>OY744563.1:2153272-2215272 GCA_963556235.1 Cryptophagus acutangulus
TTCATTTTATTTGGACGATACATTCCTTTATCGGATAAAGATATTCCTTCGATGGAGGATGTAATCTCGTTTAACCGGAGCAACCCAGAGCCCAATCGGAAAACGGAGTTGTGTCAGATATTCAAGGATGTGAGTAAGAGGTTACAGGTGGCGGATCAGCGTAGTAGTAGGACTTATAAGATGCGGCGTCGAGACGAAAGGTTTCAGATAGGCCAGCAGGTTTGGCGTAGGAATTTTGCTATCTCGGACGCGGCACGACATTTTACAGCGAAACTCGCACCTACTACTTTTGTTGGACCTTTTTGAGTTATGCAGGTTTTATCACCTTGGTCTTTTCAGCTAAAAGGGTTAGATGGTCGAGATGGGGGCGTTTGGCATGCTCAAGATCTCAAGCCGCATCCGCCTGATCTTTAGGTATTTTGCTTTTCTGTTTATGGTTCTGCCTTACTGTTGGAGGCCTTCCGGTGCGTCGGAGCCCGGAAGAAGAATAGAGCAGTGGCTAACTGGTCAAGGGTAAGAGTCCCCTAACAGTCTGTTTGTAATGTTTTGTGTATGTAATCCATGGGGACTAGCTCCATGGACTGTGTGGCTACGGGTAGTGGGTAGGGCGACCGCTACCCAGCGTTTCAGCCCCGGTGAGAAGCGATCGTATCCCAGCTCCGATGGTGGGGAAACCCATCACACCTCGCCAGTGAGGTAATCCCCCACCTAAAACGTCAAAGGGGATTATGGCTAATGTGTTGTCTTGTATGTGGTGTAGTGTGGTTGCGTCCTTAGGATGTACTATCACTTTTGGTCTAATTGTAGTGGTATTAGCTACCAATTTCGGTTTTTGGTTAAAAACCTAGTTGTAGTAGGGAAAGAGTTGTTATGGTTCGTTATTTTGATCTAGCTGAAATGGTATAATTAGTACTTGTTTGCGTGGTAATCTGGTAAGTTTAGGTAAATACAGGTCTCTACCTGTGTCTTGTTGATTCGGCTTAGTTGGGGAAATGCCTGAAAATAGCCGTGGTTAATTGCGAGAGTTTGTTATGGTATTTTGAAGTTAGGAATATCAATTAGTAGCTGAAATCTATTAGTAACGTACAACGACAACTTACCTATGCTTCTGTCTACAAGACGATTTGTCCTCGTTAGATAAATTGTGCCGCAAACCTTTAATCTTCTGGAGTTGATGGGTGGCCCTTTGTTGTTGTTGTTGTTATGAACTGTCAGCTGTACTGGTTAGTGGTCATTTCATTGCGCTACACGGTGTTAAGTGTCAAGGTGGTCAACACTGCAAATCGCAATGTCCCTAATTTTCGGGACGTATTTTCGAGGTCACGTGTTCGTCGCAGACCCGATTGAATTCAGCCCTTTCTCATTTTGGTCGCTGAACCGTTAACACGCATTTTGTGCGAATTTTGAAGGGCTGATTTAAGGCAGTCGTCGAAGCACCTCAATCCTAGTTATCCAAGTGGATGTAAGACCTTGTGGTCATATCTTTTGGATTGGTTTGGTGACTTCGAAATAACGACTTGACTGGTCGATTTTTTTTGAGCACGTGCTCGGCTTGACGCAGTTGTCGTTAGTTGCTGTTTTGCCTGGTTTGGCTGCCGTGTTCTTTGGCTGCCGTGTTCTTTGGCTGCCGTGTTCTTTGGCTTGGTCGTTTTTCTTTGATTTGGCTGATCCATGACTCCTGCTAATTTACCACTAGCGTTGGACTAATGCTATACTGTGGCCGACTAACATTGGCTAGTGCCGTTTGACTGCATTTGCTTGCTGGTCCTGCCTCTCTGGTGTTGGATGGCATCGTACACTAGTGGCGACGTTTAAGGAAGCCTACGACACGTCTCCACCGTCTCATCCCTTCATATACTAAGATAAGTGGGCTGTAGTTTGTGGGATTAAGGGAGTTGCAACTTGTAAAACCACGATAGACACACGGGCCGGTACTTTCGTGTCAATTCGGTGATTCCGTTAGCACGTTCGGGAATTGTCGTATTCTGTATTTAAATTAATTTGTAAAGCGACTAACGCTATCGCACAACTTCGGGATTACCAACTAAGAGTACGATCGCACGATCCATTGTATCGTGATTAGATATTTGTAATAATTCGGCGCGTTCCTTGCTAATTCAACGAGTCAGATTCCATAAGGAATAGGTATTGGCGGCGGTACATTGCACTATACCTCGTGGTAGATTTTGTTCAATTATTTGGATCCTAGAGCGGGTGGATCGTTTTAGTTTAGGGACGTACGGAAATTAATAGAGAACCATTGTGATACTTAGTGTAATTATAAACTTTTGAATAAATAATTTTGTATCTGGGTAAGCCACTAGTACCATCGCTTTCTTGTTTTCCAGTTACGAGGGCAAGGTAAAGTTAAGGTAGGGTCGTAAAACGGGTCGCGCCTTTATCAAAGTTTGACCCACACCACTCACCAACTAAGCTGCGGGTTTTTAACTTAACCAATCCCCTCTACCCAACCCTTTGTCAACGTGGGACATCGCTAATCTCATTTTCCACGTTACAAATTTGCTAGGTTTTAAATCCAATAATATTTATGATAATTTACAATTATTGAAATATAGTTCAAAATATGAAGGAGCTATACGATCTATAGGCTTTGATTCAATGTATGTGCATTATTGGACAAACGAACAAATAGCAGTTTTTGAAACATTCCACCAAATACTATGTATTAACGCTACTGGATCTCTTGTATAAAAAATTAAATTACCAAACGGTAAGTTATGTCCTCGCCTTTACTTGTATCAGGCAGTAACAAGAATTGTCGATTAAAATACTCCTGTTTTTCAAATGATTTCTACTATTCAAAATACAAATGCAATTGCGTATTGGTTATTAAAATTTCTTCGAATATGTTCAACACATAAACATTCTTTCCCAATCCCAAAAGAAGTTGTAACAGATTTTGACCGAGCTTTAATAGGTGCAGTAGTTAAATAGTTTAATAAAAAAGAATTTAATGTTCCAAAAGTTCCTAATTTAATGTTAAAAAAGAATTTAATGTTCCACCTTTTTTGACTCGTGTCATTTGATATTAGTCATTTCATGAACATGATTGCAAAGTGGAAATGCTGGAGTAATGTGCATGACTGAGTGAGACAATTTTATATAAGAAGTATGGCGGTTTTCAGAAGTAGAAATAGTTTAGAAGAAATTGAAGTTCATGCAAAGGCTATTTATATTACAGCTCTAAACCCTAATATAACTCCAGGAAATTCTACTGATCACGCTAGAGAATTACTAACTACCTCAATAAGAGGTGTTTCAGTCGCCGATGAACAGCTTAATTCAGACAAATATGATTCTGAATTTGATGATAGTACTGAATTTTCGCAGAATGTTGATACTTTTCAACGAGCAACCAATTTGCTTAAAGTATGTGAAATACAAATTACTCTTGAAATTGAATCTGATGATATCAACGAACTTTACTGCCATGATGTTGCAAAAAATTTAAAATTATTGCTGCCATATTTTTCGCTTTTTTCCGAAGTAATGCCGATAATTTTTGGGTATGGTTCCAAACAACCAACATCAGCCGCAGTAGAACCTGAATTCAATTATTTGAAAAATAGAATACTCAAGAACGACTCAAAACCCATGCGAGTAGATAAGTTTGTAAGTCGTCAATTGTCTACTTTTTTGGGAAAATTAAAAATTGCTGTGGGTAATCGGGAACCCAAGCTACTACTAAAAATCGATAATGCTTCTATTATTTCTACTATTGAACAAAAAGAAGTGAATAACAGTTTGGAATAAGTTTTAAAGGAATACCCCGACGGAAAAAATTACATTGAAGTGCAATTAATAACTGATGTCTCGGAGGGGTTTGATTTATCTCGGGATATATATCAGAAAATACCAACTTCAGGAAATACTTGTAATAACACCAAACGAAAACTGTTAGATAGTGACCAATTTGTTGAATTACTTGAACTTCGACAAGAACAAAACAATATGAATAATGTCAATATGAATTCTAAAATACATGTACATAGGTACATTGATCCGCTGCCTCAATTTGATCCTACACTTAAATATACTGTAACACTTCCTGTTATTATAAATGGAAATTATTGTACAAATGTGCATGTTAATAAAAGTATCTTAGTTGTCACAAATACTTGTGGATTTGGCACAAAATGCCAAATATTAGCTACAAGCCTTAAAAATATCTCTGAATATGAGCGAGCTACTATCACAAGTAGAATCACAAGTTTCGATCCATAGATGTGCAGAAATTTTAATTAATAAAGGATTAAAAAAAGATTTTTTTGTTCAGAGGGCAACTTTACTTCATTAATTGCCGATATTTCAAGCCGAAACACAACGAACTGTCATTAAAATGAATGCTGCAGTCAATATAAGAAATTTAGCAATGGCATTATTTTGTGACTCCCCTAGTTGCATAATAACAAATAAATGTCAAATATGCAACTCAAAAAATTTGAATAATTGTATTATATTGAACATAAATCACAACATTATTAAAGCTGAATGTATTCAACGGCTTAGTCAAGCCATTGAATATGGTTGTCCTAAACATTTTAATTGTTGTGAAAAGATAATATCGTCGGGTTACTGCCGAAACAAGTTAACTTCACTTAAAAACATACTGACAAAACCAGACAACGAAATGCCGCTGTAAAGGGTTCGGTTTTAATCTTTTGTAAAACAATGTTGTATACTTTAACTACAGTATATTGAAGGATTGAAGACTAGGTCTTCAATGGTTGAATTACCTATCGATACTGATGTTACATTTAAAGTCATCGAAGTCATCAACTATTGATTATTGCAATTCAGCAATACTCAACTAATTATTGCTCTTCAGCAATACTTACGGACTATGAACTTATTACTAAATACTGAGGTCCTACACCTCCTCCTTTTAAAAGAATGGACTTCTTATTTACGAGGTAAATAAGAAGTCCACTTTGAATTGAAGAACATTCAACTTTTATTTCTTACGCTACCCATTAAATTATACAATACAATTAAAAATGTTAAAACTATGCTAACTATAGAAATATGAAACCTTACCTACTACACATAAACGTTTACATAATAGCCTATTTATACATTATATCATTTATTATTAAAATAGTAAATTACAATTAAGTAATCTCATATTACTTACGAAGCACATATCAAATTTCATGTAGTTCACTGTGTTTTCACGGTCATTCATTAAACAGTTGCACTCTATTTTTATGCACTTTCACTAGTTTACCTTTATTGTTTTTTATTGTACAATTAACATCATCTGAATCGACGATTGGAAAGGGACCTTTATACCAAGAATCTAGTTTCTTTCTGCTCTCATTGCTTAATAAGACTAAATCGCCCGGATTTAAACTGATTTTACTACTGTTTTTATCGTAATCAATTTTCCGTTTTTCTTTAGCTCTTTCTAAAAATTCTCTAGCGCGTTTATGAGAAACTTGAAGTCTATATCTGACCTCTTGATAATACGCGTCTATGTTGTATGTAGGGTCCACGGAATTTCCCAGTAGTGATTCAGGCATTTCCGATCTTTTTCCAAAGACTAATTCGAAAGGAGTATAATTGTAATAAGCACTTGGAGTTGTGTTATAACATAAACAGTAATATTTGATCCAATCATCCCAATCTGTTTTTGTTTCATTAATGTACATTCTAATGTATTCATTAATTACTCTATGATTTCTTTCACACCCACCAATGCTTTGGCTGTGATACGCTGTGGAAAATTTTTGTGAAATATTCATTAATTGAGACAACTTTTCAAGAATTTCATTTTTGTACTCCGTACCCATGTCAGTTCGCATTTCTTTCATGGGGTCGTAGATCAAAATAAAATTCTCCAAAATAGCTTTTGCTATTGTTCGTGCCTCTTTATTAGGTATTGGTACAATTAACACATATTTTGTCAATTCACATTGAATCGTCACAGCATAACAATTACCTTGTGGGGTTGTCATGAAAGGACCAATAGTATCTATACATGTAATATCAAATGCTCTTTGAGGTGTTGGTGTAATTACCATAGGTTCCATATGTTTACTTTTGATTTTATTTATTTGACATTTTTTACAAGATTTAACATAAGAAGCTACGTCACGTGACATACCTTTCCATTTATATTGAGCTCTAAGTTTCTTAAGTAGTCTCTTTTGTCCGCAATGTCCTCCAAATAATGGATCATTGTGTAATTTGTCTATCAAGTCTGATTTTTCATTTGTACTTTTAATTATTATAGGATCCTTTAAAAGTATAATATGAAGCTTTGTCAGTGTATTATTAGCAATTTCTTTTAACTTATTTATAGTGCACTTATTAAATATAGGGTCATTAGTTTTTAGTTTTATTTCCGTTATATTCAGATCACTAGCCATAGATTCGAGCTGAGACAATATTTCCTCTAAAGGAAGTTTGTCGTTAGTGATCAAAATTTTACGTTCAGCGCTGATTTTACCCTGTTTTTCCAATATTATTCGTAAATAATTAGAATTTAATTCAAATTTTAAAATTGTTAGTTTTGTGTTATCGTAGTTGTCTAAGGCTTCGATTAGTTTAGGTTTTATTATTTGGTCATTGTGAACGTCATTAGTTTTTATTACGTCACGTGGTGTTTTAGTCATTGAACGAGTTATTGCAAGAATCATGCTACTTTCGATTGTAATTTTCTTCAAATCCTCTATATTAATTCTAGATAATGCGTCAGCGCCTACGTTGTCTTTGCCTATGATATATTCAATGTAAAAGTCATATTCTTCTAAATCTAATCTCATTCGCGTTAATTTTGACGATGGATCTTTCATCGAGAATAAGTAAACTAGTGGTCTGTGATCCGATTTGACAAGAAATTTTTTGCCGTAAAGATAGGATCTGAAGTATTTAATAGACCAATGTATGGCAGCTAATTCTTTTTCGATTGTTGATTTATTTATTTCGCCCTTCGTGAATGATTTGGATGCATAGGCAATAGGTAAAATAGTACCTTCAAAATTTTGTGCCAAAATTGCACCGCAAGCTTCTTTTGACGCATCCGTTGTTAAAATGAAAGGCTTTTGGTAATCTGGATATTGCAGTATTTCAGGTGAAATAAGCGATTTTTTAAGTTTTTCAAACGATTGTTGACACTCTTCTGACCAATCAAATTTTACATTTTTTTTTGTTAATTTATTGAGTGGTTTGGATATGTCAGCAAAATTTTTAATGAATCTACGGTAATAGTTACAAAAAGCGACAAATCTTTTTATAGCATCTGCATCTGTAGGAATGGGATATTTATTAATAACACCAAATTTAGAGTCATCTGGCAGAATACCTTTATCAGTAATTTTATGGCCTAAAAAGGTTACTTCGGTTCTAAAGAAATTACATTTTTCCGGATTTAGTTTGAGATTATATTTTCTGCATGTTTCAAAAACTCCTCTTAAATTTCGTAAATGGTGCTGCTTTGAGCAACCTATTACAATTAAATCATCCATATACAAAAATGCCTTTTCTGGGGTTATGCCCGCAAATGCTATTGACATCATTCTTTGAAAACTATTTGGACTGATTTTGAGACCGAATGGTAATCTTGTAAATCTAAAGGATCCGGCATCGACACTAAATGATGTTATATCGCGCGATTTTTCCTCTAAAGGAATTTGGTGGAAGCCAGAAGTTAGATCAACAACAGAAAACCACTTGGCACGACCAAGTTGATCAAGAATGTCATCTATTCTAGGTAATGGAAATTTGTCTGCTATTAATTTTCCGTTTAACTGTCTGTAGTCAATGATTAAACGCCACTTTTTTTCGCCGTCTGTTGACTTTTTTGGTACTAGTAAAATTGGACTATTATATTCCGATACAGATGGTTCTATTATTTCATCTGTTTGCATTTTACTAATTTGCCTATTAATCTCTTCTTTTTGTGCATTTGGTGTTCTGTAGTTTTTGATATACACAGGATTGCGATCGGATAGTTTAAGGGTTTGTTCATAAAAATTGTTTGTTGTTAATTTATCAGATTTTAAACTAAATATGTCTGAGAATTCTGTGCACAAATTAAGCATTTCGTCTTTTACAAAATCTGGAATGTCTTTATTAAATTGTTCTAAAAGAACCTTGTTTCTTGCATTTTGCTTGTCACGTTCGACTTTTAAAATATAAAAATTGTTTAAACTTGTTGTTTCAATATTTTCAGTGTTTACTGATACACTTTCGAATGTTGTATTTATTATTTTGACAAAAGGATTACTACTAGACGCAATTGTACTTGCTACGAAAACACCTGGTGCTAGCTCTTTGCTTAACACTACAGAGTCTTCTTTTAAATTAGTCAATTTATTTAAACGTCTAACTACTTCACAACGGGGTGGAATTATCGCAGTATTTCTATCTGGGCTATTGAGAATTGGGATCCTAAACTCATTTTGTTCAGTTCTTACAGTCATGGTCCAACTAGAATAATCTAGTTGACAGTGGTAGTTTGAAATAAAATCTCTCCCTAAAATACCGTCAGCTGGTATTGGAAAGTCTGAGCTGACTATGTGAAATGTGTGTGGGACTGCAATGTCATTAAAACAAATAAAAGTACTGGAGGTACCAATTGAATTAGTGGTGCCTTCTGTAATACCTTTTATAGTGCTCCTGTTTGCCCTGTTTACAAATTGAGTAGGATCAATTTTTGTTCTCTTAAATAACGAGATGTCGGCGCCCGTGTCTACTAATAATACTGCGTTTGTATTTCCAGTCATTTCAGTTTTCACAACAACAAAATTCGAAAGTGCAAGATCCAAATTGAATACATTTACGATTCTTCCCCCAATGGACCTACTTGGGGGTCCGTCTGGTTTCCCTGATTATATCCCGACTCATACGCGCCTACAAATTGATTGTTTCTACTGTTTTGGTGAAATCCTCGATTTGAACCTCGACTTGAATAATTTTGATTATTGTATCTATTGTTTCCCGAATTACTGTAATTTCCCGAATTATTATAGTTTTTAGAATTATTATACCCGCGTCCATTGCTATATCCGTAGTTTCTATATTGAGGTCTTCTTGGAGACCTATGGTTATTGTGTGCATATAACACAGTCGCGGTGTTCTCTTCAGAACTAGCGTTTACAAACTTAGTAAGCGCTTCTTGAGTTGTAGAAAAAGTACCTGCTTCCATTATAACGCGCAGTTTATCGGTGTTTGAATTTTTTGCTAACGCCTTAACGGTCAAATTAGTCGAATACGACTCTGCTGTTGCTAAAGGGACTCCCTCACAAATGTAAGCCCTTTTCAAATTAGCAGCAAGAGCATCTATTTCAGATGCGTACTTAGTTGCATCTTTATTGTATTGTTTCAAAGCTAGTAATTTAGCTGTGACTGTGAACTTTCGGTTTTAATTCCCTGTTTTAGTTTAACAATTATATCTGCAAGTGTGTCGTTATCGGTTACTAAGTCGCGTGCTTTACTAGTTAGTCTTGTCTTTACATATGCTACTGCATTGATTTCATGTCCTGCAGAATTGGCTTGAAGTAAACTTAATGCGTCTAGACATGTTTGTAGTTTCTCAGGTGAACCGTCAAACTCATTGGGTAAATTCTTGCTCGCGAAGTTAAAAAATCCAATTTTTTAGTAGTCATTTTGTCAAGTAATGTTTTGATGTCGTTCTCGTCTTCGGTTTCGTCTTCTGTACTTTCTTCAATGATATCTGTCTTAATTGCTGGATTAATAATTTCTATACAGCTGCTTGGTACTAAATAATTCACTTTAAGAATTTGAAATGCCCTAATCACTCTATCTCTAACTGTCGTAAAAAGTTTTTTAATTGCAAATTTCTGATCTTCGACTAAAGAATTCCAGAAAGTGACTACTATTTTAATAAATTTATTATAAATTTGTAATAAATTGTCGCGTACCTCGCATTTTATAGTTTCAGATTTTGGTAACTTTGTTTTTAAAACCCGCTTAGATTCTTGGACGATTTTATCTTTTAGTTTTGTTAGCGCAGTAAAGGTCTCTTGCCAATTCATTCGACACTAACATACATTTCAAACCAACGAGAAAAGGAAAAAGAAAAATTAACTATAAATGTAAAAAAAATAAAATATGTCATAAAATTCACTTAAATAAAAAATCTCAAAAATATTATTATTAAAAATTCATTATTATTTAATAATAATATTTTAATTGTTATTATTTTTATTAATAAGACTAATTAATTAATTTAATTAGCTAAACAGTTTTATAATAAGAGTAGGTCACTAGAGTTTCATCACTTCCGCATTGTCAGTAAAATTGCACACACAACATTGATGTTGAAATGATGATGTAGAAATAGTACTTACTCAGCAATACTGAACTTGTTGAATTGATACACCTTGCGTGACCTGGATGGACTGACCCTTGGAATTGGATGTTGAAGACGAATCTGCTACCGGAGTTTAGACGTCTGCTGCGGCTTGTGTCCTAAAAACCATGCTTCTGGTCATATCTCGCTTGAGTCCTCTTCTGTATGACTTCCTCATCTTCAGTACCAACATTATAATTACAGCTCCAGCGATGATCCAAAGAACAATTCTGATGTCGTGTGGCATTGAAATCGACTGTTCATCTACGATGAAGTTTGAGTTGACTACACCCGTGTCGGTAACATCGGATTTTTTGGAGTTGGTTGTTCCCATTTTCGAAACTCACTCGCGAATTGTTTTTCAATAAAATTAGTATTAAATATTGAAACCAATTGAAAAAAGAAAAAAAAAACGACACTTTCTAAACAGGTCCTGTCACGGTCGCCATGTAAAGGGTTCGGTTTTAATCTTTTGTAAAACAATGTTGTATACTTTAACTACAGTATATTAAACGATTGAAGACTAGGTCTTCAATGGTTGAATTACCTATCGATACTGATGTTACATTTAAAGTCATCGAAGTCATCAACTATTGATTATTGCAATTCAGCAATACTCAACTAATTATTGCTCTTCAGCAATACTTACGGACTATGAACTTATTACTAAATACTGAGGTCCTACACCGCCGCACAAAAAAAAATGCCGCGGGAATTTTAAATAAACTTCTGTTGAAATCTATTAATGTTCATATAATTAAAACCGTCTATTTTTTTTTAATTTTTAAATTCTTTTACGGCACAGCGTGGCACAAGCTTAGCACAATACATCACAATCATAATTTTTACTGAAAAAAAAATAGCGGGGCTAACTTCTGCCTAAAAACTAAGTATGTTTGTAAAATTAAAAGCGTTTAAGTTATTTTTATAGCACAGCATAGCACAAGCATAGCACAATACAGCACAACCAAAATTTTTACTGAAAAAAAATGACTGGGCTAACTTCTGTCTAAAAATTTATGATGCTCATAAAATTAAAACCGTCTAAATTATTTTTATAATATTTACGGCACAGCGTAGCATAAGCATAGCACAATACAGCACAATAATAATTTTTACTAAAAACAAAAATGGCGGGTAGGATAGAACTAAAATGATTCTTGGCAACTGTTAATAATCAATTTCTAGAGTTGTATTGTCATTTGAAACAATTTACAAAATAACTTTATGTAACCGTTAAAAAAGACAAAAAAGCAAATAAAGTCAAATCAGTTGCTTGTTATTCATAGACCAGCATTTTTAAATGGAAAAAATGATTGAACGCAAGAATTAGTAGACATGTTGAGAAGATGTGGCTGGACCAACTCTAATCTAGATGGCGCCTAGTGTTCGTTTTGTGAGTGTGTACGTGCAAGAATAGCGGTTGATAATTATTGCACTCTCTCTTACATATATGTAACGGACTCTTTGATTCTCTTTTGCAAATGTAACACGTAGTTAACAATTCTTTGTATTTTTTTTTAATAAAGACTTTGTAATATTCTCTGCGTATGTTGTTCTATTCAAATAACAGTAATAATCAACAGGTTATGGGCCCAGAAGCTCATTAACAGGCTCAAATTCGGGAGTTTATTTCGCAAACGTTGTAAAACGTAAGTTGACACGTGGATAACGTTTTCGTTCAGTTAGCCAGCCTTCGTGCAAAAGTGCAATTATTTTGCAAAATGAGTAACAACGACATTGTAAAGATAAAAAATTAAAGGGTGCTGAGAATTGGGAAACATAGAAGTTCCATATTCGTCTAATGATAAATGCCAGTGAAATCTTGGAAAAAGTAAATGGTACACAAGCGAAACCGAAAATTCATATGAAAGCTCTGGATGCCGAGGAACTTGCAGCTCACCAAGTGCAACTGAAGAAATGGCTGAGAAGCGATGCGTTAGGACAGAATACTTCACATAATGAACTATGACAATGTGTTACGATTTTATTTTGAACCGTATGTTACAAATAGGGTACTTTGTATTTAGCTTTAAGTTCGTGTGAAGCGTCGATTCAGCGTCTGGCCCCGGTCAGCGAATAATTCTTATCGCGGCTCCGTGAGCCTGGGAACGGAACAATATGCGAAATGGCACGTACTAATAGTAAGCAGAAAAATCGTGGGAAAACGGGCACCAAGCAAGAGCAGAAGATTACGAATAGTTAGTCGGTGGTCAATCAGAGAACGAGGCGAACGGTTCTGAGCCAGAGATCGAAAAAAGGTAGCGGACGAGTACCAATAATTGCGAGTTGGGTTTTTGTGGAAGTTAAGTTGGTGTTTGAGAGTAAGGCAGTTAGAAGAAAGAGATTATCCGAAGTTGTAGAAGGAAGGACGTCAGCAACGCCAGGCGCAGAGGACAGCTTCATCCTTTCAGCAAAAATTGTGCGGCGAACATAGTGCGTGAGTGCGCGAATTTGTTGCGGTAGTGTTGCGTGTGAGCCTTTCTTTTGGATTAAAACTCTTCACAGTCAGGTTAGTTGCATGAGTAAATAAGAGAGAAATATAACTTTTCGGGTGCGCGAGTCATCCCTTATTCGAGGCATATTGTTAGGTCGGCATCCCAGTGACGGGCGATGTACCCCTTTTGTTTTGTTTAATTTAGGTTGCTTACGATTTCTTGTAATAAGTTAATACTTTTTAGTTATTTGTTATAAATTCCCTTTCGAGATTAGTTTAGTATTGTATTAAGCAGTGTGGCTTAAAGTTTCGGGTTGCGTTTTATAATTATGTTTTTTGTTTTATATCTTTTAATTGTATTGAGTTAGCATAATTAAAAATAGATACTTTGAAGAGAGTGTTTGATTGATATATATTTTCCCTAACCTCCCACAATTCGTGGACCCATGCAAATAGAGATTTTTAACAAATGGTGTCAGGTGTGGGGTCCTGGAAAACAAATATTTTAGGAAAATAAAGTTAGATTTTTCAACATGGGGTTAATTTCGTTCGGTGCTAAGATTTTAGGCTTGGGATTTAATGGATTGGCCCGCCTTTCTGAAATTTTTACAAGTGGTTTGTTTGTGTATTTTTCTGTCTGTGGGATGGTGGGCCATTGGGTGGGAATCATTGTGGGTATGCTGTCTTTAATGTCAGCAATGATTATTACGGTGGAATTTTGGTTGAGTTTGTAAAATCGAATTGTGTCAAATCTTTCGCAAGAAAGCGGAGGCGGGAAATAAAAGAACGATAAAACAATTAAGCGGACTATCATGTCAAATATATTGCCGTAAGGGATGACAGACAATTTCTCTTGTTTTGATGCGAGTTTTTTTTTTGACATTGTAAGACTATTTTAATTGGTTGCTAAGTGCGGGTGTTAAGACATTAGGTAGTTTACTTTAGCGTAAGCCATAAATGCAGACAGGGCGGGTTTTTTTTGAGTAAGACAAGATACAACAAGTAAAGAGGTCAAGATGGTGTCGCCGCCTCCAGGGACGGTAAACGCGGAAACGCAAAGGCTAGAGTTGCAAGCACGAGAGCTAGCGCGAAGATTAGCTCAATTAGAGCAGGAAAATACCGATCTGCGCGCTCATCAAACAGAACAGGCGCGAGTGGCAGCTGCCGGAGGTCAGCCTCTTGCCAGGTCAAAGCGACTGAATATTCCAGTGAATATTCCGGAATATGATGGAAAGTCTAGCATAGTGACTTTTTTGGAAACAATAGCGGATGTAGCTACGCTGGGAGAATGGACCGACAAAGAAAAGCTAGTTGTTGCTAAAATGCGACTAACAGGCGAAGCAAGAGATTTTCTCAGGGTAGATCCCGATAGATTTTCAGGGTCTTCATGGCCAACTTTTGAAGCAGCATTGCGATCTCGATTTGACGTAGTAGTAACACCGGATCAAGCGGCATTTGAGCTAATGAACTGCAGACAGAGAGCAGATGAACGAGTAGTAGAATTTGCATCTCGCGTAAAAGCGGCTGCAAACAAATTGCACCAAGCGGAACTTTCAGCGGGCCACGGAGGCATGACAGCAGGACAACGAGATCGGGAGGTGTTGCGTCAATTCACGTCTGGATTAAGAATGCCATTACAGCAAAGAGTCTTGTCAGCCCAACCTGCAACTTTTGTAGCAGCAAGAGAAAAAGCTCAGCTGGAAGAGACGGTTGACGGAATGACTAGAAGGCAGCAAAGCATTCGAATTGTTTCGGAAGAGGATAGAAATCAAGCTGGGGGCTCTGGTCGACAAGCATGGCCTAGACAACAGACGTCACAGAAATGTTTTAAATGTGATGAGATGGGACATATAGCTAGACACTGTATGCAACAGAATGCAAAGCCGGTACCCAATACTCAAGTATCGCGAAATTGTTTTAAATGTGGCAAGCTAGGGCATTTTGCGCAAAATTGTCGAGTTCAAGTACCAGCGCGTCCAGAAAATCCGGCAAGAGACGGTGCAGGGAAATGTTTTAGGTGCAAACTACCGGGACATTTTGCCCGAAATTGTCAAACGAATTTAAACGTGGAAGCGGTTGCAGCGAGACCCCAGAATGCAACCGCCGACAGCTGGCGCCAGTAAAAATCACCGCTAACCTTGTACCAAGGGTGCAACACGATCGTAGTTATACGATTGGACACATAGACAATAAATGTAGATTTAATACAGTGCAATTACGCGTCTTTGGTGCAATAAAAAGATTGTTTATTGATTCGGGAGCAGCAGTGTCTTTAATTAGGGAGAGTCAGTGTAAGGGGTCTGTAAGTTTAGGAGATTTACCTGTATTGGTAGATATACAGAAAAATAATATTGAAGTGTTGGGGAAAACACGGGTCAATATTGAGCTAAGTGAGAATACGATGATCAGTCATGAGTTTATTGTGGTAAACGACTTGTCAATGGATGCGGATTTGCTATTAGGAATAGATTTTTTACAGTGTTTTGAAGTGGATCTATTGTGGAGTGAAAATGCGTGTATTATACGGGGAGTGCGGTTACCCTTAGTTGAGGAAGGAACCGATGTTTCAAACAAAAATGCTGAAAGATGTAGTGAGGAAAATTTGGGCCAAGTCAGAGTGAAAAAGGAGGTGAAGCCAAGAAGAGATTGTCAAGAGGCAATTGTGTCGAGAGAAAATTCTGACCATCTAAGTGAGATTTCGAGTCAGGAGATTAACTACCTCCAAGGACCAAAAGTAAGTAAGCAGAAGACTAGTTACCTTTCTGTTTATTTGCTGCAAACTATCACTATACCACCACGAAGTGAAGTGATCTGTACCGGATGGACAAAGAAGTGTGCACCTTCTTCAGATTTTCTTGTCGACTCAGTGAGAGGCGGAGTAAAAGGCGTTTTAGTGGCTAGAACTTTGTGTTCAGCAGGGAAATATTTTCCGGTGAGGTTGATAAATATGGCAAACATGGAGGTGAAGATTTCAGAAAAAGATGTGATAGGGAAAGCAATATATTGTGATACAGTAGAAATCGAGGAATTGGGGCGAGGGCAGCCTCCAAACGGTACCAAAGTTGGGGAGATTAGAAGTTGTAATACGAAATTACAAAGTGAGAAACAGTTTAAATTAGATCACTTACCGGATACATCACGACAACTGGTGGAAGAATTGTTGGAAGAGTACAGCGATATTTTTAAAACACCGAAACAGCATTTGACATCCACAAAACAAGTGAAACATCGCATAATAACGGAGGATGTTTTACCGATAGCAAAGAGACCCTATCGAGTTCCATTTCATCATCGAGAAGCTCTGCAGAAAGAGATTGATGATATGCTGACACAGGGGATCATTAAGCCGAGTAGCTCACCTTGGAGTGCTCCGGTAGTATTAGTTACTAAGCGACAACATCCAGGTGAAGATCCTCACCTACGAGTGTGTATCGACTATAGGGGATTGAACGCAGTGACAAAGACAGACTATTTTCCATTGCCTAATTTGCAGGAAACGTTTGATCGATTGACAGGATGTTCGTTGTTCTCTACAATGGACTTAGCCAGCGGGTACTATCAAGTTGAAATGGAGGATAAAGATAAGGAGAAGACAGCATTTAGTACACCGGACGGTCACTATGAATTTAACAGGATGCCGATGGGATTGAAAAATTCTCCCGCAACATGGCAACGACTGATGTACGTTGTGCTAGCAGGATTAAATGGGGTGTCGTGTCTAGTTTACTTAGACGATATTATCGTATACAGCGCAGGAGATATTGGAGAGCACTTAACTTTGTTACGAGCGGTATTCGATCGACTTAGAGAAAATGGATTGAAGTTGAAGCCAACTAAATGTGACTTTTTGAAAGAGAAAACAAAGTTTTTGGGACACGTAATATCGGCCGAAGGATGTGAAGTAGACCCGGAAAAAACGGAGATAATTAGAAACTATCCCAGACCAGAAAATGTACATGATGTTCGCGCATTTCTTGGATTGAGCGGATTCTACCGCAAGTTTGTACAAAAATTTGCGGATATTGCCAAGCCATTGACCACGTTAACAAAGAAAGATCAACCCTTTGTTTGGGACGTTCAACAAGAAGAAGCTTTTGGTAAATTGAAAACTGCGTTAATGACGGCACCAATTCTAAGGTACCCAGACTTTAGCAAACCATTCATTTTGGTTACTGATGCATCGGACATAGCACTGAGTGGAATATTGTGTCAGAAATATGATGGGTTTGAGCATCCTATTGGATATGTGAGCAGAAGCTTGAACAATGCAGAACGTAACTATTCTACGATTGAAAAGGAGTGTTTGGCTGTTGTATGGGCGGTAAAGCAGTATCGATGTTATCTGGTAGGAACGCAGTTCACGTTGATTACAGATCATGCTCCGTTAAAATATCTATTGAGCATAAAGGATCCGAGTAGCCGACTGGCGCGATGGGCTATGGCACTACTCGAGTATTCATTTGAGATTCAACACAGGCCCGGCCGATTAAACACCAACGCAGACGTACTTTCCCGAATTAAAACGAAAGCATTTATCAACGCGGTAGAGGTAAATCTACAGGCAGCTCCAATAGTCACCGGAGTTATATGGGAACGTGAGCGAATCATTATGGAGCAGCAACAAGACCCACGGCTAGCCGGTATTATGGAAAACATACGCAGAGATGAGTCATCAGAGTATTATTTTACTCAGGATGGAATGTTATGTAAGACCAGAGGAGTAGGACAACGGCAGGACAAAATTGTTATTCCTGAAACAATGAAGAGGAAGGTATTGGAACTTTACCATAACTCGCCGTGGACGGCACATCAGGGTGCGCAAAAAACGTTTGAGCTTATTTCGCACGAATTGTTTTGGGAAGGAATGCGAGCCGAAATAAAAACGTTTGTTAAGAATTGTCACGAATGCAACATCTTTAAACGGTCGCGACAGCCTAAAGCAGAACTGCAGCAGTTGACTGTACCAGAAGCAGTTTTTGAGAGGTGTGCAATGGATATAGTTGGGCCATTAAATAGAACTCATCAGGGAAACCGATACATACTGACTTTTATGGACTATCTATCGCGGTATGTGGAACTGATACCAATCCCGGATATAAAAGCTTACACCGTAGCCAAAGCTTTTGTTACGAACGTGATCACAAGACATGGAACACCTCAAGCATTATTAACGGATCGTGGAACTCAGTTTGTGTCTGGAATGTTTAAGGAAGTGTGTCAGTTACTGGAAATTGAGCAGATACAAACCACTGCATATCGTCCACAGTGCAATGGAATGATCGAAAGAATGCACGCCAGTTTGAAGGATAGACTAAAACATTATGTTAAAGCCGAACCAAGTACTTGGGATGAGATGTTATGCTTCGCAGCGATGGCGCATCGTGCTAGCATTCACAGTTCTACAAAAGAGACGCCATACTTTTTATTGCACGGTCGTGATATGGTTTTGCCTTCTCATACTGGGGTTAAACCAACAAGATATCGATACGACATAGATGAAAACTACGCAAGCGAAATGATGGAACGTCTGGGGAAAGCTTTTGCATCAACCCGAAAAAATTTACAAGAATGCGCAGAACAGCAAGGAGAGCAGTATAAGAAGTACAAGAAAGCGAAGACTCTCAAATATGAAGTCGGCGATAAAGTTTATGTTTTTACGCCACCAATTGGTAATACGAATATACCGAGAAAGTTTATACCTACGTGGACTGGACCTTATCGAGTCCTTTCAAAGCATGGAGAGGTAAATTACCAGTTGAAACTGATAGGCGGAAAACGCGAGCAAAAAGTGCATGTGGATCGCATGAAGCCTTACCAAGAACAAAATACCGAAGCGACAAATGAAGAAACACTATCAGTAACATCAAGGACTAAACCTGTGCAAATAAAGGAAAGGGATGCTGAATTACAATATCTGGATTTGGATGAGTCTGAATCAGAAGAAGAAGCGTCGGAACCAAGGACAGTAGAAACTGAAGTTTACGCACCCAGTACTGAACAAGATGCGGTTACACCAGCCAGGAGTAACGTTGAGGTAGCATCCAGGTCATTATCACCATTAGAAGTAGAGCATCGTAACGAAGAGATACCTATCGTGCAACAACCCACAACAAGTAGATACCACACGCGCAGTCGAGGAAACGTGGCTTCCCAACCCTGGATGTACAACAAAAAGAAATATGAGAAGAAACCGAGTCGACCAAATCGGTCGTCTTAAATCAAAAGAAAAATGTGTAATCTTTTTTTTAATATGAGCAAATAAATGTTTTTTTTGTTCAAGGTGCCAAACCAAAAAACTAGCAGCACCATGCAATTTCCAGTCTACTTGACGTGTTTGTTGATGTTTATCGTTTCTACCAACGCGATAATTGCTTATGACTGCCATGAAGCTGGAGCAAATCTTACGGTCATTTCGCTCAAAAGTGTAGCGCCATGTCCTGAACCTGAAGAGGGATATACTTCAAATCCAGTGCCTGTGGTAGTGCTCCAAAGACAAAATACGGGACACGCACAAGTGCAAACATGTTTAGTGGAGGTAACGCGGCTAATAACTTATTGTGGAATGCATGGGCATTCATCGGTAGTGAGTCAGGGACTATTAACATACATTCACGAAGTCGGTTCCGCGGGATGTAAAGCAATGCATCGGGAAAAACGATTTGTAAGTTTTAACGGTCAAATAATTGATGGACTTAAATTAAACGCGACGACTCAAACTTCGGTAACCATAGCGGGACATCTAAGTAGAGATGGATCATGCACAGGGACGACGTATTCTCATTATGGAATGACCTGGGACAATGTTATAGTAACGGCAAGTTTGAAAATTGAATTAAATGACTATAGTGCTCAAATGCGATTAGATTCAAACGAACTTAAATTGAGAGGAGGATTAGTATGTAAATTCACAGACAATTATTGTATGGATGTTAGTATGGGTGAAACGGTATGGGACACAATTGCAGTGCAAGAGTGTGATCGGTTTCAAGTATTGTTTGATGGTGCGGGCGAGATCGTGACAGATAGACAGTCGAAAAAACGCTATTTGGTGGTGGAGCAAGGTTTGAAAGTGTTTGCACTAACATTATTAGAAGAGCAACAGATGTGCGGGTTTAGATTTTGGGTAACCGAACATCCAAATTTGTTGGTAGCGGAGTGGAACAGCGTGCAACAATGGAGCGGGCGTAAGGTAATTACAGAAGAAGTGGACTTGATGGCGTATACAAATAGCAAATTTCTGTAAGTAGAGCAAGCCATGAGTAGAATGCAAAGTGCGGTTTATGCGGATGCCGTACACCGACGATGTTTACTAGAGCGTGAAATGCTAAAAAATCGTTTAGTACTAGCTCAGTTTGCGCCAAACGTCATTAGTACCGTGATCAAAATGAAGTTGGGCTACGTCGGAAAAATAGCGGGAGAAGCTCTGTACATTTTAGAGTGCGTTCCACGAGTTGTGCAGATCCGTAGAACGGATAAATGTTATCAAGAGCTGCCAGTAACAGCCGATAATGAGACATATTTTATGTCACCAGTGACGCGCGTATTGCAACGACACGGAGTGCAAGAAGAATGTAATCCGATTGTACCAAACTTATACCAAGTTGGAGAAGAGTGGATTGGATTTGCACCATATCCATCCAAGAGCATCACACCGGTGGAGATTTGCGTAGAGAGTGTGAGTTCACTGAAGTTCAAATCTATCCAAGGATTAGGCGCGGGTGGTTTGTACACTAAGGAAGAAGTGGCAGCCGCGCAAAGGAATATGATGGCATCTATGGAAAGACAAGCAGCAAGTAGCATCATAATCAATAGAATGGAAGGAAATGAAGTTGACGACCAGGGATATTCTTTAATCAAGATATTCAACAAAGCAGATTTGGAAAAGTTATCGATTAGCACAGTAGAATTTCTCTGGGGATGGCTAAGTAAGATTGGGCTGGTAACCAGTGGATTTTTGGGCATCTATTTTTCGTGCCGATTTATAAAAGCTGTGTTTGAAATAATTTTGAACGGATTGGCAATTCATCGAGTTGACGGATGGAGTTGGAGAATAGTAGCCAGTCTTTGGGATACCATGACATTGTGGGTGATCCATCGAGCCCAAAGGGCACGGAAGATAGCAAAGGAACAACAAGCCACAGCGGCGCTAGAATCCATAGAAAGCCCTAGACCTCAAGAATCTGCACCACCAGCAGAAGGACCGTATGACAAACCCACACGCCAATTGGAAGAACAGCGAGAAGTGGAGCAGTCCCAACCAGCAGTGAAAGCGTGGTAGACTATGCGGCTGTTAGTGTGCGAAATGACAAAAGGTGTTCGGGAAGTTATTTTGCCATTAATAATTAATGTTGATTTTTTTTGTTGTTTTGTTAGGTTCAGCTTCCAAATGAGATTGGGTGGCATGGGAGGCTTGATCAATTTGAGAGTACCGGAGAGATCCATCTGATCTAGACGTACTGTTTTTGGCTAACCGGTCTCATTTTGAAGGCGGACTATTAAGCTATGTGTGTATTTTAGTTTATAAGTTTTTGGGTAGGTTTAAGTTTGTTCAGTTTATTAAAGGAGGTCGTCACTAAGGAAAGCTTGTAAAGTGTTGGACTTTACAACCTTTCTATTGGGTAAGGGAGGCATGTTACAAATAGGGTACTTTGTATTTAGCTTTAAGTTCGTGTGAAGCGTCGATTCAGCGTCTGGCCCCGGTCAGCGAATAATTCTTATCGCGGCTCCGTGAGCCTGGGAACGGAACAATATGCGAAATGGCACGTACTAATAGTAAGCAGAAAAATCGTGGGAAAACGGGCACCAAGCAAGAGCAGAAGATTACGAATAGTTAGTCGGTGGTCAATCAGAGAACGAGGCGAACGGTTCTGAGCCAGAGATCGAAAAAAGGTAGCGGACGAGTACCAATAATTGCGAGTTGGGTTTTTGTGGAAGTTAAGTTGGTGTTTGAGAGTAAGGCAGTTAGAAGAAAGAGATTATCCGAAGTTGTAGAAGGAAGGACGTCAGCAACGCCAGGCGCAGAGGACAGCTTCATCCTTTCAGCAAAAATTGTGCGGCGAACATAGTGCGTGAGTGCGCGAATTTGTTGCGGTAGTGTTGCGTGTGAGCCTTTCTTTTGGATTAAAACTCTTCACAGTCAGGTTAGTTGCATGAGTAAATAAGAGAGAAATATAACTTTTCGGGTGCGCGAGTCATCCCTTATTCGAGGCATATTGTTAGGTCGGCATCCCAGTGACGGGCGATGTACCCCTTTTGTTTTGTTTAATTTAGGTTGCTTACGATTTCTTGTAATAAGTTAATACTTTTTAGTTATTTGTTATAAATTCCCTTTCGAGATTAGTTTAGTATTGTATTAAGCAGTGTGGCTTAAAGTTTCGGGTTGCGTTTTATAATTATGTTTTTTGTTTTATATCTTTTAATTGTATTGAGTTAGCATAATTAAAAATAGATACTTTGAAGAGAGTGTTTGATTGATATATATTTTCCCTAACCTCCCACAATTCGTGGACCCATGCAAATAGAGATTTTTAACACGTAATCTTTTTGTCGGGATTCGAACCTAAAAATAAGAAAAGTAAATAAAACTGGTTATTATTGATATTCGACAACTTACCTAGAATTTAATCGCTTTAGAAACGCACCTTTATGGTTTATTTTTAGTTTTGGAACCTAGAAATTAAGGATATGTTTACATTTGTTGTGAGGTTATGTTGCACCGATTTAGCCAGTTTGATCGATTTTGAGTAATTAAGATAGATGTAATTAGCCCTTTACCTTGAAATTTGCTTAAGAGCTGTGGATATTGCGGAATGGTCGGAAACACCAAACTTTGCACTTTATTCTGTTTGTTTAACCGATCGTTGGACGTCTGTCAGGCGAAGAGGAGAACTAGAGGTCATGGGTTTAAAGTTAGAAATTGCCACCGATCCGAACGGGTACGGGTCAAAGGTTACTACGGAACAGCCATTTTAGTTCATTAATATCCGGCCTCGAGGAGCTCTTTTCAAGTTCAGTATTCAAGTGAAACAGACGCATTTTGCGGACTTATTGAAAAAGCATCCACTGGCGTTGCTTGTAATATCATGTCATTTAAGTGAATTTTTGTGCTTGATGTAAGCCTTCGACATTTGTCGGACTTTATTACTTAAATTTACAATTGCGCGATATTTGGCTGTCCAGTGGGATTTTTGAACCGCACTCCGGCTTGGTTTGGTAAGTAAATCTTTGATGAAATAGAATTACTCTAACTCCTCTGGTTCGACCTTTTAGCTGTGAGAGCGTTATCGATTTGGCCGTTTTAGACGGTCGTTTTCGTAACTTTTGGTTCGCCGTGCGAACTGGCTAAGTTTGGACTTTACCTTTTCTTCCTGGGAGGAATAGCTCCCGATTTGGTCTCTTGGACGTGGGAAATTCGCTCGGGATTTGGGCATTAAATCGAGTACCTGGACTGTAAACTTGGGTCCGACGACAATCTCGGCATTAGCCGTACTCCGTCGATAATAAAGATAAGTGATTTATTTGTATTGTACTGGCTCTGTGCCTCTCTATTGGTTCGACAACCTTTAACCCTGTAGACGACAGGTAAGTTGCACTTTATTCGGCGACAGTTGAACATATCGCACTATTTGTGCATATGGGCCTTCAGCCCGCAACAATAATACATTTGAACCGGTAAACGACGGGTAAGGTGCACTTTATTCGACGGGAGTCGAACAATTGTCATACCTAATTTGTCGTAACCTGATTATTTGCACACGGAGTGTTTACGTACTTGCTTTACCAAATCACTTCATAAATTCTGCACTATTAGTTTTGTGTGTGATCCCCTGGCTAGTCCAGTTGAGTATTGTGACTTATTTGATAATATAATTATTTTTGGGATCAATTCGCTGTTTAGTATAACATCTGATTTCCCGTTTTTCTGTATTGTAAAGTTTCGGTCAAACTAAGTCGGTTCACAAAACGAGTGGCGCTCTTATTATAAATTTGACCCACACCACTCACCACTGAGCAGCCGTGGTACTTAGTTTGATTATAACCCGGACCCCAAACCATTGTTAACGTATCAAATTGTTATTAGCAATTTTTAACGTGACAAATGCTTCAGAAATGTGGAAGAAGCTGTCTGAGATTTTAAGAAATCAAAACCGAAACATCGATTCATATTCTGCAACAACAATGGTACCGAATGGATAAGGATTCTGTAGACGATTTGGCCACTCACATTTCAAAAATTAAGGAACTGGCGCACAGGCTAAAATCGGTAGGCAAGCCCGTTTCCGACAGCATGATGATGACAAAAATTTTGATGAGACTTCCGAGTTGTTATCAACATTTTATCACGGCGTGGTAGTCGACGGGTGATGACCAGAGGACCCTCAACAATTTGACAGCCAGATTGACCATGGAATAAACTCGTGTGTCGTCACAATCCAGTAGTGCAGCTTTTGCGGCCAAAGTTTCCAAACCAGCAAAGAAGAATTACAAGTGCTATGGTTGTGGAAAAATGGTCCATTTCAAACGAAACTGCCCTAGCATCCGAACGCAGGGAAAATCGAGAGATGGCAACGAAAGAACAGCAGAGGTGAAGCTTTTATGTGGGGTAATAATCACTCAGTTATATTTACAGGCAAACTGTCTGAAAATTGCGACACATAGTATCTCGATTCGGGTACTAGCCGTCATATGTCTCCTAATCGAAGCTGGTTTGTCAACTTCGAGTCATCAGCATCAGTCTCAGTGAAAATAGGCGATGGCAGGATAATCAAGAGACATGGGCAAGGCGAAATCAACAGGTTGGATAATTGGACATACAATGGAAAGTAGTGGAAGAGAAGTCATCTCACTGATGTTTTATACGTGCCGGAACTCAAGTGCAATTTATTCTCTGTGGCAGCAGCAGTGAATAAAGGCCTAGAATTGGTGATGAACCGAGAACAATCTAGCCTGATAAAGAATGACACCATCGTTGCAGTGGGAGCCAGGGTAAGAAACTTATTTGCTATGCAATTTAAAACAATCTTGCCGAAATTAGATGATATTGCATATGCACAAGTTTCACAAGTGGAAAATTTGCATCTTTAGCATAAGAGATTAGGCCATAGGTCAAGTGAAGAAGGTGTTGAGCACCATGGGAATTAAGGTGGAGTCAGCAAATGAATTTTTCTGCAAACCCTGCGCGTTCGGCAAGATGCACAGAAAATCTTTTTCAACGAGCCAGTCACGTGCAAATGAGCCAGAAGAACTTATCCATGCAGACGTATGTGGTGCCATGGAGCATACTTCCATTGGAAAATCCAGATATTTCCTTTTGATCAAGGATGATTATTCTCACTTTAAGAAAGTGTATTTTATGAAGAGCAGATCGGAAGTGAAGGTGCATCTTGAAACTTACTTAAAGAGAATTAAGAATGAGCTTGGAAGATATGTTAATACATTGCGAACTGACAACGGCACAGAGTTCGTGAATGAGGCCATTAGTAAGCTGTGCCACGAACATGGAATAAAGCATGAGAAGACTGTGATCTACACTCCGGAACAGAATGAAAGAGTGGAAAGAGAAAACAGGACGATTGTTGAAGCTGCCCAAGTAGACATATATATTGGTTTTAAATTATATTAATATTGTTTTAATATTTAAATATAAAACCATGATTTACCTTATTTGGGCAATATTTTATAAAAATCAGTTTTATATTGGATAAAATATATTGTCTTTCAATGTTAAACCAATATAAATTAAATATATTTACAATTTAAAAAATATATTAAATATTGCATTAATATATTTTATAAATATTTAAGCAACATTTTACATTTACATTGCAACAATATTGTACTAATATAATATTATTTTGAACAATAATTTCAATATTATACTAATATATTTAGTAATTTTTTAAACAACATTTGTTTTTTACGTTGCGACAATATTATAATAATATAATATTATTATTAACAATATTTTCAATATTTTACTAATATATATTGTCATTATTTAACACGTTAAGCGCTAAACCTAATTAATTTTTATTTTTATTTTGCGCTAGGTACCAATTTATAGTCTTGATCGCTTTTCATATGTTTTGGTTTGTCCACCCCTGTTCAAAGTACTTTTTGTTTTTACAATAAAATGTCAGTGTCAGTCATACATATTAATTTGCATAATTTTGTACCGTAATTGCTCAGCATGTTCTCCGACTTCGAGATATCTGACACTGATGAAAATGATTATATTCAAAATCAGAAGAAGAGAAGAGTACCATTATTATCTGATTCCGACACAGATTCAGTTATTCCTCCGAAGACAAGAAAATTAGTAGATATTTCAGATTCTGAAGAGTCTGAGAATTTCGATTCTGATAGTAGCTCTGTTTCAAGAAATGATAATTCTTATTGTGGACGCGTATTTACAAACAAAAATAAGTTTAATTTTTCTGTAAACTCTGGAATTCCTAATGATGTTCGCTTGTCACTACAAATCCAGGACGAATTAGGCTTTTATAGAAAATTTGTTGATGATGAAATTATTGCCCTCATAGTGTCCGAAACGAATATTTATGCCGAGCAGACTATTGTACAAGAAGTAAGCAATGAAAATGTAGGAGATGGCTCACGTCTAAATAAATGGTACGCTACCACCACAACTGAAATATGGAGATATTTTGCTATGATTATTTGGATGGGTCTAAATAAAAAACCGAGCATAAAAGATTACTGGCGGAAAACAATATTGTATTGTAATCCCGTTTCAAAACTAATGACCCGTGATAGATTTCAAATATTATCACGAATGCTCCATTTCGCAAATAATAACTTTGCAAAGAATAAGCTTCATAAGATTCAAAATTTGGTGAATTTACTAAATGTTACTTTTCAATCAAACATGCTTCCTGGTGAAAATATTTGTATTGACGAGACCATGGTTCCATTTCGCGGAAGATTATCCTTCCGTCAATATATGAAGGGAAAGCGACATAAGTTTGGCATTAAATTATTCAAATTATGCCTAACCGGTGGGTATACATATGGAGTGAAAATATATAGTGGAAAAACCACACGAAAAGAAACTCTAGTTGGCGATTCGGTAGTTTTGGAATTAGTAGAACATTTACTAGATGAAGGAAGAACAGTTTTTACAGATAATTGGTATACAAATATGAGTTTGGCTAAAACACTACTAGATAGGAAGACTCATTTAGTTGGAACAATACGCAGTAACAGGAAGAATATTTCGAAAGTGGTGGTAAACAAGAAATTGAAAAAAGGGGAAATGTATGCGGAAGAAGCTAAAGACGGAATAGTTCTAATGAAGTGGAAAGATAAAAGAGACATTCTTGTTTTGAGTACAAAGCATGATGCTAAAATGGAAATTGTTGAAACAAAACGTGGACCAGTGAATAAACCAATAGCTGTTAATGATTACAATAAATCTAAAGCATTTATAGATATTTCCGATCAAATGTCAGCTTACTCAACATGTTTGAGAAAATCGATAAAATCGTACAAGAAAATCGCTTATGAGTTATTGTTTGGTACTAGTTTAGTAAATGCTTGGTTGATGTTCAATGAAGTGAAAAAACAACATACGAGTATCACCAGTTTTCGAGAAAATATTTGCCTACAGATGTTAAATATTACAGAAACTCATGTTTCAAATGATCTGGTACATACATTAGAATGTGATAAGGCTGCACGAAGAAGGTGCAAAATTTGTTATAAAAAATTTGTAGAGAGTCACGATAGATCATATGCGATGAAACATTGTAATCAAGTGATTTATTACTGCCCAGCCTGTCCAGAAAAACCTCATATGTGCGTAGAATGTTTTTTTTCAGTTCATTCTGCTACATTGAAGAAATAATAATAGTTAGCCATATTGTTAATAACATTGTTTTACTTGTTTTGCACTTAATTTGTATTTTCGTTTAAGTTTTCGTTACTCTTACTCGTAATTGCAAAGTAATTACTCATAATACGTTAATTAATCGTACGCTTGAATAGATTTCAACGTTATATCCACAAATACAGATGTCAAATATATTATAGTGTCATTTTATTTCATTTATATTTAGTAGGCGCCTTCTTAATAAGGGGTGTACAAAGTTTTAGTTTCTATGGCATTTTCCGGTTTTTTCTGTGCATAATTATTATGCACATAGCAAAATTTAAAAAATATTTTGTGCATAATATATATGCACATAGCGCTTAACGTGTTAAACAACATTTGTTTTTTACATTGCTTTAATAATATTATCATATAAAATGATTCTACAATATTGCATAAATCTCGTTTTACACTATTATATTTTTGTTACCAAATTTGTTAATAAATTAGTAAAATTTTTGTCAATAATGTTGTTGTTAATTTTAGTAACAAAAATATAAGTATGTAAAACGGGCTTAAATTTAACTTTATAATTTTTATTTTGTGATCAATATTTGTTTTAGCTTTATTTATAATAAATAGATAAATATATAATTTTTGATTAAGTGTATTATTTGTATTGATGTATTTAATTATTCTCATATAACATAATAGTAAAAAAGTTTAAACGTATTACATATTTAAAATTATTTATAAACATAATAATATTTTTTTATTTTGAATATAAACAATTTAAATTTATTATCCATTATTTATGTAGAATATGTAATATTAGGTATTTAAATTGGTTGATGAATTTTAGTTGCATAATTATACGCGCTGTAGTACGCCGGTAACGCACGCGCATTAGTTCTCCCTCTACTTAAGTCTCAGCTCAGCCGTCTCTCCACTTTGCATTTGCCGTTCGTCTAGGAATCGTGTGCTTGTGCAGCATTGTGCCAACGAGTTTCTCTATTTTGTAAGTAAGTACTGAAATATATTTATACTTATAGAAACTAATACTCTGATATGCAAATACAAATATATTATACTTTATAGAAGACTAAATTGATTTATTATTATATTATGCTAAAATTTGTGCTGTTTGTCTTTAACGCTTAAACTAAAATGGCGGCTTTAACTAAGAAACTTTTAATTTTGCTTTGTGTTAAAGCAACTTTACTCGCTGCTTATTTTAAATAAGCGTAAATAGTCATATGGCAAATAAGTATCTTAAACATAAAAAATCAATACCAATTTATATAATAATTACAAATCTAATTGTTAAAATGTTCAAATTATTAACAATGTCGATTACATTTAAAATATATGCTTTTTGTTTTTAGATATACCTTTAATCATTTCAACCAATTCAATAGAAGCATGAATAGAAATTCTACATCCTATAGAAGCATATTTATTTGGATAAAATAAAATCTCATTGTAAGGTAAATTGAGGTTTTCCTTGGATCTCAACGCAAACATAATGTTGGTCGGGATCGACCAAAGTGACAACAAATATTAACAACAAAAAGCCTACAATCGAAGTGGATTTTTCAGGTAAATCTATAATAACAATTTGAAATTTTAATTAGATGTATTGTCGGAGATACCACTATGTTGTCCAAAGGTGTAATTAGTTGCATACTATTAAACTTTAAAATAAAGTTAAATAGTACGTTAATTTTTTTGTTTGCATTACTGGAAATCATTCTTCAAAAACGCTATGAACTTTAATTACTTATTAAAATTAATTACCACTAAGTGTCAATATAATTATGAAACTAAACATAACTAAAATTATTTTCCAAAAACATTTAATTCTAATTTTTTAAGAATTATTAAAGGCATTTAATACATACATTTGTAGCACAATAATATTACAACAATTGATAAAAACAAAATAACTGTTGTTGTTATGTATTTTACGAAATAAATCAAATTATATTATTATTATATTAAAAACATAACACTTCTACATTAACCAATTTAGTATTTTTAATAAATATATATTAGTAATAAATTAAAATAAAAAATATATTGCTTTCATAATTTTAATGTTTTGTTAAAATTTGTTTTTAGAAAAACAATGGATAAATCAAAAAAGCGGTCCGCCAAATCTATGTTTTTAAAACGTCAAGTAAAAAAAATTGCATCAACAAACATTTTGAAAAATAATATTTGTACTAATAGTTTAGTCCGCAACATCAGTTTAGATACGTTTAATGTGCAAAAAAATTCAAATTTAAACCCGATATGGTTAAATGCTGAAAATGCTATTAATGTAGAACCAATTAATGTAGAGTCAAATAATGAATTGTTGCTTTCAAGTTCAACATCAACTGATGACTCAATAGAGTTTGTACTAGATAATAGTCCGCTAAATAGTATAAACTGCAATTTAACTATAAATATTGATAATCATCACAAACCTTATTTGAAAGATGATTTAGCATTATGGGTTGTTGAAAATAATATAAATCATGTTCAAACTAATAGTTTATTAAAAATTTTGAATAAGTATCATCCAGAACTTCCAAACAATGCTAAGACTTTAGTGCATACTCCTAGATTTACAAATATATCAACAATTACAAGTAACCGAAACACAGAAGGTGGTTATGTTCACTTTGATTTAAAGTATAATTTAGAAATGCAAATTAAAAAGTTTGAATTATTTGTAGATAACATAATAGAAGTTATCATTAATATAGACGGTGTTCCTTTATTTAAAAGTTCGACTTCTCAATTTTGGCCTATTTTAGGTGCAATAATTAATAGATCAGATCAACCTTTAAACCCATTTCCAATTGGTATTTATTGCGGCGATAGCAAACCAAACAATCCTGCCGAATTTTTGAAACATTTTTTGGAAGATATTTTAAATTTATCAAATAATTTTCTAACAGTAAACAATAATCAATTTAAAGTTCAAATAAAATATTTGATATGCGATGCTCCAGCTCGCTCATTTATTAAGTGTACTAAAGGACATAATGGTTATTACGGCTGTGAAAGATGCATTGCAAAAGGAGAATATTCAGATCATAAAATAACATTCCCGGAAATTGATGTTGAACTGCGCACAGATAATAGTTTTAGAAATAACGTGCAAATTGAACATGACACTGGAGTTTCGCCTTCCTTGAGAATAGAACAACTAAACATGATTCACAGTTTTATGCTAGATTCAATGCATATGATTTACTTAGGCGTAACCAAAAAACTACTAAGTATGTGGGTTACAGAAAGAGGAACCAATCATTGCCTCAGTCGATCTAACATTAATTTAATGTCAAATATGCTAGTAAATTTTAGCAGTTACATTCCTGTAGAGTTTCAAAGAAAACCCAGAGCTTTTTCAGAGTTAGACCGATGGAAAGCAACTGAGTATAGGTTATTTTTACTGTATTTAGGACCAGTAGTGCTGAAAGATTTTTTACCAAGAAAAAATTATAGACATTTTTTAAATTTGCATTTTGCTATCAGAATTATTTCTTCTTCTACATTTTTAGAATCTCACAGTGAATTGGCCTTACATTACATTAGAAAATTTTGTTGTAATATACCTATAATATATAGTAAAAATTACATGGTTTACAATATGCACAGCATTTATCATTTAGTTTGTGATGCAATCGAAAATAAACAGAATATATCATATTTAAGTTGCTTTCCATTTGAAAATTATTTAGGTAAAATTGTTAAAAAAGTTCGTGGACCTGCAAAACCTTTACAACAAGTTGCTCATAGATTACAAGAAGAAGCGTTAACTAAATACATTGATCAAAAATTAGAAACAATCATTTTTAAAAATAAAAAAAAAAATAAAATATTGTATGTAATTTACAAGAATTGTAAAATATTTTCTGGGCAAAAAAGGATTCTTTTGTATTTATAGAAAATGATAAAGTTTTGAAAATCGATGTGATTATTGAAGAAGGTATAAATATTTATTGCATGGGACATGTTTTTTTGAATAATACACCTTTTTATAAATTAAGTTTAAAATATATTGAAATATCTGAACTGAGCAATCATTTATTCAAATGTAACTTAACTTCAATTGTTTCAAAATGTATTTGCTTGCCGTATAAAAACAAATTGGTTGCTATGTCTTTATTGCATTAACTGGGTAAATACAATAATATTATACATTTTATTAGTTACATTTTATTTTTTTCGAATCTGATTTAAAGGAACCAAATAATGACATCCTTTGACATTGTTGCGTGGGAAAATGATGGGTCAATTGGTTATGTACCAACTTCATGGGCCAACGCCAATGGTACTTATCTGTGGCCGAAAGCAAAACCAAGTCAAATTAAGATTATGTTAAAAGAATGTAAAGAGCCATCTCCATCATTTACGTTTACGGAATTAAAAGCAACACGAAAAAGAACAACATCTTCATTAGAAAAGGCAGAAAAATATGTAGAAAAGTATCTTGTTACCTCAAATGTTGAAACTGATGGAAGTGAAGATGGTAACATGATTTACCTTAGCTTTATTTCTATCATATAATTATAGTTTTATTGTAGGAGGACATTCCACAATAGGCTCACAAAACAATAATAATACAAGTAAGTTTTCTATAATGTTTGTTATCATATTGGTAAATTGTTATATTGCAGGTCAAATTGATAACAATTTATCACAAGTATTTGACGAAGACTTAGACGAAGATACCACTATAGTCAATGCTACTGCGGCGGACTTTAATATTTCAAAACAGCTAGCTCAAATTATATATGAAATAAAAGATTTGAAAAATAGGATTCAGAGCATGGAACATAAAATTGACACATATATTGTGGATAATCACAACCTGCAAGATCAAGGTCAAAATTTCAATTTTGATTTGCCTATAAATACGGTTGAAGCACTTGAGAATGTTAACCAAATTTTGGAAACAGAACGTGACTCTACTAAATTAGTAATTATTTTTTTTTGTAATTAGTATATAAAGCCCGTTTTGCACTATTTTATTTTTTTTACTAAATTTGACAACAACATAATTAAACATGGTTGGAGTTCCATGTATTATTGTTTCTTATAGTGGAATTAGATTTATAAATGAAACACTTGAATTCCACACAAAATTGTCATTAACAACATAATTGTAAAAAATGTGTGATTGATTTATGATAGTGTCAAACAAAACTGTTACTAAATTTGTTAATAAATTAGTAACAAATTTCGTAACAATAATATAATAGTGTAAAGCGGGCTATAAATGAAATTTTTATTTAGGCTAATTTATTAGCATTAGCTGGAGGTTAAACACTTTCTAAAAATACAAACTATATAATGAAAAAGCTAATGACCAAGGAATTGAGTTTATTGTATTCTGGCCAAGGAAAAAAAGGAAAGAAAAGTTTTAAAGCATTAAGTAATATTTACAAGACAGTCATAAGTAAGTGTTTTTATGATAAATTCTAGCAAAAGGCAATTAACGTTTTTAATATTGCAGGGTCAATAAGAAAAAGATTCCCAAACGCAACAGATGTTGAAATTAACAAATTCATAAGTTCCGTGCTTGCTACGTCTAACGATAGAGATGGTGGCAAAAGGGAGCGCTTAATAAATAAAGAGAACGATACGGAATAACAAGAAAATTGTTTCTAAAGTTAAAAAAATGTCTTAGTTTAGAAGAGTTATTATTTTGTTTTGCTTTTATATATTTTTTGTATTACTTAAGTCTAGTTTTTATAATATTTATGTATGTTAAATACTTTTGTTTATAGCTATATTTTAAATTTTGATATTATCATATTCTGATATATTTAGTTTTTGAATACTAAACTTTATTTAAAACTTTAATTTATTTTTGTTATGTTTTGTATATTTGAAAATATTTGCTTTTTTATTTTTTAATAAATTTACAATTTATAAAAATCATTTGCGTTGAATTTATTATTATTCCATTATCATTTTAAATATTTACTTTTGACAGAAAGAGTATTATATGCTATGTAAATTATATGTAGCAAAAAAGCATATAATAAAATCTAAATATTATTCTAATATTAATTTGCATATTTATAATGAATATTTTGTCAATCTTGAAAGAGTATAAAAAACAGACGTTTTAAATATAAATTTAATGAAAATTTAATATAATTTTAATCTATTTAATTTATATAATACTTATTTATTTAACTAATATTAAAAATAAACATTTCTGCAATATTGCCAAATGTTCACATTTTAATATTATCTTCATATAAAATTTTTATATTTTGCCAATGTAATGTAATATTAAATTCATATTATTTTAATATTACATGTCTACTTGGGTGCTAGGACAATGTTGGATGCAAAGGACCTGTATTTGAGATTGTGGGCTCTGGTGCAGTTCATACTGCTGTCTTTATTCTAAATCGCTTTGGAACAAGTGGTATTTCGGGGAAAACACCATTTGAAGCATATTTTGGTTAAGCACCTGGACCATTCGATTTAAAAAAAAAATTGGGACAAAAGTTTTCGCGCACATTCCAAAGGAAAAAAAGGCAGAAATGGGATAAAAAGTCCACTTCAGGAATTTTCGTAAGATACGATGAGCTCACGAAAGGGTATCGTATCTGGTTTTTAAACAAAGATATTGTCGTGGTGCTGCGTGATGTACTGTTTGTCAAAGAAAAACCGGGAATGTGTGAAAAGATAGTCACATCCCTCAAAGAAACAGTGGAATTTATATTGAATCCAGCTCAAGAATCAGAGACACGTGCGGACTTGAGAAATCTGCTTGAAGAGGACCAACGAGAATTACCAGATGAAGAAATCCATCAAGATGTGCAGTAAGAAGTACCAGGTGTTTTGGAAGACAAACTCGTACCGGAGAGGAGATATGAACTGAGGGACCGTGATCTTCGTCGTCGACCAACTGATTTTGATGACAATCATGTCAATTTCGATGAACTATTTGTTACCGAAACGCAAGAGCTAATGACCTTTTTGGATGCAGCTCAGAGTGAACAAGCTGATCAGTGGAGACAAGCTATAAACGACAAAATATATTCGCTGAGAAAATTTGAAACGTGGATTTTGGTAGATCCTCCACTAAATGCAAAACTGTTGAAGAATCGTTCAATTTTCAAGCTTAAACGGGTAGTGGACGGTTCAATCGCTAGATACAAATCCAGACTGGTAGTCAAAGTCTTCACCCAAAGACCAGGATTGGATTTTAATGAAACCTTTAGTCCCGAGGCTAGATATGCCTCACTACGAAGTGTAATTGCCATTGCAGTTGCGAAGAAAATGTCAATTATCCAATTTGACATTACTACAGCTTTTCTCCATGATGATTTGGATGAGGAAATTTTTATGTTTCAACCGGAAGGATACGATAACAATTCTGGCCGGGTTTGTAAACTGATCAAGGCAATGTATGGGTTGAAACAAGCAGCAAGAAAATGGTACGAGAAATTCAAGACAAATTTCGAAAGTTTTGGACTGAAACTAACTGAAGCGGATACATATGATTTTACTTATCAAGATGGCGAAGAGAGATTTATAGTGGCAGCACACATAGATGATGGTTTGGTAGCATCAACAAATCAGAGATTGATTGAGGAATTGCTTGCTCACGTGTCACATGCGTTTGAAGTTCAAGCTAATCCACTTAGCTTGTTTCTAGGCATGCAGTTCAAAAGGTTTTCGGATAGATCACTCCTCATGCATCAAGATCAGTATGCTAAACGAGTAGTGGAACGATTCAAGATGACCGACGCACATTCAGTGGCTATACCTAATTCAAGACAAATTTCGAAAGTTTTGGACTGAAACTAACTGAAGCGGATACATATGATTTTACTTATCAAGATGGCAAAGAAAGATTGATAGTGGCAGCACACATAAATGATGGTTTGGTAGCATCAACAAATCAGAGATTGATTGAGAAATTGCTTGCTCACGTGTCACATGCGTCTGAAGTTCGAGCTAATCCACTTAGCTTGTTTCTAGGCATGCATTTCAAAAGGTTTTCGGATAGATCACTCCTCATGCATCAAGATCAGTATGCTAAACGAGTACTGGAACGATTCAAGATGACCGACGCACATTCAGTGGCTATACCTGCAGCCTAACATCAGGATCTGAGCCTAGTTTATAAGAAAAGTGAAGCTGTGTCTGTTAACGTCCCCTTCAAGAAGGCTGTTAGGAGCTTGCTGTTTTTGGCCATAGTTTCGAGGCCGGACATCACTTTTGCAGTGAATTCAGTGAGCCAATCCAGTCACCCAAAAAAGTTCATTGGAATGCAATCAAAAGGATCCTGAAGTATGTGAAAGGAACAATGAAGTTTGGAATTGTTTAGTGATGCGGACCATATAGGAGATAAATCAGAAAATCTTTTACCGGGTTTATCGTGATGCTGGGAGATACACCAATTTCGTGGGGCTCTCAAAAACAGAAATCTGTTGCTATTTCCAAAACAGAGGCAGAATACGTGGCTGCCAGTGAGACTGTCAAGGAATTAATCTGGATGGATAGATTGATTAAAGGGAAAATTGATAATCAAAATGCAATTAGATTAATCCGAAATCCTGAGTTCCATAGGAGAACCAAACACGTAGATATACGTTATCACTTCATTCAAAGTTTAAACAATTAAGAATTCTTTTCTGTGGAATATGTCAACACAGATGTTCCGTTAGCTGACATATGTACAAAACCCTTATGTAAGAAGAAGTTTGAACATCTTAGAAATAAATTGGTTGCTGGAACTTCAATAAATTCAAAGGAGTTGAAGTTAGTCCAAAGTGGGAGTGTTGAGAAGATGTGGTTGGACCAACACTAATCTAAATGGCGCCTAGTATTCGTTTTGTGAGAACTGTGTACGTGCAAGAATAGCGGTTGATAGTTATTGCTCTTTCTTACAAATATGTAACGGACTCTTTGATTCGCTTTTGTGAATGTAACACGTAGTTAACAATCCTCTGTATTTTTCTTTAATAAAGACTTTGTAACATTCATTCGTGTGTTATTCTATTTTAATAACAGTAATAATCAGCAAGACAACTTTAAATTAAGAATTAGTTCTAAAGAGTACGATAATAATATTGTTTAATCGTCTTCTTTAAATATTTTGTTTGAATAAACAGTATAATCACAAAACAGTATAAGCGCAATCGCAAAATAGTTTTTCAAAAGAAAGAAAGCAAAATGACCCACTGTCCAATACAAATTCAAAAACACCCACTGTCCAATACAAATTCAAACAGCTACCAAGAAACTGACAGACATTATTGATCATTGCTTATATCAATAATGCAGTAGTTAGCTACTTCCTTGATTAAGGAGAATATCAACAACCACTAGTCTACCAAGTTAAGTTTATTTCAAAACATACATCTGAGAAAAAACATCAGTTGACCCCTTAGCCCCTCTTGACAAGACTACATAGATCACATCCGTATTTGGATGTGAGCTTTCTTTTATATCAGCCATTATCTAGATTTCTTCAGCATGTCATTACTGAATAACTGCAAAAAATGATTTTTTTCTATCCAAAGTGGTTCTTCTGATAGAATTGAGAGGGATTAAATACGACCACAAAACCAGAAGACTTAATTTCAAAATTGGTTAGAAGAATTGTTTGCTTTATTTCTTGCAATATGTATGCTCTTAACAAAGGAATTGGTTTTTTTATAGTATCGTCGCTTCGATTTTACCACCCAAAGTACTGTCCACATCGTCCTTACCGGACAATTCATTTTCGAATAGAAATGCGAATACCACTAAAAATCAAGAAGAAGTGATTCTGAAGATTGACTCATCTCAAATGAAACTCATGTTTCAATAACTTCGTGCAGTAAATCAAAGTTCGTAACTTTCAATAACTTCGTGCAGAAAATCGTGCAGCACGTGGCCATGGCTCATTTTAATAATGGCTCGGATATGTCCAAATTGACTTATGTGATGCGAGTAAATACTTCTTTGGTGACTCCTGGTATTATGTCAAAGATTCACAACCCAAATAAATTACGTTCGAATATAATGAGCATTCAAGTTAACTATCAACAGTGGACACAGACAATACTTCAGGTGAACATTCGGGTGAACAGAAAAGTTTAAAACCCTTGCTTTCCAGCTTTTTATCTTTATAAGTGTAAGTCTGAGTATGAGTGTGATTCTCATTTTACACAAAAAGAATTAATTAGTTACCCAAATTAATTATTACCCAAAGTCCAGCTTCAGCTTAACGGCGTAAACGAAACATTCATCATCGACACGGGGTCCACAGTCAACATCGTAAATTAACATTTCGTCAAGCATTCGCACAAAATATCCTTTGTAACGATGATACGATTGTATACGCATACAACAGCAATAAGCGCTTGCCCATCCTAGGAAAATTCAAAGAAATATTTGTCTTCAAGAACCTTGGTGTCGTGACAGATGTTTTGGTGGTGCAAGGAAAAGCTGAGCCGCTAATAAGTTATTGCAAACGGAATTGGCAAGCTCAAAAACATAGACAAGAACGCGGTCCCAGTAGCACAAAAACACCGTCGTATACCATTCCACTTACGTGAAGCGATCGAGCAAGAAATCCAGAGACTGATAGCATTAGATATTATCAAACCAGCATCAAGAGAAACCCCATGGGTATCACCAATCGTTTGTGTACCAAAACAACACGACCCTACAAAAATACGCATGTGCGTGGATACGAGAGCAGCAAACAAAGCCATAAAAAAAGAAAGACAGATCACACCAACCTTTGATGACTTAATACCAATGCTAAATGGAGCTAGAGTGTTTAGTAAGATCGACCTTAAAGACGGACATCAACAACTTCTCCAATCGGAAAGCAGCAAATTTATCACAACTTTTTCTACCCACCTTGGCATATTTCGGTACAAAAGACTATTTTGGCATAAATGCAGCAGCTGAAATTTTCCAGAACACAATACGACAAGTTTTAGGAAATATCAATGGAGTAATCAATTTCAGCGACATTTTGATACTTAAAAAATCACAGATAGAACAAGATAATGCCCTTGAGCAAACACTCGAACATCTCAGAGAACACGGACTAACACTAAACAGCCAGAAGTGCGTTTTAAGCCAAAACCAAATCAAATACTTCGGTTTCATCTTTTCGGCGAAGTCGAAGCGTTCGTGAACCTCGAGTCACCAAAAAATGCCTCCGAAGTCCGCAGCATTTTGGAAATTTTTGGGAAATTTTGGGAAATTTTGTTTGAATTTTCTTTGTTGGGAAATTCCTCCCCAAACTAGCAAACAAAACAAAGCCGTTAAGGAATTTAGCAATCAAAAACCAGATGTGGGAGTGGAAAAGAGAACATCAGAGGATATTCGAAGACCTAAACAAGCAAGATCTACTCAAAGTCGGCAAACTAGCGTATTTTGCTTCTCATAAAACCATCCACCTACATGTCGATGCTGGCCCATACGGCCTAGGAGCCAGTCTATTACAGCAATCAAACAACGAAACAACAATTATTGTTTATGCAAGCATAGCCTTGTCAGAAACCGAGCAACGCTCGAAAAGGAAACACTGGCAGCCACATGGGTGATGAACCACTTTCACATCTATCTGTTCGGAGCCAGATTCAAACTGTTTACAGACCATAAACCGTTAATAAGCATTCTACAGAATCCAAGATCGGGTCCAAGCTGTCGCATCGAAAGAATGTGCTTGAAAATTCAGATCTATGCCTTTGAGGTAATTCATCAACCAGGGGTGACCAACCCATCAGACTATCTGTCGCGGCACGCAAATCCACCAGCAAACAAAAATTGGGATAAACTAGAGCATTAAGTTGGTTTTATCGCTACAAACGCCATCCCAAAAGCAATCAGCCTAGAACTATGTAGTAACGCACGAAACGAACGACAAAACGTTAGGCCTACTGAAGAAAGCCTTGTCTGGGAATGAAATGTTATGGAAACAGCCCGAATTAAAACCCTACTACAACATACGATCAGAGCTAGCAGTGGCCCACGATTTAATTCTGAGAAATTCTAAACTAAACATCACGGAAAAGCTCCAAGAATTAACGATTGCTTTGGCACACAAAAGACATTTCGGCATTGATAAAAAAACCGAAAATATCATCAAATCTTGCAAACCATGCCAAGCCACAACATGCCAAGCCACAACATCCAAAAACAGTGAGATCCCATAGTAACTGTGAAATACCCTTCAGAACCATTCTAAGGGGTTGACGTTGACTTTGCGGGTCCGTTCCCAAACGAGAAATATATCTTCATCATGGTACATGAACATTCGAAATTTCCGTACGTCGAAGTGGTTGAATCAATCAGTTTTGAGTCAATCAAACTAATGCTTGACAAAACATTTGCGTTATTCGGATTCCCACAAAAGCTAATAAGTGACAATGGTCCACCGTTCAATGGGGAAAAATTCAGAAATTTTTTGAAATATTACGACATACAGCACGAGAGAATCACGCCATACTGGCCGGAAGCTACCGGGCTTGTAGATCGGTTCGTCAAGACGGTCAAGAAGTCACAACTCTGTGCTAATTTAGAACTCAACAGATTTCATTCACAACTGGAAGACTTCCTTGTAAACTACAGAAACACGCCGCACGCCACAACCGAGAAAACACCGTTTGAACTAAAGTTTAAACGCACAGTCAAAACGGGCGTACCGGAACTCACACCTGACCAACCAGCCACGACAAAAATCCGACAAAAATCCTCGACCAAAATCCAATTGAAGCAAGTAACAGAGAGAAAAGAAGGAAAACAAAACCACACGACTTCGCAGCTGGACATAACGTTTTGTGCATACAGAGAAAAACTAACAATCTATCACCTACGTACGACTCCAAACCATACACAATTACCAACATCGCCGGCACCAAGATAACAGCAGAAAGACACGACAAAACAATCCACGGAATTCTTCATTCTTCAAACATGCATCCAACCAAGATCCTACTCATTTCCTAACAGCTAGACCCAAAAACGCAGTTCTCACACGACAGTGGGATCCGAACATGACCATAGAAGAAGCGAACGAAGAAGAAAACATAAATGAAGCAGGCGAAATGAATTTAGAAGAAGGAACGGTCTGTAGTGATGCCACCAAAGCAAATCAAAGTCACCAGAAAGTAAACCACCAAGGCAATCGAGACGACCACCTAAGTGACTATGTGGTATCATTTGAATAAGAAGGTAGAGGAAGAATGTAGCGTCTGACATCGGTGTACCAATGGTTAGGCAACACATAAAACTGCTTTCATGTTTTGACAGTCGAATGGTTGACCTAAGAACTGGCCTCAACAACCACATAACCTATAGTTTCTGTTTTCTGTAATCATCGGCTTTTATACACAATAAATCTGTATACTTTTAGTTTATCGTGGCTCATTATTATCATATCATTTGCTTCGACATTACACTCTCGCCTCATAACACTTCTTTATCTAAAATCCAGTTCTTCATCTCTTGCGATCTTCTTTGCCTGTTGCAGTGGAAGTAAAATGGTTGCTTATTAAAGCGGACAAGGTAATAAATATGGGACTCCGTTGGCAATTTATTATACTATTATCATAACATCATAAATTAATTTAATTTAATAAAAAATACAATGTAAGAACCATTATAAAAAGCAATCATTCTTATTCTATTACGCTAAATGAGACAAATCGTCCACAACCGGATCATTCGTTTTTACTATATGCTGTTGTATAAACCCCGCCTTCGCAACCACTGAAGCAGGAGGTTGTCCTACAATTGTACTTGCACTTTGCACTCCAAATGAACCAGTGTTACCAACTAGCACTTTATTACCTGTTACTATCTTCTGATTCTGTGAAATTACATTCTGGGGAGTCTGCGGACGCTGAGCTACAAAAACAATCTTTTGATTTGCTTGAGAACTCTGCACTCTTCCTGGTTGATTCATAATTTTCATCATACTAGAATTCTGCTGAATAATTGCAGTAGGATTCGGTACAACTCTTGAAATATTTGGTGCCACATTTGTTATCACACTTGTCGCTATGTTGTTAGAAATAGAAGTGATAGCTGTTTGTGCAGCAACTGGTTGCGTTCGCGCCTTTACTACAGCACCATGTAATGCAGCACCCAAATATCCGTATTCTTCTTTGTACTCATCTAAGTTATCAGGTTGGTGTCTTATATTTTTGATAACAGGTGCTAAAACTTTTATAAGCAGTTGTTTTATATAGCCAGAAGCGATTTTATCAATATTCGAAACCAGTAGAACTTCCAGATGCGGCTCAATTTTTGCACCTAAAAATATAAACAATATATTACCGAGATATCAGAATTGTCTTGATGAAAAGTGGTTCAGAAGAGATGAAAAACTTATATCATTATAAACTTATATCTAAATGATTAGCTTACATCATAGTTTGAAAAATTTTAGTCAAAGTTGGTCTTCACTCAGCCACCTACAACTTATAGCTATTATATTCCAGAATTCCGTTAACTGCCACATCAACTCAAACAAAAAATTCAAATCATCAGAGTTTTATGCTGGGTAAAACTTCATAAACCATGTTAAAAAATATGAACAATTTTAAAGAAACTTTATTTGCATTTTTGATATTCAAAAATAATCTACAAATGATTATATATGTTAAGACGGAGGTTTGTTATTTGAAAACCACCTTTAACCCAGATAATTTGAATAGTTCAAGAGTACATTGACTGTACATCAAAATAATATGATGTTAATGTTAAATATCAAAAAGTAGCACTATAAAAAAATTATATATCTTTGTCGCCATAGTTTTGAAACTAATTAGAGCTTCAGGGTAATGCTAAACTTCTCCATGCTCTTTACTATATATTTCTTACTTATTTTCTTACTTATGAGTGAATGTGAGACTACCAATGTGATTAACTACGTCACAAACTACGTGATAAAAAAAACACGTAATAGGTCTAGCCACCATAAGAGCGCAAAACAGTTAATTTTATTCTCTACATTTGATACAATTTCAAAAAGAATATATAATTATCATATATATTTATCAAATTATAGTGTACAGGTTTTAGCTTGTCTACCACGTGACTGCAGCAAAACTGAATGAAATCAATTCAAGACCAACCAAGACTTTCACCAGTGACGTAAGGCAACATTTATAATATTCAATAATTCCATTAAAACATACTGAGTTAATAGAATCATTTTGGAACTATATTATTCAATAAAATAATGGAATCAATATTGTAATTAACTCTTAGTGCGAAAAAACACTGAAACTGAACTATTAAGCAGTGAAAAAAAAAATTAAATCGCGGAAAACAGCAAACAAATGAAACGACGGCAATAAACTACAATGCACTCGTAAGAAGTAGGTATACAATACGATCGTCTGAGATAAACATCGATAAATTAGTCACGTGGTAAACAAGCTTAAAATTATAGACCATTGGTTATTCAAATATTGTCGCTTGACAGGTAACAATAACGATTTACTGGCCGTAACAGGCGACATTTATGTTCTGTATTGGACACTAACAGTAGCGTTTTCGTTTGTATTAATAAAAAAGCAAAACATTTAGTAACATACATAACCGCAAACTACTGAAAGTAATTCTATTCAGCCAGTATTTTCAAAAAAAATGAATATTGAAAGTCTGAGAAACGAACAAACCACTGGCCGATAAGTCCTGGCAGCGCAGACCAAGAAAGCAGTAAAGAGGAAAAAGTGCAAAATATTAATATAATCTAATTTTCTGCGTTTGGTAGTTTTGCAATTATTTGATTCAGCAAAATTCAATATAGTTGGTACGGCATTCCAACGCAACACCTTTTTATCAGTGCGATTTTCAAATTGATCGTCTTCGTAGTGTTTCTACAATATCGTCGATAATGTTTTAAATTAGTAGGTAATATACAATCATTAGGTACATACTTCGCATAGAACTGCATATTGAGACAAATCCCCTTCTCTATTAATGTTGTTTAGCCATTGCTGGTACGTATCGGCGTTTTTAATACCTTAAACGAAAAAATTGTACCCCATTTCTGTGGTGGCAATATAATGTCCAACAGCATGGCATTTTAAATTAAATTCGCTTCAACTGCAGAAATTCTAAGTTTTCTAAGTTTCTCAGTAAAAAAGTTTTTAATCTGACAGACCCACCAACGCCTCTTACGGCCAGGAAATCGTTATTTTTGCCTGTGGAAAAATTGTGACTTGAATACATCTACTGGCTTTGATCTAGCACTAGTTGCGCTGCATAGTATAGATGGCAACATATTCAGTCACATTCGGTTCCATCTGTTCATTTATTTTGTAACTGAATGAATTAACAAGTTTGAATTTAAAGGATGATTCACAATATTTATTTTTATTGATGCACATGGGTAATGTAGCATTTAAAAATGCTTGAATTTCGTGAATTACTATATGCATATTAATCACAATTCAATATCGTCACAAAACTAGAGTAAAATTTGACTATAGAACACTTAGGTAATCGTAGAAACATTAACAAAGCAAACGTAAACAAACCGGATAAAACCGTCAGAATTCTGAAAACAAATGGACGGTGTCAGTACCCAGCCGGTAACAATGCTGATTACAGTCGGCAACGTACTATTAAGTGCAAAAAATTTTCAAAGATTTTTAATTAAGTCCTATTATTAATAATTCTAATATTCTATTATTATAATGACTTCCTAGAAGAAGAAGAAAAACTTTATTATTAAAGTGGGCTGCCTGCGCATCACAGGTTGCAAAAATACACAGCTTACTAATCAATCTATAGATATAAGTATAAATATAAAAAAAAAAACTAGTTAACAATAAATATGATAATGTAAAATTATTAGAGAAACAATTAAAATTTGTTCTATTTCAATTAATAATTTTTTGTCAAGTTTGAATTCATCGAAAAAATTTATAGTATTCTTGCCTACAGTACCACGAGCGCTAAACTATAATCCAATCACAGACCATTCTCTATCACCAAATGTGTTGGCATATTTCTCTTTGTAGAATGGAATGCATTTTTCGTAAATTTCACACTTTTCTTCATTAATTTTTTTGTCTGGTACTTTATCGTTTGTTTCGTACCTGATAGTTGGATCAATGATATAAGCTTTCAAATTTTTAGGATTGAAAGCTACGATGTCGCTGAAACGGTCCCTTCTATCTGTATCCACTGCATGCACTTCTTCAAAACATTCAAAGTTTTTCTCACTAAGAAGTGCTGTAATCTTATTTTTAACTGCATGATGTCAACTTGAAATTTGTGCCTGGTTTGATGGACAGCTGCCAATAACATGTGCAGGGGTTTCCTTCTCTCTGTTGCATTTGGGAGAAAGGTTGGAGCTGTTCGATGAGCCAGGTATGCCATTCAAGTTTGCATAGTTTGTATTGTTTAAGTTTTATAGCAGATATCCATTCAGAAGAGAAAAGCGGTTCTTTGTTAAAAACAAATTGATTGGAATTCGTATGCGTTTGAAAATGAATAACGCCTACTCCTTGATATGATTTTTTGCCCCATATTTATTTTTATAATTTTTATTAATGAAGACTTGATTAAAAATTGTTGAAAATTATTTGCACTCCAAAGAACATCTAGAAATAGTTCACATTTTCGCCACTTCTCTTATTTAAAAGCCGTAGAGATGATACAAAAAAAAATATCTCGATATCCGCCCAATCAAAATTGCATTTATAAAATTTGCTGGAAATGAAATTCCACAGTACTACTCTCGTTATGTTAAAATTTCTTATGTAATTTTTTTAGATTTTTGAAGCATCTTTTATGGAAAACATTTTATCGGGTTATTTAAAAGAAAGCTAAGCGATAAAGTTGAAACGTGTGTTGAATGAAGAGCTGAAAAATGTGTTGTAGGTATCCTATTTTAATCAAACTATTTGAAGCAATATAGATCAATATTTGAAGTAAATCATAGCAATATTAATTTGTTAAAGGAGTGTGTTAAAGGCGTATGTTAAAAAGATGTGATAAAATATGACTCAAAAAGTATATTTGGGTGGTAGGGGTGTGTGATAAAGGTCGAAAATTATTTTTAATCACTCTTTATGTAAGTATTCAGGTTACAACTTATGCATTTTTACAACTTTTTGACAATTCAATCGTCAATAAGAATTCAACCCATCAAAAAACTCCAGATTTTTTAAAGCATTCAACACTTAGGGGTACACAAAACATATGTTCAGTATTTGGTCAGAATCGATCTGCAACTTTAAAAGATTAACCGATTTTGGCATATAAATTTTATAATTTCTCTCGTTTTATATTTTTTTTTTTCACGCGGGTATATTTGTAAAAAAACAGAAATTTTTAAAACAAAAATTTTTACACTACTAGTTTCCCTGGCAGTTTTGGAAAAAATAGTAGTATGTGTACCTCGGGGAAAACCAGGTATTGTCCATTGGTGTCACGTTTGCGCACCCACATTCGTTTATTGCAAATGTCTATTGTCTAGATAATACCTGGTGTCTGTCCTTGTTACACCGGATACTATTTTCTAATTTTGACAAGTCAAAATCATATTTTGACTTTTCAAGATCGATCGTTATTGCCAAAGAACACAACTAGACAAAATAAAAATATTAACCACCCATGGGGTCGACCACAGGACTCGAAACAAGGCATTTACTTACTAGTAGTTATATAAATAGCGATTAATTCACTAGTAAATATTAGATGTCAAAAAAATTATGTTGTAAACTGTATACAAAGAACTTTACAAGGAATTTACCACTCCTACATGAGATGTCATGTTGACATAAACCTCGGCATAAACATTTTAGAGTTTTATTAAAAATCTATTGTGATTCGTATAATTGATATAGGTGTAATTTCATTTTTCTAAAAAAATATTTAGAGAGCAAGAAAGTGGGAATTAAGTATAATGTTCTACTCACATATAATGGCTAATATTCACTAAGATGAAAAACAGCCATCGTATATAGTATATTATTGAACAGCCCGTTCAATAATATACTATAATATTTTTACTATACTATAAGTATTATTATTTAATGCGGACCAAAACACACTTGCTTCGTTAAAGCAACTTCACAATTAAACTGGAACTGTAGCAATTACAGAAATGTTAGCTAAGACTTTGCGTACTAATTTTGTTACTGCTTTGCACGTGCTAAAATCCTTTCGAATAATTGAAAATTAAAAAACTTACAGTTTTATATTCTGTTTGTTTTGAGGTAGAAAAATCAAAATACTATTTAATATATGATATTTTTGTTCTCATTATACAGTTTAATAAAAAATTGTTCTCTAGCCGCAACAATAACGTTCAAGTCAACTTGTGAATGTAAAAAAAAATTTACAGCAGATAGCCAGTTCGGGATTCTTCTCTATTTTATTAAGATGCATATATCATTTAGCAGCTCTTGTAGCATCAAATGCTTGCAATAGTCTTCCAAGAGGTCCTGAAGATTTATTAAAAAACATTTATAATTACGTTTCTGGAAGTGCTAAAAAATATGCACAATTGAAAATGCAGGAATACTTTTCCTGCATTCAACTTGTGGATGTAAAAAAAAAATTACAGCAAATAGCCAGTTCGGGATTCTTCTCCAGCGTGGTAATGAATTTAATTTTTTCTGCGTTGGTTGTCGCGTATGGGTGTCTCAACCCGAAAACCTACATATGAACCAGATTTTTCTGATATAGCATCTCCGTGCTTTAGTCTCGAGGAAGAGTATATTCGTTCAGTCATCAATGTATACGTCATCAAACAGTCATACATAACGTACCACCATAGAATAACTACTAGAAGTTTCACTCCTACGCATTTTGTGGTAACAATTTATTTGTGCGCGGAGCAACCGAGTTTGTCGACGTGAATCCACTTACCGCTCGGCGTGATCACGTGACTCAGTGTTGCCAACCGGAGGGAATAGTCCCGTTTTAGAGAATTTTTGCCTCATAAAGGAAACAGGGATTTTTTTGGAAATTAATGCAATTTTGAGGAATTTACATGAAACAGGGAATTTTTTGAAAATTTATGCAATTTTAGAGAATTTGCAATACAATTATAAAATTATTCCAGCGGCAGCCGCTACTGTCTCACTGAGCTGGGTCCTGACCTGGGCCCACTGCGGCAGGCAGTGAGGCAGCACTGCCATTGTAATATAAAATGTCAATTGTCATTTTATTTGTTGTCATTTAAACCGCGCATTTAGTAGTCGTTACTCTCGTTCTCGTAACTCGTTAGTCGTTTTATTCTCAATTCTCATTCTCATCTTACTCTTGACATGAATTGTTAAAATGTCCAAGACAGTAAAATCAAAAATATTTAAAGACTATTGGCTTTCCGACCCAGTGTTTAAATTATGGTTACTGCCTGATGATAGTGATAACCGAGGTAATAATGTTTCGAAAACAAAAGCCAGGTATGTTATTGTTGCTCTTACTTGTTTGCACCTTGGATTGGAATATTTAGGATGATTTATAGAATAGATAGATTGATCATTGATTTGTCGTTTGTTTGCTTTTGCTGTTAGTTAAAAATCTTACAAGAATTACAATTGACTATTCTGAATTAGAATAGACTATTCTGAAATACAATTGACTATTCTTAATTACAATTGGAAAAGGTGTAGATGTATATAAGAATATATATCTAGTTAACGAAAAAAACAAATTGCGGTAATTTCCGCAAAAACTAATTTGATTTCATAAGATTTCGAATATATAGTAAATTTGATTGAACAAAAACTTTGGAAAATTAATAATAGCTTTCACAGCACTATAAATGTGAAAATAAACTGGCTATTTATTGGTGCTAAAAGGTTGTAGCAATTTCTAGTATGGCGATTTTTTAATTTTGTTCATATAATTTACTTCTTGCGAATATCAAAGAAGTATATAACTTTTACATAATTTAGTAAAATGTATAGTTTTGTTCATATATAATTTTAGTACAGCTATAGGTCGGCTTTTCGAATTGACATGGAATAAACACATGTAAAATAATTAAAATTAAGGATAAAATGTTTTAAATTGTAAAGTACTTTTTCTTCTTATAATAACCAGAACAATACAGTTTATTTAAGCTACTCTGGGGAAAAACATGCATTTCACAAACAATCACTTATGGCACTATCAATAAAACATTTTAAGAAGTCACATTCATATTTACTAACGACACCATTAAATTAATTGCCTGTAATATACTGGTCATTACGTCTGGACCATTAAGTCAGGATTGAGTCAGGAAGTATAATTAATACACCGTATTAGTGATGACGTAGCCACGAAATTTTGGGGTAAAACTGACTCTTGAGTCAAACAAACAACTGTCAATAGGAAGTGTCAATAGTATCAACATACATCAAACATTCATATTAATGTTTTAAAAAGGTTTATGTTCAGTTTAAAGATGTTTACCTGCTAAATTGGTATAAGGTAAGTAAACCAATTGATATTGATTGTTTGCCTAATGTTTTTATTCAACGTTTTTATTTTGATTTTTGATTCATTGACGCATTTGATGTAAGTCGATTTTCGATCTAGTTGTTTGTGTGACCCAGAAGTTAGATTTACTCCATTCAAAAATACGTCACACTAATACAGCGCATACCTCAGGACAATACCAGCTTAAAACTGCAAATAAATGTTAATAAGAAATGCTCAATAATCAAAATATAAATAGACAGTATTATTGAGGATTAACAATTGATATCTGTGGGGCAATCTGGACGATATTTTCCACGCTCAGGCCTTCCAACCACCACATTACCCTTCAGTAAGTCTGGGGAGAGTGAGTTGGACTGTTAAATATTGAGTTTCGTTGTGTTTTCACTGTTTTCTGCTTTGTGGTTTTTTGTGTTTTCACTGTTATTTGTTTGTGTATATATTTTACAATGTATTGCCAAATTTCAAAGTGCAACTCTCACACCGATGATATGTTAAGTCTTATTAGATTTCCTAAAGATCCTAAGTGGTAAGTTTACTTCAAAATATATCAATTGTTACTCGGTTAAAATGTATTTATGAGTACTAATTTTAAATATATTTTAGTTGCAAGATTTGGTTGAACAATTGTCGCAATGTCCAACCTCCGCATTGGAAAAATTTACCAATAAAAAAAATGAATGGTGTTCGAATTTGCAGTCAACATTTTACTGACAATCAATTTCATAATTCGCTGAAAAACTCTTTAAAAAGAAATGCCATCCCTACAATTTTTGATGATGGAAAAATTATTGAAACTTCATTTGATTTAAGAGAAAATTATATATCTACGCCAGGTACTTCAACTTCTTCTGCGAGTATGAATTTGTCATGTCAAACACCATCACTAATTTCGTCTAATTTAAAAGAAAGTTATATGCCTATGTCTAGTACTTCAAGATATTCTGAGAGTATGAATGTTTTATGTCAAACACCATCAAACATTTCGCAAGGTACACCAAGAAAAACAAAATTGAGACGGTAAAAGGGTTAAAACGAACTTAGACTTGTTAGAAATCAAGGTGGAAATAGTGGTAATCCTACACCAATCCAATTTTTTTGTGCACTTAAAAAATTATTTTGATTGAATTATTTCAAACATAGTGAAGGAGCTAACTGTATTGAAAATTTTGATCAGTTATTATGCACAATAAATAAAAATTCAGATGATACGGATAATAATTTAGATTTCCACATAGAAACAAAATCTACAAAAAAATCAACAAACTTTAGAAGTCGACAGTAATGATTATATCAAATTAGAGTTACCAGCAAAAAAATGTATTGAATTATTTTTCTGGATATTTGTTGAAAAAATGTCAACCAAGACATAATTGTGAAATTTGTAAAAATTATATTGAACAAAACAAAAATGAATTTAGCGAAGAAATTATGTTAATATATGAGCGAAATATATGAAAATAGTTAATATATGAAAATAGCCTAATAAGTCCATCAAAAACATTTACATAGTATATATGTCAGTTAGAAAATTTATTTGGCGAATTGTTTTTGACTTACGCCCATGAAAAAATTGGTTTCAGGCTCAAACAAAATTTAATTCAAGTGCATTTTAGCCACCCTTGCCCAAATTTTTCGCAAACCTATTTAATTAGTTTATCTATACGTTATCAAATATTTCATAGTTTGCGTTGTATTAATAGAGATGTTAGTAAAAATAAATTTTGTAAAAGTTACAAATTAAAAATGTTGTTAATTTGTGGCTTTAGTGTTTTATTCGTTCGTTTGCAGGACAAGCGGATAAGTCTGCGAGGTCTGTAAGAAGTCTTTCCAAACTTGTTACGTACAAAGTTTTTACGTAAATAATTGCAAAATAATAAATGGACAATGCAAAATTAATAAATTTAAAGTCGCTTTTTTGTTTTTGACAAATTCCATAAATATTATTTTAGAAATATGAATACTTAACACATATTATAAACTGTAAAGTTAAAATCAACCATAGAAAACTCGTTTTAGTACATAAATGACTATTTAAATGATGAATAAATTGCTTGATTTACATTTTGAAATCGAACTTGACTGAATTTCACTCAAATAATCTTGATAACAATTCTGTAACTATAGAAGCACTTTGCCCGCCTAGGCCGGAAAAACAAACTTTCTGGCCTATATAGAGAGGTAGAAAACTAGTCATGTCGTAAGAAATCACAAATTCGTAATTTTAACACGATAGTAGTAAAGGGATTGCCTTTACCTAATACACACAAGAGAAAATCAAAACGACAGCAATGATATTGCTATCTTTTAGATTTAATAAGTGTCCTATGCGCTTGGGTGTACTTTTAAAAGTATATAATATAGTATGTACGGATATTGGTTGACAGCTCGTTTGTATTCTAACCACATATAGTTTTGTACTAATTACAATTCGCCAATTTACTAGTATTTACAAGTAATTGTTAGTAGTTTTCTATTCCGTGACAACTATTATTTAGTAACTATATATCTATGTACTATTTGTGTTTGCCAATAAAAACGATTTTTTTTAAGTAAGACTTTGCCTAAGTAAGTTAATAATTTATTTAACAAATTTAAAACTAATAAATAAATTATTATCAAAGGTTTCCTGACGATGCTAAAATACGCGTGGCATGGATAAATGCTTGCGAGTTAGATTGTTTGTTTTTACGTAAAGTAAATATATTTATCCAAAACTGTCAGATAATGTGTTTGTTATTGATTAGAATTTAAATTATAAAGTAGGCCATAACTCACTAGTGGACAAAAGTAGTGATTTAAAGTATACTTTCTCTCACTAGTGAGTGAAAAAGCACTGATACTCACTATTTATTAATAAATAGTGAGTATCAGTTATTAATTATACTATACTATTTATTAATAAATAGTATGGTATTTTTTTGGACTTTTCCGGAATTAAACAAGCTGTGGCTTCGTTTGCTTCATGTAAAATTTCGTTAGGAATTTCACAATTCTCCATTTTAATGTATTCTTTTAGTAAACAAATTCGGTTTTCAACATGACAACCACAGTTTTCTGACAACCAGCCTTCTGTGATCAAAATTATCAATTTTCAAATAATGACGTTTTTCTAATTTAATTTATTATTTTAAAAATACGATTTAATAAAAGTTTTAGATAAAATTTTGTATTAAACACGTGAGTAATTACATATAAGTCACTCAAGAAAATTAGCCCACTCGCCCTTCGGGCTTGTGGGCTAAACTTTTCTTTCGTGACTTATATGTAATATTACTCACTAGTCTAATAAATAACTATAAAAATAAATATTATAAAATACAAAATAATTAAAATGTATTTATTTTAAACACTTTTTTTAAAAATTTATCAAATAATAAGTAAAATAAATATTCTCAATTCACACTATCTCAATCAGAATATATATAATTTTTTTTATTAATTGTTATTATTTTATTTATAATATTATAACAATATTATTTATTGTTATACTGGCAGAAAGATGTAAGTCCATAGCCGATTGTTTTTATTAACAATAAAGATCTAAGATAATAGATAAAATCAAATATAAATTTGCCTGACTTGTGTTTTAATTTTCCGCGTACAATATAAACTAAAAATGAAACGCAAGCGCTACACGCTGCTTTCTAAGTCTGAAGGATAGAAAATAATACATTTGGTCGCTTTCTATCTATGAAGCCATACTTGTATTTGAATTTTGCCGTGTACAATATAATATAAATGGATAATGAAACGCAAGCGCACATGGTACTATCTGAAACCAAAGGACAGGAAATAGTATGTTTTATCTCTTTTCCTCGGCAAGCTTCAACGCTTAATCTTATGTAAACGCAATATACATAGGAAGTGGCTATTTGCCGGTGCGCCCTGCTATTTTGTTCTGTAAGTTTCAATGCGCGCATGCCCAATGAAGTAGATTACGTAGTTCTGTGGTTTATTCAGTGGTGCATTCCTCGAGGCTTTCGTTGTTAGTGGTTATGAATTTTATAATTTTGTTCAAATTTCACGTTTTCTTCATACATCGTGTGTAAAATTTTTGTGCAATTGCAAGTAAGTTAATATTTTTTCTATTTTAATATGTTTACCCGTTTAATCGGTAGCAAAAAAGATAAATACATGTATACATGGGTAAATTGTTAGGTTATGTAGGCAAAGTGACCAAACAATGATGAAATTCCGAGTGAAAATCCTTATTGTAACTGTAAAATATTAAGTTCGATTGCTTCTTTTCACTGATAAACATGCAGTCGACATTGGAAATTTGTACATTCTTACAACTTGGCTATAATATTATGAAATTATGAAATCCTAATCGTGGTGTTACACTATCATATTTGCATTCGATTTTTAATTGGATCGATCGCATCATACAGCAAACATGACATAAAAACAAGGAATTCCTAAAAACAATGTATCTATGTCACATTTGGAGTTTGATGCGATCAATCGAACAAAAAATCATGTGGCCACGCTAATGTTATGTTATGGATTTTAAGGTATGGCCAAGAATGGAACTTATTAAAGGAAAAAAGTTTGATTCTTTCGAAGCAGTTCAACTGTATATCAAGAAGTTTTAAAATTCAAATTTCATACAACTAAATAAAACAGAATGCAAAAAACTGAATTCAATGTGTTCAATGAATTCAATTCAACAATGTGTTTTAAAAAAATAGCCATTGCGGGTCAAGGCCTGCCAATACTACGATTCTTATATACTATAGCACTTATGGTTGTGTGAAAGGAGGTCATTATAGATGCAAGAAGGAAACATAAGCGAAGAAGCAGGTAATGCATTATCAATTCAAAATAATCTGTAAAAATACCATACGCGGTAGCATTATTTCTTAATTTTATCCCCCATATACAAGGGTAAACTACAAGCTTTTTTATTGTTTACATCAAGGAAACGAAAAATTATGTGCCGAGAAGATTCACGATTGACGGGCCATTCGTCGAAATTGTACACCGGTACGCAGCTCTTCGTCCCGAAAACACCCCAAACGATCGCTTCTTTTTAAATTATCAAAAGGGAAAATGCACGACCCAAGTGATTGAAAAAAATAAATTTGCTTCGACACCCAGGAATATAGCGAATTACTTATAATTACCAAATTTATTGGCCAACACAGGAGTTGACATCCGAACTATTCAACGGCACGGCGGGTGGAAATCACCCATGGTTGGAGAAGGTAAATAAAGATTACAAATGTTTGGAACGAAATTCATTATATACGAAATACATGATACTTTGTTGCAAGGTATGTTGCAAACTCTATCGCAAACAAAAGAAAATCAAGTCGATCTGAAAGCGATGTTTTAGATCCACCACCACTAAAAATAGTGAAAACTGCAATTTCAACGGTATCGAACTCCAGTTTGAACAGCGCCAACACCGAAAATATTGCCACTCAAAAAATCCCATCATTATTCAAAATTGTACCGTCAATATAAATCAATATTAATTAAATATAATAATGAATATAAATAACAATTCAAATCCGCCTTGCGGAAAAAACACCTGCTCTCTGTGTGAGCGCGTTTAAAAATTAATTAGAATTATGTACATTTATATTTATGTATATTTCAGGAACAAAATCCGTAACGTAACATTACCTGATATACTATGTTAAAATTAATATTTTTTTAATAAATCTTTCTATCTTATGATTGAAACTTGAAATGTTTCTACCCTAGGGTCAAAACTGAAAATGTTTCTGCCGTAGAGTTGAAATTCTCAGTTTCGACCCGCTAAACAGGTACCGAAAATATAATTTTCAATAGAGGCGTTATGAAAAAGATATTGATGGTAAAGTTAAATACAAGCAACTGTGTCTGATGGCTTTGATTTGTTTGACTGTGAGTCAGGCCGCAAACGCTGAACGAGCTTTAGGCTTAATGCTTCCTTAGTCGAGACTTGGCAACCAGTAATGCACCAAAAAATTTAATGTGAAATAAATTTATGTTAGCGTTGGTCGATCTTTTCATACAAGCATGTTGGAAAAAATATAGACATACTTAGTGCGCACTAGTGCAACCTATTGAAAATCTCTATTGTAGTTTATCGCGTGCAAGAGCGAGGAAATTTTCATTTAGCTAGAAATTACTCAGTTGCCCTTCTTTTTTAGTTTTATTTATCAGATTTTGATGTGTAATACATCAATAGGTTCAAAAAACATGTGCTTTTAAGAATATAGAAAGAAAAAATCCTTTAACATAATATATATTTAATAAGAAATGGTTGAAATTTTAATAACATAATGAACTTCATCTATTAAACTTCAACTATTTCTTGTTAAATATAAGAAATAGTTGAAGCACATCAAAATCGGATAAAAATTGAAAGTGAAATAGAAGCAAAACTGATGAATTTCCAGCGAAATAAAAATTTCCTTGCTCCTGCACGCAATAAACTACAATAGAAATTTTCAATAGGTTGCACTAGTGCGCACTAAGTATATCTTTATTTTTCCCAACATGTTTTGATAACAAAAGATCGACAAACGCTAACATAAATTTATTTCACATTAAATGTTTTGGTGCATTAAGGGTTGCAAAGTCTCGACTAAGGGCCTTAAATAAGAGCCATAAATAAGTTCGCCCTTGAAAATAAAACATCACTTAATGAGTCTATGATCATTACTATCAGAACAATCAAAGACGTACATACTTAAAGATGGCGAATCTATTTCTAATTTTTCAGTGTCATCTAAAGATCTAAACTATTCTAGATGGTCGAGAATTCTAAAAATAAGTACATGCAACATTTTGGAGTCTGAAAAATTGTTAAAATAAAACCGACTGAAACAACAAAGCAATGAAATAAAGAAAAATAAAAGAAAAAAAGAAAATTAGAGGACGAACTAAAGATAAATGAGATAAAGAACTTGATAGTAACAAAAAAAAAACCCAAGTAGGAATTGCTGAAGGCATGATTAGCAAAGGCAATGTCGTCTTAAACAAGGCAATGTTGGCTAAGATTCTGAAAAAAGAAGATGTTACAAGAGCCCAGGGTAAAATTTCTTTAGGTTTGCAACAAGCCCCTTCAGTAAAGTAAAATCTCGAAAACTTGTACCCCAGAAAGCAGGAGTGTGATAAAAACCTTTTAGCTATTAAGAAACGCAACAATAAGCTTTCATGTTTTGTTCATAGATTAAATTACTTATTTTTTGAGTTTATTTGTTTATGATGTTTTGGCATGGTTCTGTTCGTTTACAAAGTTTTTGTTTAAACTGAATTATTCTCAGTGAGTTACATGACTGATTTTTCAAATATAATAAAAAAAAAATTCTTAACATTTTTATTATATCCTAAAATGTTCTAAAAAAAATATTTGAAACGTGGGCAATAATTTAAATCCCGCGCACTTTGCAAGCAAATGTTGGTAGTAGGGTTAGTAGCAGCGCCAGTTGACAGATAGGCTTAATATGTCGAAGATCTTGAGCAGAACGGTTGAGTTAAGAAATACAGTTTTATAAAAGTTTATGTCGAAGTTTATTTAAGCCATCCTGGTTAAGTCCCAACAGAAATATGACGGTATAAGCCCTGAAAATATTTGCTGCAGACAGGGGGTTTTCAACGAGTGGGGCACTCGTATTGCAAGAATGGCCGTATAAAGAGAAGCAAAAGATTTGAATTAGGTAGTCCCCCACTACCTAACGGTTCGGACGACAAGCGGCGGAGCGGAAGTAAGAGGCCATCATTACAAAGATAGCTAGAGAAAAAGAAGCACACAGGCAGCTGATTTTGTTAATTTGGGATTGAAATGTTGTATTTTTAACTGTTTGGACGAATTCAAAGAGTAAAACTTACGAGTTATAATAAAGTTTTACAATAAATATATATTGTTTTAAAGGATGTTTAAACAATAAATAGTCTAATTTTATCATATTGATATTCCATTGATAATAATTTCATCAAAGTTGGTATTCCATACTCGATACTACTATCTGATAGATGATGTACTTTCAAAGTGCAGTTGATGCAAAACAACAATGTTTTAAACATTTTTGTAAAATTATAGTATAGAGGCAAATTAAATACTATTTTTGTTATTAAATTAATTATTATTAATTTTGGTAAACATAAACAAAGACAAATAAAAACATTTACATGTGTGCAGATGCTCCACATTTATTAATACTTATTCGAAATTGGTTGTTGGACACAGGTTTTCAATTTGACGATGGTAAGGTCATCAACAAAAAACCATTAGAGCCATTAGAGAAAATCAATCGAAAACATATTGATTGCAAAAAGAATCGACGTCAGAATGTAAGGCTTGCTGCACAACTATTATCGAATACTGTGGCAACTGCTCTTCTCCGATATAAACCTTGTGAAAATGAGCATATTGCTGAAGATTTAGGCAATTTTATTAGCGTAAAAAAAGGAATTGCTCCTACCAACAGTGCTTATGGCGTTGATTGTAGAAGACTGGATTGCTAATACAGTTTTTTAACAATGCATTAGACAAGGAGTAGCACTCGTTATAAAGGAAGTGAGATAGAGCCAAGTAGTCCAATACAAGTAACGTATAACAAGCTTCTATTTAAGAAACTTCTCCCATTTCCGTCTGTCAAATTCAAAGGTAAATTCTTACGAATAAGTTTAATTGGGTTGTTACATTCTTATCCAAGGACAGTGATGGTCCTTTTTTAAAACACAAGTGCCACACACAGAACAATGATGCGCTCGATCTGGTTTAACATTAATACACTTTTCACAAAAATCGAACACCACCATTAATAGTCACATTAGCTATTGGTAAATGTCTAGCAACATTTTGTATTATACGAGTTTGTACTTCGATTGAACATATTGTCTTTATAATTCTCTAAATCACTGTCATTTAGTTTATACTAAAATAATGAGATTAATAGTAAGGTGTTGCTCATAAGTTGTCCTGAATTACCTTAAGAGGCACTCGTCCTATATCCGTAAATACTAATTGCCAATAAGACCAGCAGAACAACGCAAAGAAAAAGTGATAAAATATGAGGTCTCCGATCAAAAAATGTTCCCGAAAATGCCGCACCAATCCAGCATTTTCTCAGCTTTATGGCTCAAACTAGTATTATATGAATCTAAGAGCTTTCCCAACTGAATTAGGGATAAATAAATAAGAACAAAAATTAGGAAATTAAGTAGACACAGGGACAATTCAATTTGAATCATAATTTTGCAGGTCACAAAACTCGCGTGAATTTTGCAAGAGTTGACGTCTATTATGAAACATTGTATTTGAAAAGAAGATAAAAAATCCGTTTATTAAAACTATCTGGAATATATTTGCTGAAGCTATTGCTGGTAAAAGTTTCATCCCTTAAAAATCCTTTAAAGTCTGTAGTAGTTTTAAAGAGTAAAAATATGTAAAACACCCTATTTTTTTTTCGATATTTGAAACCGCATTACAATCCAATTCATTTTCTAAATTTTACTCTGAGAAACTAAAACGAAAGCTATTATTTCGACAAAAAACCCGGACATACTGTTGTCGCAAACGTTTTTTTTTTCGTTTTAAATAACGAGACTCTAAAATTCTGAATCATAGTTGGCTGTTTTAACAAAAGGTCTTAACAGTTTGCAAACCGCTTGCAAACCAAACAGTCAAATTAAAGATCAAAATTCGACTCATCACCAATCAGTAAAATGATGTGCGAAGGTGTCGACGAACGGGCACTCCAAGGCGACCCGAGCGAAGTCGTCGCGAAGAAATTCAGCTTGAGCATCATTCGTCGAAATTTAATAACTCTGTCCGAGTCAAATTGGCTGAATGACGAAATCATCAATTTTTACCTGGGTATGATCATGGAGCGAGGCAATAATGGAAACGGACCGAAAGTGTACGCCATGAACACCTTATTTTATTCGAAATTGATCAAGGATGGCGCGCGGGCTTTGCGTAGATGGACCAAGAGCATGATATATTTACCTACGACTTACTGTGTGTGCCCATTTATTTAGGGCGGCATTGGTGTATGGCAATAGTGGATTTCCGAAATACCGCCGTTCGGTATTTTGAGAGTATGGGCGCGCCGAACAAAGAATGTCTGAGGGAACTGCGATATTATTTGCAAGCTGCGCATTTGCACAAGAAACACGCCATGTTTGATATGAGTAAGTGGGATTTTGCAAACCTGGAAAACATTCCTCAACAGAAGAATAACGGCGATTGTGGTGTGTTCTGTTGCACCAACTGACTATAAATAATAATTATGAATAAATAAATTTTAAATAGTCAATTTATATTGAATTGCGCAATTCTCAACCGGTATTGTTTATGTTTCGGGTAATGATAACACAGTAGCCGACGCGTTATCTCGTTTGACAGCTATAGAAATGCCAGTGGTTGTCAGCACTGAGGAATTGGCACAAGAGCAAGAACAGGACGAAGAACTACGCGTACTACTCGAAAACAACATTACTACCTTAAAGCTGAACCGATTCGTTCTGGACGGCAGTGGCAAATCTCTTTTCTGTGATTGTTCAACCGAACATACCCGTCCATTCATTCCAAGGTCCCTTAGACGAAGAATTTTCGACATGGTACATCGGCTCTCACACCCTAGCGGACATCTCACTGCTAAGCAGATTAGAAAGAAATTTGTTTGGCCAGGCATAAACAAGGACATCCTTCAATGGGCTCGAACGTGCATGCTTTGCCAGAAATCAAAAGTACATCGCCATACCAAAAACGTACTAATCAATTCACTGATCCAGACAACAGATTCCACCAAGTTTATTTAGACTTGGTCGGTCCACTTCCACCGTCACAAGGATGCAGATACCTCTTGACAATGATTGACCGTTTCTCCCGCTGGCCAGACGCAGTGCCTTTGGCGGATATGACAGCCGAAACCATCTCCTCAGCCTTTTACACTAACTGGTTGGCCAGGTTTGGTGCTTTCCAAATTATCACAACTGACCAGGGAAGACAGTTCGAGGCTACGTTATTTAATTTTAATTTTTTTAATTTTTTTAATTACGGGACTTGCCCAAGAGGATACATGTGAAGTACAAAATAATTTAAATATAAATATAAAATGTAAAAACACAAAGATAAAGATAAAAATACACAATACACAAACAAGACAAAAAACGAGACGAAGCAAAAATGTAAACAACAACAAAAAAGTGTAAAACAGCAAACAAACAAAAACAAACTACAAGCGCTTTTTAAGGCTCAAGAGCGAACAGTTGAATAAATCGATTGACGTCGTGTTAGCATTACGCGAAATACGGTTAATTGCGTGATTAGTGCAAAAATTGGTTTTATAAGACTTTGTGTGAAAAGTGCGACTGTTTCTAAGTGGTCTAGCTGGTACATAAAAGGATACGAGTGCAATAAGGTCAGGACTATCAATAATATTATTAATGATTTTGTACATCAATAAAATATCGCTGTTAATCCGCCTTTCCGCCAAAGTGCGCAAATTTAGTGAGTTCTGTAAAAATATATAATCTTTTTGCTCTTTTGGTATTCCCATTTTAAAAGACACGTAAGTTAAAAATTTCTTTTAAAGCTCTTAGAAACCTGATAGGCTGCAAACGAACGCAAACAACCGCTTTCCATCCTGCAAATGGTCTGGTGGAAAGATGGCATCGTTCGCTTAAAACCGCTATCATGTGCCACAACACGGGAAAATGGGTCGAAATCCTACCTACTGCTCTATTAGGCCTTCGCACTAGTTTTAAAGAAGACTTCTCGTTTTAAAGAAGAATGCTCACCTGCAAAAATACTCTACGGCACAACGCTGCGGGTCCCCGGTGAATTTTTCACTGAAGAAGACAGCCCAAGTAATCCTGAAATTTTTGTTGAAAAATTCAGAACGGGCATGAAACAGCTGCGACCTACCCCCACGGCACATCACAACAGGAAGAGCATGTTCGTACATAAAGATCTGCATACATGTTCTCATGTATTCATCAGAGACGATAATGTAAAAAGACCACTACCCCTACTCTGCACCGAGAATATTAATAAGATTGTGTTGGAGAACGAGAAGCTTAGAGTGCTAAATACAGAACTTTCGAGTAAAGTGGCTAATTAAGAAAAAAGTGTTAAGGACTTGCACAGTTTAATAGACAATTTCTATAATAATAATTTGGAATCTATAACTTCCGAAGTAATTGATCGCGACGCAAGGGGTAAAAGAACATTGTGGTGTACAACGTTGAATAATGTTCTGCCTCTGTGGCAATCAAAAGAATTGAAGATGGCCAATTAGCGCTAAAGGAAACCTTTAAGTGTTACCGTATAGGTAAATTAGTGCAAGGAAAAGTGCGTCCTTTAAAGATCGTTCTAGCGAGCAGCGAGATAGTGATGGAATGTGTTCGAAACAAAAAACGCCAAGACCTCACCAAAATGAAAAAAGTCAATATACGAAAACATTTAAAGAGCTCGATGATAGAAAATCAAAGGTGAATTAAACTTACCAATCATATTTAACAATAATATTCCGTCAATTGTTACCTCTAATTCAAAAAAACTAATAAACTCATTAAATTGTTATTTTCAAAATGTGAATGGTTTGAGAACAAATGAATATCGATATATTCAGTTTCTCGAAACCTAAATTTAAAAAAAAAGTTGATGTTAGCAGTATGGAACGAATAACCTATTACTCAGTTTATATGTCTTTGTATACCACTCTGACACCACTAAAATTGTTTGTTATAATTATTATATTATTATTACTCGAATTACTATTACTTTAATTATCATGAATCAGTTGTTCATTTAAATATTTGATGTATCATCTATAATGTTATTATATCTTAAGTTAACCTGTAAAAAAAGAAAGATTTTTCCGTCAATAAAGAAACTAAACTAAACTAAATAATACAAAAATAAAAAACTCAAAGTCTTTACCACAAAAATTATATATTTTTTAGTAGCAACTAGTTTCGGTAATAAACTACCATCATCAGGCTGATGATTT
>OY744563.1:2215472-2500595 GCA_963556235.1 Cryptophagus acutangulus
TGAACTCGAAACCCTCGCCATCGTCAACGCTTTGAAACATTTTCGCGTGTACTTGTTAGGCATCAAGTTTAAAATCATAACCGATTGTAATGCTATTAAAGCAATATCTTGTAAGAAGGATCTGATTCCTAGGGTTGCCCGATGGTGGTGTTATTTACAAGATTTCACATTTGATATAGAATATCGTAAAGGGAAATATGTGGCGCATGTAGACTTTCTTAGCCGTAACCCGCGTACTTCCACGTTCGAAATAAATAATATAGTAGCGCAAGGTCCTTGGATAGAAGTGGAGCAACAAAAGAATCCTGAAACGCAGGAAATTTGCGCAAAAGTAATGGCTGGAGAACCCATTATAAGCGATTTTGAATGTAAAAATGACTTGTTATACCGCAAAGTTAAAGGTGAGCAAGGTCGGAATATTTTACGACTTTTTGTTCCCAAGGGCAGTCGCTTGGAAATATTGAGAATTTACCATGATGAAAATTGCCATGTGGGTTGAGAGAAAACTCTTAACAAGATGCGTGAAAAATTTTGGTTTCCACGTATGAATTCTTTCGTTCGCAAATATATCGCTCATTGCTTAACTTGTATTACAGCAAAGAGAACTTCGGGTGCCAGGCAGGGATACCTACATCCTATAGATAAAATCGGTATTCCTTTCCATACTATCCACGCCGATTGCGTTGGTCCTTTTCCCACCACAACGGAAGGGTACAAACACGTCGTCATAATAGTCGACGCGTTTACCAAGTATTGTTTATTAACTCCTTTGAACTCTCTTACTGGTGTCGAGATGACCACTGTGTTGGAATTACGCTTTTTCAAAATAGAAAGCCTCTTGTACAAGTTTTACATTGTGAATATATGTCTCTTTGGAAACAATTGTGCCAAAATAACATTCAAGCTGAATTTATTTCGCTTGATTTAAAAAATCCACGATTTTTTTGCCTTTATCTGGGTCCAGAATGCCAAGTGGTTGTAGATACAATACCTGAGGATGGGAAACAAATATTTTTGTTATATTGTCAGAAATTTTATGTAACGGCCGCAGTAGACTTGCAAAATCGTGTACCTGATAGTATATTTAAAGAAATGTCATTTATGAAACCAAATGTGGCATTCAATACTAATGAACAAGAAAGATCTATCAATTTTAATACAATTATTGATAAATTTAAAAATGTTCTTGACATAAACAAAACAGACTTAGACGAAACAGAAGATATCAGTAGTCACAGAATGTTTGTACTGTGAACGTCGGGAGCTTTGCTCGACAGAGAGAGCCCGACACCTGGTCTCAGATTTCAACAGATTTAAAGCATTTCAAACATTTGTCGATATATTTCGATTATTTAAGGCAATTAAATAATAATTATTTATTTCGATTTTTAGTTCAAATCAAGCGTTGAATTCTAATTAACTTAAAAAATATATATAATATTATAAAAAAATATATAAGAATATATATTAAAATGTATATTATATATAAATATGTATATTATTGTTATTTTATATTGTTCTAAATAAATTGCAACTATTAAATATACTACACCTTTTCCAATTGTAATTCAGAACATATCAATTGTAATTCAGAATAGTCAATTGTAGTTCAGAAGTCAATTGTAATTCAGAACATATCAATTGTAATTCAGAATAGTTAATTGTAATTCGGAATTATCAATTGTAATTCAGTAAATATCAATTGTAATTCAGAATAGTCAATTGTAATTCAGAACATATCGATTGTAATTCAGAATACTCAATTGTAATTCAGAATAGTCAATTGTAATTCAGAAGATATCAATTGTAATCCAGAATAGTCAATTGTAATTCAGAAAATGTCAAATGTAATTCAGAAACCATTTTTTATGATTGAAGTCAAACCCCCTTAAAAAAAACCTAGTGTGCTTCAAAACGTATTAAGGTATCTTTGTTGTATATTTTTTGATGTCAAAATCTATGTAGACTACTAAGTTTAAACAATAACAAAAATACTGTCAGTGCAGCAATCAAAGTCCAACAATGAATTTTAAAAATAATTGCGCATTTTGCCGTACTCCAATGACACGAAAAGCGGTGATAAAATTTCAGCCTCATCTGCCGCATCAAAACTGTGCTCAACCTTTGGAAGACATTGAAGACGTTACTTGTCCATTATGACGAGTAGTTTTAACAGGTAGTGTGGAACTTGAGAGAAGTTTGTAATACCTATACTCCTATGATTTATCTTATTTAAATATAAACCTAACAAAACATTTCTTCCTAAAAGCTATAACAAACATAATAATCAAGACCGGAAAAGAGTTGTGGCTGTGCGAATAAAGGAGACGATTGGTTAGCATTGGCTGCCTCGTTGGGCATAAATTATAAAACAGCGTCACATTGGATTCGACTAGAGCGTGAAGAAATGGTCAAAGGGGGAAAAAAACCTAAAATTTTATCAGCAGATCAAATAGATCTAATAATTTCTTGGATTGAAGAGGATTGCACTTTAACGTTAAAACAGTTGAATGAAAAAGTAAGGAGCGAATTTCAAAAGACTATGTCCATTAGAACCATTGGAAATTACCTAGAGGGTGGGTGTTTTTCGATTAAGCAAACTCATAAAGAACCAGTAACTATGAATAACATGGAAAATAAAATAAAAAAGCAAGAATACGTACAATCTCTAAACCATATACTGGTTTAGTGCCAGTAAGCAGATAGTTTGGATCGATGAAACAAATTTTAATTTGTTTTGTCGTCGGACAAGAGTACGCGCTCGTATTGAAGGAAAGGCAATACAACACCTCCCAGCTTCAAAAGGTCCGAATATTCACCTCATAGGAGCAATTTCTGCAGCAGGTGTTGTAATTATGGAAAGAAGGAGAGGTTCCCTCAATGCCCAATTAGCTTATACCTGGATAGAAACATTGTTGCAAAAATGGAAAGATTTAGGTAATCAATTACAAGATTTAGTCGTCGTATACGATAATGCTCCGTGTCACTCTCGATTGGAGAACGTTATAAATGGGACAACTGCCTCTCTCTTACGGTTGGCGCCATATTCACCTATGTTAAATTGAAGAAACTATTTAGAGTAAAATCAAGATGCATGTTAAAGTTCATCTACGAACTCCTCAAGTTATTGGCCCCGGTGTCATTGAACCGATATTACATTATTTGGAGAGTGTGATTGATAACGCAAAAGATTTGGTCGTTGGAAGTGATTGTGACAGCACAACACACCACAATTCACCATGCAAGGGCTTTGGCATTGCAAGACATGCCCGTAGGACGATCAATTATGTGTGTGACATTGTGTGTTCGTTTGCATGTTAAAATTTCAAATTTTTTATTATGTATGCAATTATTAAGTAACACAAAAAAATCTTATGTTAATGTTATAATTATATTATTATATTATATTATTATAGATAATTATGTTTTCTTTTAAAATAATTATGTTGACTTGGCGTATGAAGGCATAGGTTGTAGCTTACGCTTTCGTCCAAATTAAGATAAATTCTGAATTACATTTGACATTTTCTGAATTACAATTGACTATACTGAATTACAATTGATGTTTTATGAATTACAATTGACTATTCTGAATTACAATTGATATGTTCTGAATTACAATTGACTATTCTGAATTACAATTGATATGTTCTGAATTACAATTGGTTATTCTGAATTACAATTGACTATTCTGAATTACAATTGATATGTTCCGAATTAAAATTGACTATTCTGAATTACAATTTACTATTCCGAATTACAATTGATATGTTCTGAATTACAATTGACTATTCTGAATTAGAATAGACTATTCTGAAATACAATTGACTATTCTTAATTACAATTGGAAAAGGTGTAGATGTATATAAGAATATATATCTAGTTAACGAAAAAAACAAATTGCGGTAATTTCCGCAAAAACTAATTTGATTTCATAAGATTTCGAATATATAGTAAATTTGATTGAACAAAAACTTTGGAAAATTAATAATAGCTTTCACAGCACTATAAATGTGAAAATAAACTGGCTATTTATTGGTGCTAAAAGGTTGTAGCAATTTCTAGTATGGCGATTTTTTAATTTTGTTCATATAATTTACTTCTTGCGAATATCAAAGAAGTATATAACTTTTACATAATTTAGTAAAATGTATAGTTTTGTTCATATATAATTTTAGTACAGCTATAGGTCGGCTTTTCGAATTGACATGGAATAAACACATGTAAAATAATTAAAATTAAGGATAAAATGTTTTAAATTGTAAAGTACTTTTTCTTCTTATAATAACCAGAACAATACAGTTTATTTAAGCTACTCTGGGGAAAAACATGCATTTCACAAACAATCACTTATGGCACTATCAATAAAACATTTTAAGAAATCACATTCATATTTACTAACGACACCATTAAATTAATTGCCTGTAATATACTGGTCATTACGTCTGGACCATTAAGTCAGGATTGAGTCAGGAAGTATAATTAATACACCGTATTAGTGATGACGTAGCCACGAAATTTTTGTTGGGGTAAAACTGACTCTTGAGTCAAACAAACAACTGTCAATAGGAAGTGTCAATAGTATCAACATACATCAAACATTCATATTAATGTTTTAAAAAGGTTTATGTTCAGTTTAAAGATGTTTACCTGCTAAATTGGTATAAGGTAAGTAAACCAATTGATATTGATTGTTTGCCTAATGTTTTTATTCAACGTTTTTATTTTGATTTTTGATTCATTGACGCATTTGATGTAAGTCGATTTTCGATCTAGTTGTTTGTGTGACCCAGAAGTTAGATTTACTCCATTCAAAAATACGTCACACTAATACAGCGCATACCTCAGGACAATACCAGCTTAAAACTGCAAATAAATGTTAATAAGAAATGCTCAATAATCAAAATATAAATAGACAGTATTATTGAGGATTAACAATTGATATCTCTGGGGCAATCTGGACGATATTTTCCACGCTCAGGCCTTCCAACCACCACATTACCCTTCAGTAAGTCTGGGGAGAGTGAGTTGGACTGTTAAATATTGAATTTCGTTGTGTTTTCACTGTTTTCTGCTTTGTGGTTTTTTGTGTTTTCACTGTTATTTGTTTGTGTATATATTTTACAATGTATTGCCAAATTTCAAAGTGCAACTCTCACACCGATGATATGTTAAGTCTTATTAGATTTCCTAAAGATCCTAAGTGGTAAGTTTACTTCAAAATATATCAATTGTTACTCGGTTAAAATGTATTTATGAGTACTAATTTTAAATATATTTTAGTTGCAAGATTTGGTTGAACAATTGTCGCAATGTCCAACCTCCGCATTGGAAAAATTTACCAATAAAAAAAATGAATGGTGTTCGAATTTGCAGTCAACATTTTACTGACAATCAATTTCATAATTCGCTGAAAAACTCTTTAAAAAGAAATGCCATCCCTACAATTTTTGATGATGGAAAAATTATTGAAACTTCATTTGATTTAAGAGAAAATTATATATCTACGCCAGGTACTTCAACTTCTTCTGCGAGTATGAATTTGTCATGTCAAACACCATCACTAATTTCGTCTAATTTAAAAGAAAGTTATATGCCTATGTCTAGTACTTCAAGATATTCTGAGAGTATGAATGTTTTATGTCAAACACCATCAAACATTTCGCAAGGTACACCAAAAAAAAAACAAAATTGAGACGGTAAAAGGGTTAAAACGAACTTAGACTTGTTAGAAATCAAGGTGGAAATAGTGGTAATCCTACACCAATCCAATTTTTTTGTGCACTTAAAAAATTATTTTGCTTGAATTATTTCAAACATGGTGAAGGAGCTAACTGTATTGAAAATTTTGATCAGTTATTATGCACAATAAATAAAAATTCAGATGATACGGATGATAATTTAGATTTCCACATAGAAACAAAATCTACAAAAAAATCAACAAACTTTAGAAGTCGACAGTAATGATTATATCAAATTAGAGTTACCAGCAAAAAAATGTATTGAATTATTTTTCTGGATATTTGTTGAAAAAATGTCAACCAAGACATAATTGTGAAATTTGTAAAAATTATATTGAACAAAACAAAAATGAATTTAGCGAAGAAATTATGTTAATATATGAGCGAAATATATGAAAATAGTTAATATATGAAAATAGTCTAATAAGTCCATCAAAAACATTTACATAGTATATATGTCAGTTAGAAAATTTATTTGGCGAATTGTTTTTGACTTACGCCCATGAAAAAATTGGTTTCAGGCTCAAACAAAATTTAATTCAAGTGCATTTTAGCCACCCTTGCCCAAATTTTTCGCAAACCTATTTAATTAGTTTATCTATACGTTATCAAATATTTCATAGTTTGCGTTGTATTAATAGAGATGTTAGTAAAAATAAATTTTGTAAAAGTTACAAATTAAAAATGTTGTTAATTTGTGGCTTTAGTGTTTTATTCGTTCGTTTGCAGGACAAGCGGATAAGTCTGCGAGGTCTGTAAGAAGTCTTTCCAAACTCGTTACGTACAAAGTTTTTACGTAAATAATTGCAAAATAATAAATGGACAATGCAAAATTAATAAATTTAAAGTCGCTTTTTTGTTTTTGACAAATTCCATAAATATTATTTTAGAAATATGAATACTTAACACATATTATAAACTGTAAAGTCTTTTAGATTTAATAAGTGTCCTATGCGCTTGGGTGTACTTTTAAAAGTATATAATATAGTATGTACGGATATTGGTTGACAGCTCGTTTGTATTCTAACTACATATAGTTTTGTACTAATTACAATTCGCCAAATTACTAGTATTTACAAGTAATTGTTAGTAGTTTTCTATTCCGTGACAACTATTATTTAGTAACTATATATCTATGTACTATTTGTGTTTGCCAATAAAAACGATTTTTTTTAAGTAAGACTTTGCCTAAGTAAGTTAGTAATTTATTTAACAAATTTAAAACTAATAAATAAATTATTATCAAAGGTTTCCTGACGATGCTAAAATACGCGTGGCATGGATAAATGCTTGCGAGTTAGATTGTTTGTTTTTACGTAAAGTAAATATATTAAAAATAAATATTATAAAATACAAAATAATTAAAATGTATTTATTTTAAACACTTTTTTTAAAAATTTATCGAATAATAAGTAAAATAAATATTCTCAATTCACACTATCTCAATCAGAATATATATAATTTTTTTTATTAATTGTTATTATTTTATTTATAATATTATAACAATATTATTTATTGTTATACTGGCAGAAAGATGTAAGTCCATAGCCGATTGTTTTTATTAACAATAAAGATCTAAGATAATAGATAAAATCAAATATAAATTTGCCTGACTTGTGTTTTAATTTTCCGCGTACAATATAAACTAAAAATGAAACGCAAGCGCTACACGCTGCTTGCTAAGTCTGAAGGATAGAAAATAATACATTTGGTCGCTTTCTATCTATGAAGCCATACTTGTATTTGAATTTTGCCGTGTACAATATAATATAAATGGATAATGAAACGCAAGCGCACATGGTACTATCTGAAACCAAAGGACAGGAAATAGTATGTTTTATCTCTTTTCCTCGGCAAGCTTCAACGCTTAATCTTATGTAAACGCAATATACATAGGAAGTGGCTATTTGCCGGTGCGCCCTGCTATTTTGTTCTGTAAGTTTCAATGCGCGCATGCCCAATGAAGTAGATTACGTAGTTCTATGGTTTATTCAGCGGTGCATTCCTCGAGGCTTTCGTTGTTAGTGGTTATGAATTTTATAATTTTGTTCAAATTTCACGTTTTCTTCATACATCGTGTGTAAAATTTTTGTGCAATTGCAAGTAAGTTAATATTTTTTCTATTTTAATATGTTTACCCGTTTAATCGGTAGCAAAAATGATAAATACATGTATACATGGGTAAATTGTTAGGTTATGTAGGCAAAGTGACCAAACAATGATGAAATTCCGAGTGAAAATCCTTATTGTAACTGTAAAATATTAAGTTCGATTGCTTCTTTTCACTGATAAACATGCAGTCGACATTGGAAATTTGTACATTCTTACAACTTGGCTATAATATTATGAAATTATGAAATCCTAATCGTGGTGTTACACTATCATATTTGCATTCGATTTTTAATTGGATCGATCGCATCATACAGCAAACATGACATAAAAACAAGGAATTCCTAAAAACAATGTATCTATGTCACATTTGGAGTTTGATGCGATCAATCGAACAAAAAATCATGTGGCCACGCTAATGTTATGTTATGGATTTTAAGGTATGGCCAAGAATGGAACTTATTAAAGGAAAAAAGTTTGATTCTTTCGAAGCAGTTCAACTGTATATCAAGGAGTTTTAAAATTCAAATTTCATACAACTAAATAAAACAGAATGCAAAAAACTGAATTCAATGTGTTCAATGAATTCAATTCAACAATGTGTTTTAAAAAAATAGCCATTGCGGGTCAAGGCCTGCCAATACTACGATCCTTATATACTATAGCACTTATGGTTGTGTGAAAGGGGGTCATTATAGATGCAAGAAGGAAACATAAGCGAAGAAGCAGGTAATGCATTATCAATTCAAAATAATCTGTAAAAATACCATACGCGGTAGCATTATTTCTTAATTTTATCCCCCATATACAAGGGTAAACTACAAGCTTTTTTATTGTTGACATCAAGGAAACGAAAAATTATGTGCCGAGAAGATTCACGATTGACGAGCCATTCGTCGAAATTGTACACCGGTACGCAGCTCTTCGTCCCGAAAACACCCCAAACGATCGCTTCTTTTTAAATTATCAAAAGGGAAAATGCACGACCCAAGTGATTGAAAAAAATAAATTTGCTTCGACACCCAGGAATATAGCGAATTACTTATAATTACCAAATTTATTGGCCAACACAGGAGTTGACATCCGAACTATTCAACGGCACGGCGGGTGGAAATCACCCATGGTTGGAGAAGGTAAATAAAGATTACAAATGTTTGGAACGAAATTCATTATATACGAAATACATGATACTTTGTTGCAAGGTATGTTGCAAACTCTATCGCAAACAAAAGAAAATCAAGTCGATCTGAAAGCGATGTTTTAGATCCACCACCACTAAAAATAGTGAAAACTGCAATTTCAACGGTATCGAACTCCAGTTTGAACAGCGCCAACACCGAAAATATTGCCACTCAAAAAATCCCATCATTATTCAAAATTGTACCGTCAATATAAATCAATATTAATTGAATATAATAATGAATATAAATAACAATTCAAATCCGCCTTGCGGAAAAAACACCTGCTCTCTGTGTGAGCGCGTTTAAAAATTAATTAGAATTATGTACATTTATATTTATGTATATTTCAGGAACAAAATCCGTAACGTAACATTACCAGATATACTATGTTAAAATTAATATTTTTTTAATAAATCTTTCTATCTTATGATTGAAACTTGAAATGTTTCTACCCTAGGGTCAAAACTTAAAATGTTTCTGCCGTAGAGTTGAAATTCTCAGTTTCGACCCGCTAAACAGGTACCGAAAATATAATTTTCAATAGAGGCGTTATGAAAAAGATATTGATGGTAAAGTTAAATACAAGCAACTGTGTCTGATGGCTTTGATTTGTTTGACTGTGAGTCAGGCCGCAAACGCTGAACGAGCTTTAGGCTTAATGCTTCCTTAGTCGAGACTTGGCAACCAGTAATGCACCAAAAAATTTAATGTGAAATAAATTTATGTTAGCGTTGGTCGATCTTTTCATACAAACATGTTGGAAAAAATATAGACATACTTAGTGCGCACTAGTGCAACCTATTGAAAATCTCTATTGTAGTTTATCGCGTGCAAGAGCGAGGAAATTTTCATTTCGCTAGAAATTACTCAGTTGCCCTTCTTTTTTAGTTTTATTTATCAGATTTTGATGTGTAATACATCAATAGGTTCAAAAAACATGTGCTTTTAAGAATATAGAAAGAAAAAATCCTTTAACATAATATATATTTAATAAGAAATGGTTGAAATTTTAATAACATAATGAACTTCATCTATTAAACTTCAACTATTTCTTGTTAAATATAAGAAATAGTTGAAGCACATCAAAATCGGATAAAAATTGAAAGTGAAATAGAAGCAAAACTGATGAATTTCCAGCGAAATAAAAATTTCCTTGCTCCTGCACGCAATAAACTACAATAGAAATTTTCAATAGGTTGCACTAGTGCGCACTAAGTATATCTTTATTTTTCCCAACATGTTTTGATAACAAAAGATCGACAAACGCTAACATAATTTATTTTATTAAATATTTATTTCACATTATTTCACATTAAATGTTTTGGTGCATTAAGGGTTGCAAAGTCTCGACTAAGGGCCTTAAATAAGAGCCATAAATAAGTTCGCCCTTGAAAATAAAACATCACTTAATGAGTCTATGATCATTACTATCAGAACCATCAAAGACGTACATACTTAAAGATGGCGAATCTATTTCTAATTTTTCAGTGTCATCTAAAGATCTAAACTATTCTAGATGGTCGAGAATTCTAAAAATAAGTACATGCAACATTTTGGAGTCTGAAAAATTGTTAAAATAAAACCGACTGAAACAACAAAGCAATGAAATAAAGAAAAATAAAAGAAAAAAAGAAAATTAGAGGACGAACTAAACATAAATGAGATAAAGAACTTGATAGTAACAAAAAAAAAACCCAAGTAGGAATTGCTGAAGGCATGATTAGCAAAGGCAATGTCGTCTTAAACAAGGCAATGTTGGCTAAGATTCTGAAAAAAGAAGATGTTACGAGAGCCCAGGGTAAAATTTCTTTAGGTTTGCAACAAGCCCCTTCAGTAAAGTAAAATCTCGAAAACTTGTACCCCAGAAAGCAGGAGTGTGATAAAAACCTTTTAGCTATTAAGAAACGCAACAATAAGCTTTCATGTTTTGTTCATAGATTAAATTACTTATTTTTTGAGTTTATTTGTTTATGATGTTTTGGCATGGTTCTGTTCGTTTACAAAGTTTTTGTTTAAACTGAATTATTCTCAGTGAGTTACATTACTGATTTTTCAAATATAATAAAAAAAAAATTCTTAACATTTTTATTATATCCTAAAATGTTCTAAAAAAAAATATTTGAAACGTGGGCAATAATTTAAATCCCGCGCACTTTGCAAGCAAATGTTGGTAGTAGGGTTAGTAGCAGCGCCAGTTGACAGATAGGCTTAACTTATGTCGAAGATCTTGAGCAGAACGGTTGAGTTAAGAAATACAGTTTTATAAAAGTTTATGTCGAAGTTTATTTAAGCCATCCTGGTTAAGTCCCAACAGAAATATGACGGTATAAGCCCTGAAAATCTTTGCTGCAGACAGGGGGTTTTCAACGAGTGGGGCACTCGTATAGCAGGAATGGCCGTATAAAGAGAAGCAAAAGATTTGAATTAGGTAGTCCCCCACTACCTAACGGTTCGGACGACAAGCGGCGGAGCGGAAGTAAGAGGCCATCATTACAAAGATAGCTAGAGAAAAAGAAGCACACAGGCAGCTGATTTTGTTAATTTGGGATTGAAATTTTGTATTTTTAACTGTTTGGACGAATTCAAAGAGTAAAACTTACGAGTTATAATAAAGTTTTACAATAAATATATATTGTTTTAAAGGATGTTTAAACAATAAATAGTCTAATTTTATCATATTGATATTCCATTGATAATAATTTCATCAAAGTTGGTATTCCATACTCGATACTACTATCTGATAGATGATGTACTTTCAAAGTGCAGTTGATGCAAAACAACAATGTTTTAAACATTTTTGTAAAATTATAGTATAGAGGCAAATTAAATACTATTTTTGTTATTAAATTAATTATTATTAATTTTGGTAAACATAAACAAAGACAAATAAAAACATTTACATGTGTGCAGATGCTCCACATTTATTAATACTTATTCGAAATTGGTTGTTGGACACAGGTTTTCAATTTGACGATGGTAAGGTCATCAACAAAAAACCATTAGAGCCATTAGAGAAAATCAATCGAAAACATATTGATTGCAAAAAGAATCGACGTCAGAATGTAAGGCTTGCTGCACAACTATTATCGAATATTGTGGCAACTGCTCTTCTCCGATATAAACCTTGTGAAAATGAGCATATTGCTGAAGATTTAGGCAATTTTATTAGCGTAAAAAAAGGAATTGCTCCTACCAAAAGTGCTTATGGCGTTGATTGTAGAAGACTGGATTGCTAATACAGTTTTTTAACAATGCATTAGACAAGGAGTAGCACTCGTTATAAAGGAAGTGAGATAGAGCCAAGTAGTCCAATACAAGTAACGTATAACAAGCTTCTATTTAAGAAACTTCTCCCATTTCCGTCTGTCAAATTCAAAGGTAAATTCTTACGAATAAGTTTAATTGGGTTGTTACATTCTTATCCACGGACAGTGATGGTCCTTTTTTAAAACACAAGTGCCACACACAGAACAATGATGCGCTCGATCTGGTTTAACATTAATACACTTTTCACAAAAATCGAACACCACCATTAATAGTCACATTAGCTATTGGTAAATGTCTAGCAACATTTTGTATTATACGAGTTTGTACTTCGATTGAACATATTGTCTTTATAATTCTCTAAATCACTGTCATTTAGTTTATACTAAAATAATGAGATTAATAGTAAGGTGTTGCTCATAAGTTGTCCTGAATTACCTTAAGAGGCACTCGTCCTATATCCGTAAATACTAATTGCCAATAAGACCAGCAGAACAACGCAAAGAAAAAGTGATAAAATATGAGGTCTCCGATCAAAAAAGGTTCCCGAAAATGCCGCACCAATCCAGCATTTTCTCAGCTTTATGGCTCCAACTAGTATTATATGAATCTAAGAGCTTTCCCAACTGAATTAGGGATAAATAAATAAGAACAAAAATTAGGCAATTAAGTAGACACAGGGACAATTCAATTTGAATCATAATTTTGCAGGTCACAAAACTCGCGTGAATTTTGCAAGAGTTGACGTCTATTATGAAACATTGTATTTGAAAAGAAGATAAAAAATCCGTTTATTAAAACTATCTGGAATATATTTGCTGAAGCTATTGCTGGTAAAAGTTTCATCCCTTAAAAATCCTTTAAAGTCTGTAGTAGTTTTAAAGGGTAAAAATATGTAAAACACCCTATTTTTTTTTTCGATATTTGAAACCGCATTGCAATCCAATTCATTTTCTAAATTTTACTCTGAGAAACTAAAACGAAAGCTATTATTTCGACAAAAAACCCGGACATACTGTTGTCGCAAACGTTTTTTTTTTTTCGTTTTAAATAACGAGACTCTAAAATTCTGAATCATAGTTGGCTGTTTTAACAAAAGGTCTTAACAGTTTGCAAACCGCTTGCAAACCAAACAGTCAAATTAAAGATCAAAATTCGACTCATCACCAATCAGTAAAATGATGTGCGAAGGTGTCGACGAACGGGCACTCCAAGGCGACCCGAGCGAAGTCGTCGCGAAGAAATTCAGCTTGAGCATCATTCGTCGAGATTTAATAACTCTGTCCGAGTCAAATTGGCTGAATGACGAAATCATCAATTTTTACCTGGGTATGATCATGGAGCGAGGCAATAATGGAAACGGACCGAAAGTGTACGCCATGAACACCTTATTTTATTCGAAATTGATCAAGGATGGCGCGCGGGCTTTGCGTAGATGGACCAAGAGCATGATATATTTACCTACGACTTACTGTGTGTGCCCATTTATTTAGGGCGGCATTGGTGTATGGCAATAGTGGATTTCCGAAATACCGCCGTTCGGTATTTTGAGAGTATGGGCGCGCCGAACAAAGAATGTCTGAGGGAACTGCGATATTATTTGCAAGCTGCGCATTTGCACAAGAAACACGCCATGTTTGATATGAGTAAGTGGGATTTTGCAAACCTGGAAAACATTCCTCAACAGAAGAATAACGGCGATTGTGGTGTGTTCTGTTGCATAAATAATAATTATGAATAAATAAATTTTAAATAGTCAATTTATATTGAATTGCGCAATTCTCAACCGGTATTGTTTATGTTTCGGGTAATGATAACACAGTAGCCGACGCGTTATCTCGTTTGACAGCTATAGAAATGCCAGTGGTTGTCAGCACTGAGGAATTGGCACAAGAGCAAGAACAGGACGAAGAACTACGCGTACTACTTGAAAACAACATTACTACCTTAAAGCTGAACCAATTCGTTCTGGACGGCAGTGGCAAATCTCTTTTCTGTGATTGTTCAACCGAACATACCCGTCCATTCATTCCAAGGTCCCTTAGACGAAGAATTTTCGACATGGTACATCGGCTCTCACACCCTAGCGGACATATCACTGTTAAACAGATTAGAAAGAAATTTGTTTGGCCAGGCATAAACAAGGACATCCTTCAATGGGCTCGAACGTGCATGCTTTGCCAGAAATCAAAAGTACATCGCCATACCAAAAACGTACTAATCAATTCACTGATCCAGACAACAGATTCCACCAAGTTTATTTAGACTTGGTCGGTCCACTTCCACCGTCACAAGGATGCAGATACCTCTTGACAATGATTGACCGTTTCTCCCGCTGGCCAGACGCAGTGCCTTTGGCGGATATGACAGCCGAAACCATCTCCTCAGCCTTTTACACTAACTGGTTGGCCAGGTTTGGTGCTTTCCAAATTATCACAACTGACCAGGGAAGACAGTTCGAGGCTACGTTATTTAAAGCTCTTAGACACCTGATAGGCTGCAAACGAACGCAAACAACCGCTTTCCATCCTGCTGCAAATGGTCTGGTGGAAAGATGGCATCGTTCGCTTAAAACCGCTATCATGTGCCACAACACGGGAAAATGGGTCGAAATCCTACCTACTGCTCTATTAGGCCTTCGCACTAGTTTTAAAGAAGACTTCTCATTTTAAAGAAGAATGCTCACCTGCAAAAATACTCTACGGCACAACGCTGCGGGTCCCCGGTGAATTTTTCACTGAAGAAGACAGCCCAAGTAATCCTGAAATTTTTGTTGAAAAATTCAGAACGGGCATGAAACAGCTGCGACCTACCCCCACGGCACATCAACAGGAAGAGCATGTTCGTACATAAAGATCTGCATACATGTTCTCATGTATTCATCAGAGACGATAATGTAAAAAGACCACTACCCCTACTCTGCACCGAGAATATTAATAAGATTGTGTTGGAGAACGAGAAGCTTAGAGTGCTAAATACAGAACTTTCGAGTAAAGTGGCTAATTAAGAAAAAAGTGTTAAGGACTTGCACAGTTTAATAGACAATTTCTATAATAATAATTTGGAATCTATAACTTCCGAAGTAATTGATCGCGACGCAAGGGGTAAAAGAACATTGTGGTGTACAACGTTGAATAATGTTCTGCCTCGGTGGCAATCAAAAGAATTGAAGATGACCAATTAGCGCTAAAGGAAACCTTTAAGTGTTACCGTATAGGTAAATTAGTGCAAGGAAAAGTGCGTCCTTTAAAGATCGTTCTAGGGAGCAGCGAGATAGTGATGGAATGTGTTCGAAACAAAAAACGCCAAGACCTCACCAAAATGCAAAAAGTCAATATACGAAAACATTTAAAGAGCTCGATGATAGAAAATCAAAGGTGAATTAAACTTACCAATCATATTTAACAATAATATTCCGTCAATTGTTACCTCTAATTCAAAAAAACTAATAAACTCATTAAATTGTTATTTTCAAAATGTGAATGGTTTGAGAACAAATGAATATCGATATATTCAGTTTCTCGAAACCTAAATTTAAAAAAAAAGTTGATGTTAGCAGTATGGAACGAATAACCTATTACTCAGTTTATATGTCTTTGTATACCACTCTGACACCACTAAAATTGTTTGTTATAATTATTATATTATTATTACTCGAATTACTATTACTTTAATTATCATGAATCAGTTGTTCATTTAAATATTTGATGTATCATCTATAATGTTATTATATCTTAAGTTAACCTGTAAAAAAAGAAAGATTTTTCCGTCAATAAAGAAACTAAACTAAACAAAACTAAATAATACAAAAATAAAAAACTCAAAGTCTTTACCACAAAAATTATATATTTTTTAGTAGCAACTAGTTTCGGTAATAAACTACCATCATCAGGCTGATGATGGTAGTTTATTACCGAAACTAGTTGCTACTAAAAAATATATAATTTTTGTGGTAAAGACTTTGAGTTTTTTCTCGTAAGTAGGCAAGAGACCTCACAGCGAAACGCGGAACCAATAGAGGAAAATACAGGCGCGTTAAAATTTATGTTCGTTTTGATCAAATCCTTGAATTAACGGGTGAATACGAGGCATATTTCTATGACCTAGTATCTTGCGACAAACGTCGTCGTAGCTGACGAAAACTTAGATTATAACAAATTTCAAAATAAATTTTATTCGGTAGTGGCTAGGACAAAAAGTTCAAAAAGTAAATTTCGTGTTAAAAGTGCAAACGATGATCAATTGGATGGTCATACTAGTCGAAGTACAAGTATCGCAAGTGGTGAAGCCAACTTGACAAGATTCCAGATCATTAAGCTTCAGCAAATCAAACTACCTACGCTTACGGGCAGTTATAAAACGTGGCTTGAGTAAGGACACAAGGACACTCTTAAATCCTTAATTCACCTAAATGAGGTAATCGGCCACAATTTCACTATCTAAGTGCTTCACTTGAAAGGAGTGCTGCAGAAGTTATCGAGTCGTTAGAATTTTCGTCAGCCAATTATAAAACAGCTTAGCAATTATTATGCAAACGGTATGATAATCCACGATTATTGTTTAAAAAACCATAAATACCCACTTATAAACAATTGACGACTATTCTAAAAACCAGAGCCATTTTTTTAAACAGTACAAAATAGCAAATTCTAGAATAATTTCGAAAAAAGTTGGAGTTGAAAAAAGTAGATTTAAATCACCATGCACCCACTCAAGGTCGTTCGTTGTAACGACGAAAATACGCTGCCCTATTTCATTTGTAAAGGTGGTCAAGAAGGTGATACAAAATTGCTCATAGTTTATTAAATAGTTTATTAAATCAAGCAATTGCAAGCTGCGGTGCAAAACACAACACACTTCTTCATCGCCCGACTGAAGACAAGGATTCGAGTGGGCAAATGCATCACGTTCGAGCCCTGTTGGACAGTGGATCACTGTCAAACTATGTGTCTTCAAATCTCGTTCGGCGATTGCAACTGAGTACTGAAAAAATTAATCTCGTAGGCGAATCACTAAATGAAAATTTATCTGAAATCCGCTTGATGTCCGTCGCAATTTTTGTCATTGCATTTTAATTTCAATGCAAAACTATTCCAAATCATTTGCATCATAAATGGATCAACTATCGCGATGAACATTCGGGTTTGAATCAAATCATCATTCCACGCCAGTCGGTTTCATCAAACTCTGATACGATTGAGCTACGCGGGTTTTCTGACGCTGCGGAACTCGCGTACGGTGCATGCGTATATTGTTAGGATAGCGATTTAGAATAGTTTGAACTTTGGCGCTTTATTGTTAGTTTTATTCGTTCTATAATGTTAGTAACAATGTTCTGTACCGACTCGTTTGCTTTGCGCTTTGCGTATAGTGTTGTAATACTTTGAGTTTGACTGTTGTATTTTCTCGATTAATAAACAAGGTCTTTTTCAAGTTTAATGTGCTGTATGATTGCAACCTTAGTAGCAATCGTTGATAACCACGTTGTTGGGACACCCAGTATATACGAAAAAGGTGCTGGCGATCACGTGACTGAACAGAAGTGCGCGCCACCAAAAAATGATGCGACGGCGCCCACAGAGCAAGGTGAAGCAAGCGGGTTATTGGGAAGAAAAACGTTGAGCCAAAAACGTCGCCATTAATCAAAAATATTGTAACTTAATTTCCAACAAAACTTGTTATATTCACGAAACTTGTTAATTCCCAATCGAACAAAATTAGAATCAATGACAACCATAATCCAGTCAAGAACATGGTCCTTCGAGCCGGATTCGATAGACAATCGAGTCGAGAATAAAGAAGCAATACACGTGTGTCGACCGTCGACCAAGAGAGTGGTACTCGTAGAAGCGTTGTGAAGCCTTCGGAAGCAAAAGCCAGACCCTAAGTCCATTAACCAATAATCATTTCCATAAGATTCGTTCGATTTAGTAATTTAAAATTACTTTAAGTGTCGTATTCGATTTCGATTACTCTTTACGTTCGTTAACAATGGAGCTAATAACTTTAAAGAATAGACGTACAGCTATCAAATCTAAAGCAACGCGATTTAGAACGTTTTTAGATCAGATCAGTATAGCTAACATTCAATCGACAGAAATAACCGATTTGCAGTCTCGACTGCAAATGATCGAACCATGATCATTCAAAATTTAGAGATAACAGAAGACGATTCGGTAGAGTTGCAGGAATTTGAAGATCGATATTTTAATTGCGTAAGACAAGCGAAGTCAATAATCGGAGAATATAATAAAGCCGTAAACAGTTCACAGAATGCCTCTTTTGATGCACGTTCAAGTACCAATTACACTCTACCTCAAGGTTTGAGACAGATTAAGTTTCCCACCATTAATTTGCCAACATTTAACGGGGCTTACGAGCAATGGTTGGAATTTAGGGAAGCCTTTACGGACTTAGTACACGCCAATACTCAGTTAAGTAACGTAGACAAATTTCATTACTTAAAATCGGCGGTACAGGGTGAAGCTGAAGAAATTATAAACAGCATTACAATTTCGGATACAAATTACACAATCGCGTGGGATATGCTAGCAGATCGGTACAACAACAATAACGTAGTCATATTCAGTCACATAAAGTCTATTTTCGATTGTTACTTAACACAGTAACAAAGAACTTACGAGCGTTAGAATCATTAAACGAGCCTGTCAAAACATGGGATACGTTAATAATTTATATTTTAAATTCAAAATCGATTTTAATACGCAAAAGAAGTGGGAATTATTTAAATGCGAAAATGAACGCCCAACAATGAAAGATATGACGGAATTTCTAAACAATCGGTGTTCACCATTAGAGAAAATTGAAAAGAAAAAGGATACGGCGAAAAGCACAACAGAGAATTATCGAACTACATTTAAAATTAAAAGTCATAGTAATGTTAGCACTAATCCGCAAGCATTTTCATGTTATTTTTGCAACGGAAATCACACAATTTTCAAGTGTAAAAAATTGTTATCGCTATCAGTAAATGAAAGAATTAAACAAATTCAAAATAAGCGATTGTGCTCCAATTGCTTACGTCCTAACCATACTTAACCATACTAATAAAGAATGCAAGGCCAATAGGTGTTTTAAGTGTGATCGCGCACACAATAGTTTGCTACATTTACATGTCAATGGAAACAAACATGCTGAGACACAGAATCAAGTTGAGTCAAACACAATGGTAGAACGGGTAGATAGCTTTATGACATCGCAAGTCAACATTAATCCTTCGCATGTGTTATTGGCCACCGCAATCATAAATATTAAAGATTCATACGGGCGCTTTCAGCAGGCTAGGGCACTTTTAGATAACGGCTCACAGACCAATTTTATAATTGAAAAAGTATCACGTCCAAAAGTAGATTTATTGATTAGTGTGAGTAGCGGGAAATGTTGGACAACCAGAAATTAAAACAAATTTAATTAACTGACCGGTTTCGATTTATTACATAAATCTTCATCAGAGTCTACAAAGGAAAAAGTATAAGTCAATTGACAAAGTAAGATGAATTTGCAAACAATATGAGAAACAATGTAGAGTAGTAATATATATGAATACAGAGAAATAGAAATTTATTGTGAATAAACTTACCAATTAATTGTAAGTGAAGTTAAATTTTAAGTTAAGTTTAAAGTTGAAAAAGTAGTTGTGGATTGTAGTCATGTACGTGAGAATGCACAAATGTTGTTGGTGTTTATAAAAGGCGTAGTACATTATAAAAAACATTAAACACTTATAATATAAATTAAATTAACATTTAAAGACCAGACAATTAAAAACAAGTACTTGTATGTGAGGAGAGCTAGAACAGTCGACTGAACTAAAATTTGTGCGTAACTTGAGCGAGTGAGTGCTAGCTTATTAGAATTTTTTACATTAACAGGAATTTATCTGACTAGTTTTTATGTGTAGGTTCATTTTTAGCAAGTAAATATATTTTTGTAAATTATGTTTGAATTTTCTATGTCGGTTCTTAAATTTAAATTATTTTTATTTTGATTGATGAACAGCATTTCTGCGAATAATCTTTTTTCCAAATTAACTTCGTTATGTAATATTTTAATTTTGTATAATAAAAACTAGTCAGATAAATTCCTGTTAATGTAAAAAATTCTAATAAGCTAGCACTCACTCGCTCAAGTTACGCACAAATTTTAGTTCAGTCGACTGTTCTAGCTCTCCTCACATACAAGTACTTGTTTTTAATTGTCTGGTCTTTAAATGTTAATTTAATTTATATTATAAGTGTTTAATGTTTTTTATAATGTACTACGTCTTTTATAAACACCAACAACATTTGTGCATTCTCACGTACATGACTACAATCCACAACTACTTTTTCAACTTTAAACTTAACTTAAAATTTAACTTCACTTACAATTAATTGGTAAGTTTATTCACAATAAATTGCTATTTCTCTGTATTCATATATATTACTACTCTACATTGTTTCTCATATTGTTTGCAAATTCATCTTACTTTGTCAATTGACTTATACTTTTTCCTTGTAGACTCTAATGAAGATTTATGTAATAAATCGAAACCGGTCAGTTAATTAAATTGGTTTTAATTTCTGGTTGTCCAACAAGCTAGGCTTGCAGAGGCAAAAAATAAACTTTTCTATATCGGGAATAGGCTCAGCTTTAACCAATATAAACGAGCAAACTAGAATCGAATGTAAGGCCCAAGATGGAAAGTTTAAGACAACACTGTCGTGCTTAATCATTGATAATATTACGGGAGAGATTCCATCAGTTTCTTTTGAAAAAAGATATTCGAATTACCAAATCACATTCAATTAGCGGATCCAGAATTTTACAAACCTAAGTCGATAGATCTTTTATTCGGAGCGAGTTTATTTTGGGAACTGTTAAGTATCGGTCAGATCTCAATTAATAAGACACAATTGTATCTACAAAAAACAAAGCTAGGATGGATTATTTCTTGTAGTTTTAATAGGTCAAACGAATGTACCAGCCTTATAGCATGTTTAAGCACGGAACATGAAAACATTAGCAAACAATTAGCCAAGTTCTGGCAAATTGAAGAATACGCGAGTGTACGATCGGATCTTACAAAAAGCGAAATGTTTTGCGAGTCCCATTTTAAAGAAAATTTGCAACGAGATCAGTCAGGGAAATTTATTGTAAGTATTCCGTTAAAAGGCGATCCTACCACAATCGGTAAAACAAGAACAATTGCCCTAAATCGATTTCATAATATTGAAATAAAGCTGTCAAAAAATAAGGAGTTGCGAGATCATTAGGTGAAGTTTATGCGCGAATATGAAAAATTAGGACATATGTCAAAGGTTACTGAATCCGAACTCAGTGATCAAATAGTTTGTTATTTACCACATCATCCAGTAGTGAAGGAAGCGAGCTTGACTACAAAGGTTAGAGTAGTATTTGACGCGAGCGCAAAATCTGATAACCGAATATCATTAAATGATTTGCAATATGTAGGACCGACAATGCAATCAGAATTATTTTCAATTTTCTTACGTTTTAGACGGTATTTATACGAATTGAGCGCGGACGTGTCCAAAATGTATAAACAAGTGCTCATAAACGAAAGCCAACGGGCTTTGCAGCCAATTTTGTGGCGAGAAAATAATAATGAGCCTCTCAAATGTTACGAACTAATAACCCTTGCATATGGTAGAGCATCAGCTCCATATTTAGCGATACGTTGCCTTTTTCAGTTAGCTGAAGAGCACGAGTCTATGCATTCTGAGGCGTCAAAGGTCATAAAAGAAGACTTTTACGTAGACAACCTTCTTACCGGTGCAAATACTGAAGACAAAATAATAGAATTACAATATACGATTTCTAAAATTCTAGCCTCCGGCGGATTTCAGTTAAGAAAATGGCTAACTAATGAACCGAAATTGTCAAAGAAATTCGTGATCGATCAGAATTTGAATGTAGGAGTATTAGAACTAGGCGAAAACGAGAGCAATAAGACCCTTGGCATTTTGTGGAACGCAAACCACCATACAATTCAATATTCAGTAAGCAAGTTCAAAAGCAATAAGATTATTACAAAACGCTCCATTTTGTCCATAACTTCACAAATATTTGACCCTTTGGGTCTCGTAGCTCTAGTAATAATAACAGCCAAAATTTTATTGCAAGAGTTGTGGCAATCGGGCGTTACTTGGGACGAATCGGTGTCTCAAAGAATTTACACACAATGGATAGACTTACAAGAAAATTTAGACGCTCTAAAGTTGTTAAGAATTCCTAGATTAGTAGTTCCAGGCGGAACATCAAATATCAAAATCCATGCATTTTCGGACGCATCAGAACGGGCATACGTGCGTGCGTATACGTGAGGAGTTCAAATGAATCGGGTAACTACACTTGTAATTTGCTAAGCGCAAAATCTAGAGTCGCTCCAATTAAACAATTGTCCTTACCAAAATTAGAATTGTGCGGTGCAACATTGTCGGTACAATTGACCAACAAGGTAATAACTTCGCTGCACGCGTCAGTTAACAAGGTTTACTATTCAACCGATTCCATGGTAACTCTTGGATGGATAAAATCTAAATCCAGAACATGGAAAACATTTGTAGGAAACTGTGTCGGGGATATTCAAACTTTAAGTGAACCAAGTGATTGGCATCACGTAAAATCCAGTCAGAACCCAGCAGATTTAGTATCGCGAGGCGTAACCGCAATGGCCATCTTAAGCTCGAGCTTATGGTAGCACGGTCCAGAATTTTTATGCCTACCAAACCAGAATTGGGAAAATTCCGAATGTCAAATCAAAAACGAATTGTTACCTGAAAGCAGATCGGTAAATTTAGTTTCTGCACACGTGAATTTCGACCTATTTACTAAATACTCAACATTGTTAAAGTTAAAACAAACAATGTGTTATGTTTTAAAATTTATCAATAACACCAAGGGGAAACCATGCGCGGCTCAATAAACGGAGCAGAATTAGAAAAGACGTTCATGAGACTAGTTAAACTGTCACAAATCAAATCATTTTTAAATGAATACGCGGCATTTAGTAGTATGAAAGAGATAAGTAATAAAAGCCGGTTACTACCTTTGAATCCATTTATAGATGAGTTGGGTTTATTAAGGGTTGGCGGACGTTTACAGAATTCAAAGTACAATTTTGATAAAAGACATCCTATTATTTTGGATAATAAGCACAATTTGACGAAATTATTTATGGAGTCTGAGCATAGAAGGCAATTTCATTGTGGTAGTCAGCAGTTACTTGCAGTAGTCCGAGAAAGGTTTTGGCCAATAGCAGGCAGGTCGTTGTCACAAAAAATTACTTGAAAATGCGTTATATGTTTTAAAGTAAACCCCACCTTTTGTAAATACATGATGGGAGGTCTCCCTGAAAAACGAATAATTCCATTCAGTCCATTTACTAACGTGGGAATCGACTACGCGGGTCCAATTTTTATTGAGGACAGACAATTACGAGGTGCTAAATTAATAAAGGCTTATATATGCGTATTTGTGTGTATGTCCGTGAAGGTAATTCACTTGGAGTTGGTCTATCAACGGAGTCATTTTTGAATAGTTTATAAGGTTTTATTGCTAGAAGAGGTATTCCTCAAACGATATATTCTGATAACGGTACTCAGTTCGTAGGAGCAAATAATGAACTACTAGAATTTTTTAAATTTCTTAAGCAATCCGAAATTACTTTTAATGAATTTTTATCACAAAGTAATATAAAGTAAAGTTTCATTCCACCGCGTTCTCCAAATTTTGGAGGTCTCTGGGAGGCAGGAGTTAAGAGCGTAAAGAGTCATCTGAAGCGAGTAATCGGCAATGTCAATCTAACATACAAAGAACTACAAACCGTTTTAGTTCAAATCGAAGGAATTTTAAATTCCCGACCGTTAACCCCGTTGTCATCCGATCTCTCTGACATGAATCCATTAACCCCAGGTCATTTTTTTAATTGGCAAACCAATAACTAAACTTCCGGAGTTGGAAGTGTCAATGGACACTCCCGAAAATCGACGTAACAAATACCAGTAACAGCAGATGCTCGTCCAACATTTCTGGGGTCGTTGGTCAAAAGAATATATATCAGAACTGCAAGCTCGACAAAAATGGAAGACAAAGGGATCTCAAGATCTTCAAGTTGGAAACCTAGTTATCGTCAAAGAAGATAATCAGCCACCACTATCCTGGAAAATTGGCAGAGTAGTCGAATTATTCCCTGGATCTGATGGAGTTTCCAGAGTCGTTTCAATCAAGCTACCACACGGCAACATAACAAAGCGCGCTATATCCAAACTTTGCTTACTACCTATCGATGAAAATCAGGAGTTGAACAGGCACCCTGTGACAGTTCAAGGCGGGCGGCATGTTGGGACACCCAGTATATACGAAGAAGGTGCTGGCGATCACGTGACTAAACAGAAGTGCGCGTCAACAAAAAATGATGTGACGGCGCACACAGAGCAAGGTGAAGCAAGCGGGTTATTGGGAAATAAGACGTTGAGCCAAAAACGTCGCCATTAACCAAATATATTGTAACTTAATTTCTAATAAAACTTGTTATATTCACGAAACTTGTTAATTCCCAATCGAACAAAATTAGGATCAGTGACATTCATAATCGAGTCAAGAACACAAGTTATTCCTAACACGTTATGGGCCCACTGCGCTTATTAATTGATGAACTGCGAAAGTTGGTGCACAAGGACTTTTGTTGTTGTTAGTTGAATACTAGGAAATCGTGTTGTCGGTCGGGTAGCCATTTTAAAAGGTTTCGTTAAATCGATTCTTTGCTGATTTACTTTTGTTGGATTTACGTCGAGCTGTTCGCGATTTTATTGACTATCAAACTGTTTACGGGTGATACACAATTTTGCGACACAATGAGTGACGCAAAAATTCCGTGCGACAAACTTAATATGCACAATTTTCCTGTGTGGAAGTTCCAAATGGCGTGTTTTTTAGACGCAAAGGATATGATGGGTGTGGTTGGTGGTACAACGACACGTCCAGGCTTAGAAAATATAACTACTATGGAATGCTAATACAATTTTCTACCAAAAGGTCAGACAAGGATTTGACGGCGACTGACCGAAAGTGAGATGGAGCAATAGACAAAGCCAATTGCAAGAAACTCCTCCCTTTTCCGTGTGTCAAACATCGTAGGTTCGTTTTTACGTATGATCTTGATAATGGTTGTTGGTTTTAATGTGACGTCATATACGGTTGTATGTCACGTGACATTATTTAAATAGAAAATTTAATATAATAAAGATATTAAGATATCATAAATTTGTGCAAGCAATAGAAATTATCGACTTTTTTAATATCACTAACATATTTCATAATTTTTTTTATACCATCTTGGTTAACCACAAGAAATGGCACAACGTAGTTAGGTTATGTTTCATTTATGCATGGTTGTCTCTGGAATCTCGTTTGCGCTTTTAAAGTTTAAAATTGCAAGATGGCACTTTGATAATTAAAAGTCCGAGGAAGACTGGATTTATAGGCACGATTATTAATTTAAATAATGCCCTAAACATGTATGAAAGTATTGTTAACAATACCACCATGTCATATTTTTTGACTTATAAAGTAAGCCAAGATCACCTAGAGGTGTTTTTTAGTGCGGTTAGAAGCAGAGGAGGCTTTAACAATAATCCTTCTGCTTACCACTTCGGAGCAGCATACAAAAAATTATTAGTAAGGCATGAAGTGTCAGGGGCAGAATCGGGCAATTGCACTGATTTTGGAGAAGTTAACTGTTTAAATGTCAGTAGTGCAATCTCGGACAATTTGGTTGATCCTCAAATTGATGAACATGGTGAGTTGCTTAAACAAAATATCGACCACGATTACCTTCAGACAATGTGGATGCTCTCACCATTTGCATTATACTTGGCAGTTCCACCTGGATATGAGAATACTGCTCTAATGGACAACACATGTATACGTCTTAAAAGATCGCTCTACGGTTTCAAGCAATCACCACGTTGCTGGAACACCAAGTTCAACAATTTATTGACAAGTCAGGTTTAAAACAGGGTGATGTAGATCAGTGCGTGTTTGTTGCAAAATTTCATGGTCATAATTTATATCTTGCATTATACGTAGACGACGGTTTGTGCATCTCATCATCATAAAACCTGTTAAGTCATTTTATTAAAGAATTAAGAAGTGAATTCGAATTATCTGAATCAGAGCCGAGTCGTTAAGTCGGACTGCAAATCAAACGAGACGGAAAGAAGATTAAAGCTTCATCAAGAATTCTACATTGAGAATCTTTTGCAGCGCTTTGATATGTTAAATTTAAAACCTGCAGATGTACCTGCTGAGCCAAATCACGTATTGTCAAAGCAAGCTGAAGGCAAAGATGCAATGGATAAGACATATCGCGAAATTATTGGCAGTCTGCAATTCTTATCTGTATGTACTCGACCTGACATTACTTTTGCGGTGAATCATGTTTCGCGTTTTATGAACAGTCAAAAAATTGTGCACTGGAATGCTGTTCTGCGTATCTTGCGATATTTGACGCGGTACAAAAGTCGAGGCATTTTTTTCGATGGCAATCAGCCTCTTGAACCAATCGGATACTCTGATTCCGATTTTGCAATGGATCCGGATACGCGTTGGTCGACCACTGGTCTTGTCTTTGTAATGTGTGGATCACCTGTAATTTGATCCTCCCAACGTCAACACCTTGTGTGCACTTCAACATGTGAAGCGGGATATGTTGCGCTTTGTACCGCCGCTAAACAAGCTATGTGGTTAACATACTTGTTATGTGATATTGGGATTGGAGGTCCCAGAAGCACGCCTATGGTGATTAGAGACGACAATATGGGAGCGTTGGCGATGGCCAAAAACACCACTTACTTTGAGTAATACTGATACTTTAAGTTTGACTGTTGTATTTTCTTGTTTAATAAACAAGTTCTTTTTCAAGTTTAATGTGCAGTATGATTGCAACGTTAGTAGCAATCGTTGATAACCAAGTTATTCCTAACATATATGTCAAATGCACCGATTTAAGTGGGAGTATATCAGTAAGGCTCCTTACCGCCAAAACTCGCGTGGCCCCTTTAATTATGTCCCGGACATTTTTTGTCTTCATGAATTTTCACGAAAACCCACCGTTTACGAGAAAAACTAAATCCAAAAACTTTTTGAGTTATGAGTCTTCCGCAAGGGCAGTGATGACGGGAACTTATAGTTAAGGTATTCTCATCCCCCTCAAGCGATTTATGCAAAAAAATTCCTTGGTAAAAATTCTTTCCGCTAAATTCGACATATTCGACTTTGAAGGCAAGCATCATACCGCGTCTAGAACTTTGTGGGGCAGTGGTATTGGCGAACTTGATTGCTAAGGTACACCAAACATTGCGGTTAAAAATTGATCGATGTATTTACTGGACAGATTCTAGCGTAGTACTAGGGTGGATTCGCAGGCCATCCACTTCACTTCACACACAGTCGGCAACTGTTATAGAAAATTGGAGACATGCACCTGGAGTCGCGAATCCAGCTGATTACCTTTCACGCGGTGTGAGGCTTTCTGCTTTGAGCTTATTAAACAATTGGTGTAATGGCCTAGAATTTTGCAACGAGTCAGAATGGCCAAATCAGTTGCAATTTCCTCAACATCTACCTTAAACAAAAGAAAGCATAACCCTTGTGTTAACCCAAAAATCAGGTCCAATGTTGATTTAACCTCAAAACTCAAGGCGGTTTTGTAGTCGTCGAGGCAAACCATGGCGCATTTATTCTGATAACGGTACGACGTTCGTAGGCGTCAATGCGAGACTCAAGGTTCTGGAGAACTTTTGAATAAAAACACAGAAAAGCTTCTGGCATAACCCAGATTTCCACTGCGTAAATTCCGCCCGCTAAGCAACTTTATGTAAGCGACCTGGATACATTGTTTCCGGAAAATACCTACACTACTACAACCGGCGACTTTAACGCCAAACACGTCAACTGGCACTCAATTCGTTGATTGACAAATTAAGAGTGAAAATGCGGTCAAAAATCGCTCGGCGCGTGGTTATATTACGGCGTAATAATTACGCACCAACCAATCGAGCAGGGAGTTCAAAGCTCCAAAAAAAATCTGCTCCATAGTTCTGTTATTAAGATTGACTACTGTTTATTATGTCCTACTCCCGCTTATTGTGATGAGTCAATTCAGTCAATTGCCGCTTAGTATTTTCAATCCCGGTGAGTGCAACGACATCATCGTCCAAATACCCAAGGCAAAATCCTAAACGACTACGCAGGAATTAAAACTTTGCTTGTGGTTGGCTCGATTGACCCTACTCACTATGGCCCAACAGGCACTCACGTCCTTGACATTTCCGTGCAATATTACCTATCAGTACAACATAACCACTATAAACGAATTAAGTTCCGATCATAACCCAGTAATTATGTATCTGGGAATTACAACCAGTCCTAATGACATAACATATAAATATACCAATTGAAAACAGCTTAATCGTATTTTTCTGGAACAAGACCCTAAAATTCCATTAGCACTTATGCTAAACTTGTAGCCGAAATGCACTCTTTTTCTAACCTCATTTACTACGCAATAATCAGTGCAATAACCAAGCGTACTAACGACAACTGAAAGCCAGTTACCATCCAATTAACATCCAATTAAATCATGTTTGGTAACCCCATCCCGTGGGTTACCAAAGTAAAACATCTAGGCGTATCCTTTTAAATTGTAATAATTATTGAGACTCGCAGATTCTTTTCACACATTACGTGGGTTGTTGATCCGCAGTTTTTGCACACTTTTTGTGTGTGACCAAATCTGAGGCATTTATTGCATTGGACTACTGGTTGATGTATCCACTTGCTTCGATCTCCAACTGTTGGTACTCGATGTAATGAGATAACTGTTTGCCCTTGAATGTGATAACTCTGGTTCCTGTGTCAACATATGTAGGTTCTCCGTTGTTGATCGTTCTTCTTTTGAGTCTACGCACCTTCATAATTTCTGCTTTGGTGTTGCAGTCTTCTTTATTCTTCAGTTCCTCTACAACTATTCTAATTGGAAATCCTCTGATAATGCCCTTAATTTGGGCTAGTACCTTCGATTATAACTGTGTATGGTTTCATATCGATTGGTGTGATTTTTAATTACTCTACTATCGGAGTAATAAGTTTTGACCCTCTTTTTTAAAGTATCATATTATGAAAAGTATTTGCCACATTTCGATAATTTAAAAAAAAAACTGAAATTGTGTTGTGTTGTGCATGTATGTAATTTTTTTTAAAATTTTCACATTCTTAATTTTCCAGCAATGTATGAATATATCTAAAAAAGCACGGATTTTTTGTACCTTTTTCGATATTATTAACTTTAAATGTAAGTTTTATAAAAATTATTACATCTGATGACTTTATATTTTAAATACAAATAAAGTATATATTTCTGTACAATATACAAAAAAAATTGAATCAATTTGATCAGTAGTTTTTTTTTAAATAAATAAATTATGACCCTATGTTTTCTCAGCTATTCATAGAGCTATCAACTTGAACTTTTCGAATAGTTTTGCAGATAAACTTATAGAACAATAATCAATAAAAAGAAATTCTAAAAATTCTAAATTATGGCCACAATACTAAATTACATTTACTAAAAAAGGAAAACTGCAATTGTTATTTGCGGGGAAGCGGAGCGATGAAACGGCATATGATTAAATGGCCCTGTCCAAGGCGCAGCCTTTATCAAGACGAAGCGGCATAGTTGAAGCATGTTTTGCAAACTCAAATAATATAAACAAGCCGCAAGCGCGCTATTGTGTACGGCGCTATAGGTTGCTATCTTTCTCACATCGCACCGTAAAATTAAATGTACAATCACTCGATTAATTAAACGAATTTTTGATTTATTTTTTTAGAAACGTTTGGATAATATAGTGTACTTCAATTACACACAAAAAATTTTGAAATTGGAAATCTAATAAGAAATATAACAATAATGCATTTAATAGTACTTCATTAAAAATATTCACATAGTAGAAAAAAAAAATTTGAACAAATATAAATATAAAGATTTTGTTTTCATATGTTTTAAGTTTTGTGAATACAATGCTATTTTTAACAAAAATACAGTGAATTGAAAAACTGCAATTTTTTACGGCTGTTAAATTAGGTACTTTTTGCACATTTTAATTTTTAAAAAACAAACAATAAGAGTAAGATGTTTGATTTTTTTATACGACATTTATGAATAGTTCATGCAAATCATATAAAAATTTCATAAAATTTTGGATCCTACATTTAGAAATATAACTGTTTAAAAAAGAGGGTCAAAACTTATTACTCCGATAGTAGGTTTCGGTTGAATATTTTCGGTAATCGGTGCGACAGTTTTTTCGTTCATTGAATTGGGTTATTTGTTCTCACCACCCAGTTCCATTGAGTGGTCCTCATTATCCCCCTTTCGGATGCTATTGTCGGCATTTTCAAATTCACCGCTGTTTGCTGATGAATCATAGTTAATTTTAAGTATCTTCTGAGCATCTTGTGAATTAGGTTCATTACTTTGTCTGGCTGGTTGGTTTGTGGCAGGAGACCGTTTAGCTTTATTTTGGCACAGGGGAGGCCGCCCTCGGCCTTGCTAATACAGTTTTCTAGCAATGCATCCGACAAGGAGTAATCCTCGTTATAAAGGAAGCGAGATAGAGCCAAGTAGTCCAATACAAGTAACATAACAAGCTTCTATTTAAGAAACTCCTCCCATTTCCGTGTGTCAAAGTCGGAGGTAAATTCTTACGAATAAGTTTTATTGGGTTGTTATATTCTTATGACGTCATATCCGGTTATATGTCAATATTGGGTTATGTTTACTTTTTCTTCTTGGCTTGTTAAGAATTCACATTTCGCTAAATCGTTCATCGACCATCGTTGTTTGATTTAGTTTTTGTGATAGTTTATGTTATTTGCTGTATATTTCGTGTTGTTATTTCGTGTTTATATGGTATTGTGTTAGTTCAATTGAACTTTTTAAGTCAAAAACAATCAGAATGTTCATAATTCTTATCATAAGTAAGTAATTTGTTTGTTTTGGCCATGACTGGCTTACTATATTCGTATTTTTGTTTAGGTTTCCATCAAACAATGTGGAAGCAGAGCAATTGTGTAATATCATAGAAATAAAACCGTCAAAGATCACAAAGTTTACTTAAAGTAATGTCTAGAATTAAGTTTGTTTGTTTCGCTACTTTTCGTCAACCATGTACAGCCTCAGTACACTGCAATTATTTATTTGCAATTATTATTATACCCAGTGCGGATGTAAATTGTTGACGCCAGGTACCGAAACGAATATTATCCCATTAATATACAATTTAGCATTAATTTAATTTAATATTTTTAGGTCAAAAATTGAATTGGATTCTGATACTGAACCTGCACATGACGGTTCTATTGAGGATTCGGATCAAGTTACTGTCGAAAACAACTTATTAGAAAACACGGACGGAAATACACTGAAAGATTCTTCCATTGGCGTTAGTGACGGTGAATCATTGAATGAGAAACAGGGCCAGCATTTATCTTCCGCTTTGTGGTTTAGTCGAAAGTTAAACAAATTAAATCCAGATGAATGGAAAACGATTGAATAAGCAAAATAAAACTTGTTGAAAGGTATGGACCTTATTAATATTCAAACATTTAGAATACGGGGATTAACTACTAAATCGGGTCGATTACTTAAGAAAGTTAGGTCCTACCATGAGTTAATCGATAACTTAAACAAGTTAAATTATTTATCGGATGATGGTTGCGATGGTCTTAAGGTAAATATTAATTTAAAAAAACACGCTGTTGTGTAAATGTGTGTGGGGTGTGAAGTAAAGTGAAATGAAGCGTGTGGTACAAACGATTTTAAAAACGACAGTGGCGTAGTGTTTGCAGTGGCGTAGTGTTGTTTTCTTTGTGTGTTTTTCTTCTTGGCATTCAAATCATAATCAATTCCTAAATCAAGTTCGAGTTCGTTCAATAGGTTTATGTGGGAAAATGTAACATATGTAGGAGGAGAGTGGGCCACCTTGAGACGGGTCCACGATGAGGCAAATAAGATAATTTAAAATTTTGCGGGCAGATAGTATCGCCATTCCTGAACAATAAGCATTTGTGGTCGACGAGTTGTTGTGCAAAGTTTGGCTGCGATTTAAAGTGTTTTTACAAAATTGTGTATAATTTTTAATTTCCAAAAATGGTAAGTTTTTTTATCGTATACTTTTCGCAGTAAAAAAAATAGTTCTGCATGTTATTAAAGCCTTTTAAGGATTTTGCCATAGAATTAAGTTATGTTCATTTCGTTTAGCTTTACATCATATTGATATATACAAAGATAGACCATTGTAAATCGAAGTTTTAAAATGTTACACATGGGCCACTATGAGACAAAGTTGCGCGGCTACTATGAGACAGTCTCATAGTGGCCCACAAGGTAGCTCATCTTGATTTTGCTTTATTACAATGTAAATTTTTTACATTTAGAGGAAAATGTCAAGAGGAAGGCAAAAGAAAAGCGAAAAAGGTAATTTTACAGCAGTTGCAATGAAGAATGCTGTGTCAGATGTACTTAATGGGACATCCTTACGAGTGGCTGCTGAAAAAAATAATAAATAATATTCCACCTCAAGAACAATTCAGATTAAAGAGCAAACACCTCCTTCAAACGATTTGGTTGGCCCCGAGCAATTGCATGGTTTTCCCAAAGTCAAACCAAGGAAACAGATTAGAAATAATAAACGGAAAGGAAGTACCAAAATAGTTACTGACACTCCTGAAATGTCAATATTAAAAGAAAAAGAAAGAAAAAAGAAAAATTAGTTTAAAGATAACTAAAAATTCTGTAAAGAAAAATTTTTGCAAAAAATTCCAAATTAACGATTCTAGTGAAGACGATGCAGCCTCATTTGTTTCGGATGCTTCTTCAGATAACATTGATTTAGAAGAGCTTAATCCACAAGAAGAAACATATGATAAAATTGAAAAAAACTCATTCGTGCTTGTTGAATTTAAAACTAAAAAAACATTTTATTATGCTGCAAAAGTATTGATGGATCGAGATAAAAATGGAGACTATGAAGTTTCATTTTTACGCCGAAGCGTAAAAAATTCAAATTATTTTGTTTATCCTGCACTCCTCGACGTGTCATTGGTTCACAAAGATAACATAAAACATGTTTAACCAAAACCTACTTGCAAATGCAGGACTAGAAGACATTATTACAATAATTCTACCGATTTAAGCTATGTCTCACGGACACGGAGACCACATAATGTTTCATGATGGCCCACCTTGTGGGCCACTACGAGACAGTTCCAAACTTTTTTAAAAAAATTATAAAAAAATTTAAAAACAAGTAGTAGAGTTAATTGATGTTTCTAGTAGTTGCGCAAATGTATATACCGCAATCCATGTCATTGGCATTATTTTTGTACCATTATTATCAAAAATGCAATCAAAAATACAAAAATTGTCTCAAGGTGGCCCACTCTCCTCTACTATTAAAATATGTAATTATTTAAATACGTAACATATGTATTTTATCAATAAAACTTTAAAATTTACCGTGCGATTCTCAATTTACTTTCAGAATAATACGGCTCCTTCTTTGGATGAAATAATTAAAAGGAAATGCGAAGGCAAAACAATCAAAAGATCTCCGCAGTTGAGATATTTTGTATTAACATTACATTTTTATTCGCCAAAAGGCTATGCATATGTACGGAAAGCTTTTGGAAACCTTCTGCCCCATCCATCTACGATCAGGAAATGGTACCAATCATACGATGCCAGCCCTGAATTCACAACTTCAGCTTTTGAAACCATAAAGCTAAAGGCTGCTAAAGGGGAAGTTGTGATATATCTTATGATGGATGAAATGGTTATCAAAGAAAACATTTACTTTGATGGGAAACAATTCCATGGATATGTGAATCTTGAAATTGAAGGTGGCCACGAACGATATGGGGAATCCCATTAAAAGATACCATTGAGATAATTTTTTATCAGTGGTTTAAAATTTAAGGGAAAGAGCTAATTTAATTAATAAGTATTTAACAAGACTGCATGCAACTGGAGCACAGGTATTTTCATTAACATTTGATGGTGCGCCTTCAAATTTGTCAACATGTGAATATCTTGGTTGTGATTTGAATTATGGTGCAGCATCATTTAACGGCCAAATTATTTCGTGGTCCCATTTAGAAAAATTGCACCAACTTCAGGAAATTACTGGTTTGAGGGCTGCCAATAAAATAGCATCTCGCCACATACACTGGCAGAAAGAACCTATGTGTGTTCGATTGGCGACACAAACACTATGTCTGAGTGTGGCCAAATCGCTTCAATTCGCTTTAGAGATGGAAATAAAAGATAAAACATTTAAAGGAGCAGAAGCCACAGCGGAATTTTGTTTAATAACGCGTTTGATATTTGGAACAGCAGGAATAAGTTTGCTTGTAAACCATATACTAAACCAATTACAGCTGCAACCGGTTATACCGGTCAGAGAAAAACCGGTTTTATAGGAATAATTATAATTTTGAATAACGACATAAACATGTTTGAAAGCATTATTAATAATACCAGCATGAAATATTTCCTGACTACAAAGTAAGTCATGATCATTTAGAGATATTTTAGTGCGATAAGAAGCAGAGGAGGTTACAACAACAATCCCTCAATAAGATTCTTCTCGAAACCAACCTGCTATCACGCCCGCCAGCGAGCGAATTCATAATTATGAGTTACTAAAAATATAAATTTTACGTATATTGCCATCTATTTTTATATTTCAGAACTAAAAGAACCTAACTTACATTGGGTAAATTTGGCTGGTGCTACTTTTTTGCAAGTCTTAGTATATTACTATATTCACTAAACATTAAAAAAAAATGAAGAAGGTGACTACGCATACCGCATGCGGAGTCGCATGCCGTAAACCAAAGCGCGCTAGTGGTTCAACTTTCTTTATATTATTTATATTCGAATTTTTTCAATTGCCATCTGCTTTTAAATTGGTTAAACTGATTTTGGATTATCAACCACTTTCCTAAAGAAAATGTTTTGGTATCTTTAATGCCAAACATTTATGGCCATTATCGATTTGTTTGAATCGCAGTAGGCCGATGTAAAAATTTATATGGTGTTCAAATACCTAAAAAAAGCGTTTGGTTAAGCTCTATAAGTAACCAAAATTGCATTGTTGTTGCCACGAAACAGAACTGCATGAAAAAATTCTTTTGAGTGACATTACTAACTAGCACCAAGTTTTAGTGTAAAACTGCAATTTTGATAGATTTAAATCATACTCACGAATTGTGTTTTGAACAAATTCCATGGATAAATTATTGGAATTTATGTATATTATTTATTGTTGCTTTAAAGTTCCAATTATGACGTTTTTTGTTTGTTATCTAAAACAATAGGTTGATTGCTATCAAAAAGGGTGGTTTTTCAACTATAGTGATTTTTTCACTTGTAATTAGATTAGAGCTTTTTTCAAACCACAGATGAGGTTTTACAGATATGCCATGCTATGTGAAAATTTGTTTCGCAGGGACAACGCTCGACAAGAGATGGGTTTTTTAGTTCCAACGCCCACCACGTGGATCGCAATTCTAGAGAAACTGAAGAGGTAGCGAAACAGATAAATTGAGAGTACGCCTATCCGTAAACTTATCTGTGGTCGAACGTAAAGTTGTAATTTTTCAATAAGAACTTTGTTGCTTGACAATGCGGCGCAAAAAACTGACTGAAAAAATTACGAGACCGCAAGACGAGTCATTTTTTCTGGTAGTTTTTTGAGTGGTATTGCCTATCAGCAACAAAATTCAAATTTAGAAAAATGCAAACTTTACTAGTTCGACTAAAAAAAGCCCAAGTGTAATTCGGTAAGGCAATTTAATGAGTAAAATTTATTTTGTAGTGTTAATGGTGTCCTGCGGCGCACTAGTTTTTATTTTTTATTCGACTTCATAATTAGAAGAATTCCCGAACCGATTCATTCTGACGTTTGTCTGGCATTTGTTTAGAGAAAAGCTACTACGATGCAAAAAGTAATATAGATTAAAATTAGTCGCTGGAAAAGTTAGATATAGTCTGTCCGTTTATAATAGGCTATTACGTCATCAATTGTATATGACGCAATCTAAAGGTCTATTCCGATTAACCTGGGGTTCCGAGTCACCAGCGGTTTTTTATGAGTTCGTTTTGAGGGCCCTGCAATTGGCAGGTCTTTGTTTTTGCCAGCAGCCACTCTATTAACACTCGTTAAACTTATTTTAAGTGCCTTTGCCACCAAAATTCGCCGAGCAAATTTACAACCATGTTTTTCACTTCACTAGAAAGGCACTCTTGTCGTGGCGAATGTGAATTATACTTTATGCGTGACCAACAAAACGTTGGTAATAAACTAAATGTCACTAAAAATAAAATCTTTCTCGCCCATTTTCTCAGTTAATACCTCATATTATCGCCTAATTTTTATAGCAATATTAATATTATTAATTACTAACGGATTTATGCCTAAAATTAATTAGATTCTGTCGTTTTAATTTTTATTTTAGCGGTATTAACTACGTCATAACTGCTAAGCAGTGACGTAATAGCCTATCATAAACGGACAGCGTATATAATAAATAGTATATTTACTGACTCCTCTTAAGGCTCCCTTAGCCGAGTGTTTGCAACCGGTAATGCACCAAAAGTGTAATGTGAAATAAATTTATGTTAGCGTTTGTCGATCTTTTGTTATCAAAACATGTTGAAAAAAATAAAGATATACCTAGTGCGCACTAATGCATATAATATAAGATTTTGAGTTTCGTTTTTTGAGATTCTGATAAATTATTTTTTACGATAAAATTTATATAGAGCAACATTAATAAGTTATTAACATTTTAACAGTGTTTTGACTTAATTTCAGCCATCTATGCTCAGATGATAGAACTAAAATAAATACTGTTAAATCTTAATAACTAATTAACGCTGTCATCTATATTGAATTTTGCTCAAAAAAATAAAAAAAAAAATCAGCTATACGAATCTTTTAAAAATAAAATATAGATATGTATGGTATTCGTGTTATTCTCATTTTGCTCAGCTCTTTGCTAAGCGTGGCTAAGCCCATTTTTAACGCAGCTTTAATGTTCATGAGCAGTTTCTTGCGATTATAGTTAACTCTAAGCAATTCCTACCAAACATAGTTTAAAATAGAGAGCGTAAAAAAAATTAAATTCTAAAAAGTTAAAATTTTAAAAATAATTTTAAATAACCCTATTAAATATATTCCACAATAGATGCTTTTTCCAAAAACTGTATATATGGATTAGAAATCTTTACATAACAATGAAAGAAGTACCGTAGAATCTCATTTCCAGCATTTTATAATATAATATTGAGAATACAGTCATTTTGACAATGACTGTGTATTCAAACAGTCAAAGCTATAGTTTAGCAATAAATCTCTATATTTAATTTTTGGTTCTTTGTTCTTTTTTACTTATAATTGTTAAATTTGTGTACATATTTATAAATATATTAAATCTTTATTGTAAATAAAACCAATCGGCTATGGACTTTCATCTTTCTGCCACATATTTATATCACTTCAGATCGAATAACCTTTGATCGAAATAAGTTTCGATCTCTCGGTGTATCAAAAAAATTCTCGATAAAAACCGTTGAAAATCAACGATTCATATCAATTTAGTAATTTCAATACTTGTCGTAACTCGAGTCATAAAGTGTTTCGTCTTCCATAATTCACTGTAAGTTTCAACCGTTAAATTTAATTTTTAAAAAAATAGTGGCAGCGGTGGGATTCGAACCCACGCCTCCGAGGAGACTGGTGCCTTAAACCAGCGCCTTAGACCGCTCGGCCACGCTACCGACAATCATTTTTCCATCATAACTAAAAAATTAGAAAAACTGAAATTGAGGCTAAAATAAAATACCACGAATATAGAAACATAAAGGTATTGCGCAATCACATCACAAAACAGCTCAATTTCTGAATGAGTAGTATTTCAAACTAGCACAACGGTAGCGTGGCCGAGCGGTCTAAGGCGCTGGTTTAAGGCACCAGTCTCCTCGGAGGCGTGGGTTCGAATCCCACCGCTGCCACAATGTTTTTTTTTTTTTATTAAGCTTTAAACTAAAGCAACCCACAGATGATTATTAAGAAAAATCTCTTACTTTATTCAAATTCTACCATGTCGTAAATCATATTTATAATATGAAAATATCCTTTTCTAGAAATCCCTCTTTATCGGAAAGCAAAATCGTTCTGTCTGCTCATTTTTGTTTAAAAATTACTATATAAATCACTTGACCGAATTAAATCTCAATTATAATCTTTTTCTACTGCCGCTGTAGAAAGCAACGTTTTCCAGCTTTATCACGAGTCGACAATGGACAATACCTGGTCGGTAGCAAAATGACCAATTTGGCTGTGCGCAGTATGTGAATTTATATTTTCAATGGCAGTTTTGGTAAAAAAATAGTATGAGTACTTCACGGTTTTCTAACAATGCTATTGGAACATAATCAACGATGGTGGCGCTACCTCATCTTTTGCAGAGTTCGAAGCATATTACCAGGGGCCACCGTTCTAATATTCAAGCTAACGCATTCAAAATATGCTTCTAGAAAGTTGCAAAAAATACCACTAGAAAACTACCCTTGTGTTATACCGCCGAATATTACAAGTGGTGGAAAAATAAATGTATGTTGTATTTCTGACTTAATATACGTTAGCAGAAAAAAAATCGTAAGTAATTCCGATCTTACTAAATATAATACTTTTTTCTTCTAGGGGTGCAAATTCAGTAAATATTTAACCTTTTTACTTAGTTATAATAATAAAAATAAACACTTACCGATACTTTTTATAATGGGCAGCACAAAAATCCTAATAACTTCTGGACCGAGTTCAGATAAGCCTTGCAAGGCACCATATAAAGAAGATAACGCAATTTTATCGCCTTGTTCCAAAGCATTTGTAAACATTCTTGTAATTCTCGTTTGGATATTATTTGTACTAGTATTGAAATTCTTGCAAATCTGAGCCATCAATCTTGAAGCAAAACCACGAAGAGCCCAATGATTGTCCAGTTCTGGTCGCATGCACAATTGCTTTGAAACGATGCACGTAGTCACTGCCGGTATCAGCTCATGCAACTAGAACAAATATACACTCTAATTTAGAAAAAAAGTCCGATTAGATACTCCGACTAGTACTCAAATGAGTAACGACTGCCAAAAAACGCAACAACCTTCTCAATTTATACGTTATTAAAAAAAAATATGTTAAATTTCGTAACTTACGTATTTTTCCAGATACAAGCTTTGGTTATCTAACAACGCTTTCACCATTCTCATTAAATAAATCAGCAAAGCAAGATTATTTTGCACCACATTGACTCGTACGCCTTCAACAATGAAAGTGCACATTCTCGGTAGCATTTCATGCAAGCCGGGATCAGAAGCCAAACTTTGCAGAGCTTCAACTCGTCGAGCTTCATCCGAACCAACACATGCTTCAGTAATCTCCTTGTAGTAAAGTTGTTGCTCAACTGATAATTCATGAGTGGCTAATTGTTTGATTTGCACTGTTTCAACATTGCGCAGTTTCTGTTTACCCGTTGTGGGCTTTCCAGCAGTTTCTTTAGTTGGCTTTTTGTTTATTGGATCAACTGATTCAGCCTGAAAAGAATAGAAATATTAAGAAAATACACTCCAATAATAATTATCAAAGTAAATATGATTTTGATCATTGTTTTTAGCTATTTGAAAATATAGCAAACAGAACATTTATTTGCCACGTGCTTTAGCCGAAAACATTAGGAATGGTGTGGAAAATTCTCAAAAACTGGTAAAGCAGTTTGCGGTTTGGTATAACCCCAAGAAAATTTCCAAAGCTACCAAAAATTAGAGAAAAAAAATACTTATATTTTGACGAAAGATATGTTCGAATAGCCATTAATTAAGTAAAATATGAATAAAAAACCTGGATCAAATATTAACCACTCGCTTGCAAATTAGCTAAAAAAGATAAAAAAACTTTTTGTTCATTTATCTGTTCTCTTTCTAAATCTACCATTAGATATTTTCTAGGATAATTAATAGTGTCTGAAACTGTTTTTCCGCGTTAAATTCCCTGAGCTGCTAAGCAACGTTTCACGCATAAATTAAATTTGCAAATTTATGCGTAAAATCTTGGTTCATCTATTCTTTATCAGGTGTCGTGAAATTTGCAGTGAAATTAGATAAGCAAAACTTTGTGATTCGCTAGCGACCAGAGCGGCTATATATGTAGCGGTTTCGCCCCCTTAAATGAAGTCGGAAGCATAGCTACACATTGTGCCCAACAAACAAAACAAAAAATAATATGAGTCAATGCCTTGTTGGTAACACCGACCAAAATGAACCAATTTCGTTGTTAAATGTGCCGAAAAATATGTTAGAATAAGTAATTAAACATCTTTGTTTGATAATTTAACTCCATTCTTTTAACTTAACTTTCATATTAATTTACAATAAAAACTTTTTCATTTAGAATTGAATTGGTACTGAACATAATAGATTAAGGGGCTATGGTACGTAACTCAAGCAGTAATACTTTTTTCTAATACTATTTTAGAATAATAACATTCTTGAACTAATTTTAATTTGAGAATGTATACTCATTCTGCAACAAGTGCAAGAATATTCATTCTTATACAAGTGATAGAATTACCACATATGGCGCCATCTCATGGAAGTTGACGCAACATTAAGCTATTGTATTTTAATTAATGAATTATTCATTTAACTTATTAATTGTTGATATTAGTAATATTATAATTCAATCAACTAAATCGTTCATATTTAGAACATTCTTTTTGACATTTTATAACTAATTTTGTTTATTAATACATATATTATAGCGGCGACATCTGTGAACTAATTGCCAAAAGCGACAAATTGCCTAAAAACGTAAAAACTGACGTATTTTAATTGACGATAGTATTATAAAAAGTATAGTCTGAAACTCGTCGGAATGAATATTCAGCCCTCACACGAGCCGTCACACGAGCCGAAGACGAGTGTGACAAATTTCTACTCGGGCTGAATATTCTTATTCCGCACTCGTTGCAGAATATACTATTTTAAAAAAAAAATCGAAAATCGCGTTTTATAGTCAAACATTCACAGAAATCTAATTATGGTATAGTAGTGGCAAACACTCCACACTACCACAATAAAATTACAGCGAAATTTAGTCGGGTCATAGTCCCTTAAATAAATAAATACACAAAACATTGTTTGTTGCCTACTGCTATGAAGCACCATATAAATCATACAACTGACCTTCTGTTCGCTTTTGGCAACCGGCGGTGGATTTTCCGGAATCGTCGGCTGTACCCCATCGATGCAAAGCCAATGACTTCTCAACGTTACATCTAAAGGCGCTTTCGGGTTCAAGTTCTGCAGTAATTCATTCAAATCCACTTCTTTTTCTTCAATAAAATGCAATTCGCGTCCGCCACCAGAAGCAAAACGAAACGGAAGCGGTTCAGCGGCTTGAAATCCATATTGAGGCTAAAAAGCAAACATTTTAAGGTTAGGTGATTCAAATGCAAACAAACTAGGCTAAACAAAGTTACCTCAATGTTTTTCACTTTCAAAGCGGAATCCACATCGGTTTGAATCAGTTTAATTCGTTTAGCATGGTTCATAAATTTAGCAGAGTCTTGAATGATGTGTTTCAATCGAAATGAAATGTCGTCAGCCAGTTCTCTAGCAGCTTCATCTGGTAAGTTACCAATTCCAATGCTTTCAGCAATTACTTTCATTGATTCGGTTGAAAAGTTGGTTCCGTACAAGTCGTTCTCCGTAGTTTTCGACATTTTTCAATACGCAAACACAAATAAACATCAAACAATTTAACAACACAATCCAAGCATTCCAACCAAGCTCGGCTTCTGCGCCATGATCGAGCAGTCACATGCGTTGATAGCTGCTGCTTGACACTAATTCCATAGGCGGACTCACTAGATTTCTTATAATAATAAAATGTTTAAATTTAATTTTATAAAATAGTTAACAAAATATATGTATATATATTAGTAATGTCGCCTACTTAATTATATTTGCGTTTGACAGGACAAGAATTCTTATAATTAAAATAATGCGCTGTATTAGTGTGACGTATTTTTGAATGGAGTAAATCTAACTTCTGGGTCACATAAACAACTAGATCGAAAATCAACTTAGATCGAATGCGTCCATGAATCAAAAATCAAAATAAAAACGTTGAATAAAAACATTAAGCAAACAATTAATATTAATTGGTTTACTTACCTTATACCAATTTATCAGGTAAACATCTTTAAACTGAACATAAATCTTTTTAAAACATTAATATGAATGTTTGATGTAGGTTGATATTATTCACACTTTCTATTGACAGTTGTATGTTTGACTCAAGAGTCAGTTTTACTCCAACAAAAATTTCGTGGCTACGTCATCACTAATACAGTGTATTAGTTTTTAATTTTTAGAAATACTAAAATCAGATATTAATTTGGACTTTTCCGTGGTGCAATTTTTGAATACATTTTTCGATTAAACTTTGAATGAATCTAAGTCCAGTATTTGACGTAGAAATTTTTGTGTTAGAAATGTTTGGCACTAATACATATTCTCTTCCTGAAAGAAAGAAGTTTTTGTTTTCGTTTACTGAAATTTTGGACGACATATACGCAATCAAAGACGACGAAGAACAACTCAAAAAACTATATGTTAGTTTGGACGAAAAACAACCACAGGAACATAAGTTTGTGAAAGTAAAGGAGTTTCTGCAAGAAGCTGAGTGTTTAAAAGATTCCGGAAAAAAATTAGAAACGACAATTAATGATATTGAAAACATTCGAACTGAAATTCAATGCAGTGTTAAGAATATTAAAGAAATGTCTAATAGCCTGCTGTGTAACTAATTAACTGGTTGTTCATAATTAATTATAAATAAATCCAATATGTAAATAGAGTACTGCACCTGTATATTTCTTTTGTAGAAAGCTATTTAAAATATAAAAGCAAAATTTTAATACAAAATATAGTTTATTTGCGTTTGCAGTACAAATTAAAAAATATCACAAACTTAATACTATTGGCGAAACATTGAAACTAAAATTAATTTACATAAGTTCGCTGCTTTCATCACTTTCAATCAAATCAGCATTCGTTTCGTTGGTATTCAGCTGATCAATGCCATTATTGTTAATCTTCGAAACATCTTCGTCTATTGTCTGCTTCTCTGATTCATCCTCTGACGACGTTCCCATGTCAAACCAATTCGTCTTTGTTGAACTATCTTTCTTTTCCTTCGGTTTAGTAGATGTAGAAGTAATAGTGGCAGGTTTCCGGGTCTGAGACTTGGCTTCGATATCCATCTGTATTAGGGCCAAATGGATTAATTTTTGTTCTTCTAATTCGATCGAAGGGAAAAGATTTTGAGCTAATTTTTTGTAAATTCTCTTGTGGAAACGCTCCTTTAGACCCTGCCAAGTTCTTCCAGGAACCACGTTTTTCTCCTCCAGATGTTTCCAGAAAAGATTACCCTTTAAAGCGTAATATGCTTTGCATTTTATAATACAGCTTAATATTTGCTCGTCGTCTTCTACAGTATAATTTGCTCCACTTGCCATTTTTAATTAATTAGTTAAATAGTTTTGTTTTCTAGTAATGTTAAAACACATTAAATGTTTATGTTCAAAACAATGTATTTATATCAGAGATAATAAAGAAAGATTTTGATTTATATTATATCTGACCTAACCTAACAAAATATTTGTGGCCTGTCCAACGTCTTGTCAAATGTTTTTAAAAATGGCTGCTGTGGGTAATCAGCTGTTGCTTGATGTAAACAAACGGTTGACTTTGCGGTAATTTTTCCCGGTAATTGTAGTGGTTTTATGTTAGGTTATTACATTAAATAATTCTCCAATTAATTTCCATCAAGTTGTTTTAATTAGTTTGTGTGAAAAATTCCACGTTCTTGTTGTGCGTTGAATTGTAAGAGCCGTCCAAAAGTAGATAATGTGCGGTTTTACCGATTTTGTGCTATTGTGCATCATAAACATAAACTAGACTTAAACAAACTTTCTCGTGAGAGACAAGATAAGTGGCTGAAGGCAATAAATAGTCAAAATATAAGCAAAATTAATATAAAGCATGCGTTAGTCTGTTCCAAACATTTTATATCAGGTATGTTAACAATTAATTAAATTTTTTTAGTAATATTAGTCTTTGATAGAGTGGTATTTGTATAGATATTAGATTTAAGCAATTAACAATATTTTTTTAGGAAAACCAGCTGATCTAAAAGATGCGGAACATCTGGAGTAGGTACTAAACTTCCGAATGGGATCCAAATCTAGCGAAGGTCCTTTTTTAGGTCAAGCGTTAACGAAACTTCATAGATACGAAAGAAAACAATTACGGGAAGAGGTAAAACAGATACTTCTTGGTAAATTTTGATAAATCAATGATTTTAATATAGTAGGTAATTAAAATAGTGCTATGAAGAGATTATTATTTACAAGATTATTTACGAGAGATGATTATTTACGAGATTATTTAAATCGAATTCCTAAACGAATAAATAGCATACATTTTTAATTTTCTGAGGCTTATTATTTTATTTGAGTTGAATTTTTAAATACAGCGTAATTTTTTCTCTATTTACAGAAGACATTAAATTTTTTAACAGTATTTCAATTAAAAGTTCTTTAATGAATCAATGTATTATTGGCACGTACTAAAATTATTCAAATATACGCAATATAACAGGAAATTAAGTTCAAACATTCAACAGTGCCATCTACAGAGAAAAAAATTAAACGGATACAAAATTGAATTAATACGTGACCCACGAATTTGTTTATGTATTTATTTTGGCATTGAGGTTGATTATACTTCAAATAATTGAAACTAGTCTGCTATAATAAGCGCCGATATAGTAAACTGTTTGCTGGATTTATGATTTATTATAATTCACTACTATTTCGACATGGAATGGAGTTATAAAATTTAAAATACTAACATTTTCCGTGGTGGAAACTAGTATCGGCAAAATTAAAATTGACCATTGACCATTTCTATTAAATAGAAAAGATGTCAACTAAATAAGATAATATGCCTCTATATAATTCTTAATGTCAATTACATATGTCAAATGTCTACTAAAAATGACATTTAATAACTAAATGTAACATATGTCAATTAAATATGTCAAAAAACGAACTAAAAATTTCAAATGTTAACTAAAAGTGATAGATGTCCACTAAATATGTCAAATGTTAACAAAAAATGGCAAATGTCAACTAAATATGTCAAAAATAATCGAAAAATGTTAAGAGCGGGCCACCATATATTTTAAATTAAGGATGGCGCCACTGTAGAAATGCTTTTAAGAATTAATTACAAGAAAACTAAGAATATGTTTCAATTTTTGTCATTAGTATCCGATTGGGGATTCTATCATTATCTATATACAGAGAAACTAACGAAAACCGTAACATAGGGACTTCTGTTCACGGACGGTGGAGGTCGGCGAGTGAGGTACGGGTGCAGAGCAGATCAATCGGGTAAACTCGATTTTTATTCAGTGCGCTCCCACAGGTACTGGTTCTAAGACGACGATTTTCAACGATCGATCTCACCGGCACCCGCACCTCACTCGCCGACCCCCACTATCCGTGAACAGAATTCCTATGTTACGGTTTTCGTTAGTTTCCCTGTATATATTTTGATATAAAATACTATAATATTAACAGAAATATTAGTGAAAATCATAAAAAATTAAGTTTTTGACGTATTTCAAAAAATAATATGTTTTTTGGAAACATATTATTTTTCCCGATGGTCACCGATTCAATATATTCTTTTCCTACGTATATTATGAAGTTTTACCATAAAGTTTTCAACCTGTCATGACTTTTTCTTTTTAACGCAATGTATTCAAGAAGGATGAAATATTGTGTGCGCCCAAGCAAATGTGCGCCCAAGCAAAATTGTGTGCGCCCAAGTGCAGTTTACAAAAAAAGACGCGAGGTCTTATCAAATATTTCACTGGTCTACTGGATACTATTGATGATGTGCTTAGAAATGCAACAAGAATAGATATATATATATATATATAAAAAGATGTTGTTAAATAAGGATAGAATTTTGCAGATATTTAGTTTTTTCTAATTTTAAGGATTTTCATTAGAAAATTTTGAAAAATGTAAATGTAAATATTAAGTCAATAAGATGCTTTATTGCGAACATATAGAAACAGATTGTTATTAATTCATTTAATCCATGAAAAAGCAATTATTGATAAATAATTGATTGTTTGAAGCATTTGTATGCATTTGTTTGTTTATTTTATAGACTTTCGCAATTTTACAATAAACAATCTTCATATATTTCTAAAAAAAAATCTAAAAGTTACGTAGTTTTTGCAAAATTTAACAAAGAATATATAGTAGCAGACGGGATAGCATGCATCTCGTTTCAATGCGTTAGCAGGTACGGAAAAGAGTGAGGCAAATGCTAGGACTTGGTGGCCTGTTCTGGACGTAAAAATAATTTGAATCGGTGACTCTCGGGATACCCTTAAAGGCATTTTTGTTAGGATCGCCGTAAACTCTGTATCTGCTACATCTTCACGGGCGGGCTTGTTACTCATTTTTCAACAATAAATATCCAAAAAATATTTTCGAAACTAATGAGAACTTAACTCTTAATCTAACTAACACAATAAATTTTTATTTTGTTTGTTGTTTGTATTGTACACATTGTGGACTAATCAGCTGATTACAAATTCGATTTTGATTGGTTTAAATCTGAAAATACAGTAGGCAACATTGTAACATTTGCAAACGCCAACTTCACATAACAATCCTACTCATACATTTTCTAGAATAAGGATTTAACCAACCAGGAGAAAAATAAGTGAACTTGGAGGGAAGTGAGCCATTATATTTCTCATGAGAACCTTTCACTTCTCCTGATTCCAAGAATAGCCGTCCTGAGCATTGTCGTTTACCACAATTATTATTGCCTTTTGTAATTGTGCACATGATTTTGACGTACTGCTCATTGTGCAGGCATGAGTTTTAAATTGATTACAACTACTTAACTTTATTGTACGAACTAAGTTTATTAATTGTAGGTTATTCTTACAGGATGGTTAAAACAGAAGTGATTCTATATAATGCAATATGTTATAATCTAAGCGGTATTAAAATAAGATAATGATGAACAAGTGTTTTCTGACTGTGTGAATTATGTTATTGCTTGGTTCATTTGATGTGTTCGATACACGGTGTCATATTGACCGGTGTAGTATGGACCGTGAGATGATGAGTTTGTATACTTCTAAGAATGGTTTGTAATATGTATATGTAACACCTCCCGCCGAAGATTCAACTACGGAGTACAGCGAGTACGTTGATAAATTTTTACATTAATTGGGAGTTGAACATTTGGTAGTTGTACATTGTTGCTGGTTTTAAAGTGAGCTAAACATTTTTTACAAACAAAGTACATGATTAATACAATAATAAATTCGCTGGAAATGAGATTCCACAGTACTTCTCTCGTTGCCATGTTAAAATTTTTAATTAAAATTTTTAGAATTTTGAGGCTTGTTGAAATTTTTTTTTCGGGGTATTTAAAAATGCTTTTTAAATTTTAACTAGGAATCAAATTTAAAACAAATCTAAGCGATAAAGTTAAAAAGTGTGTATGAAAAGATAAAAAACTGAAAAATGTGTGGCAGGTACTCTATTTTAATGAAACTATTTGAAGCAAGATTTAGAATTACCAATTTGAATCAAAGTTTAAAGTAAATCCTAGCACTATCAGTGTAAATGGTGTGTTAAGGGTTTAAAACATGAATTGAAGATTCTAGCCTATTTTTGAATAAACTAGTTGAAATTATTATTTTATTATTAAATTTATTATCAAATTATTATTTAGTTATCAATTTATTATTAGAAAAATAATTTGAAAGAAATCTGACAAGTCAAACTGTAAGGGGTGCATTAAGGGTTACAATTGTGATATGTGGGTTCTAGCCTAATATGACAAGTTAAATAAGTTAAAATTACTACTGGAGTCCAAATTTCAAAGAAATCCGAGCATTTTGAATGTAAAGGGTATATTAAGGGTTGATGTAGTAAAATAAGGGTCGCATAATATTTTTAATTAGATTATTCGTAAATCTGTTTTGAATGTATAGTAGAAATCTAATATGAAAAAAATCCGATCCATATGACTCAAACTGTATATTTCGGGGGTGGGGGTGTGTAGTTAGGGTTGTAAATTATTTTTAATCACTCATTATGTAAATATATAAAAAATTACTGATTGAAAGTGGCTGTTATGCTGATCAAAATATCGGCAAAATTTGAACAATTAATTTAAAAAACCAACTGGTCATAAGGGCTTATTTTTAGGGGATGAAATTTTTACCAGCATTTTCTTCAATGTATTCCTAATATGTATGCCAAATTTGGTTCAAATTAGATATTCCTCCTAGTAGGTATTCACGTTACAAATTATGCATTTTTACAACGTTTTGACCCTTCAACCCTTAATAAAAAGTCAACCCTTGAAAAAACTCCAGATTTTTTGAAAGAATTCACCACTTGGGGTATACACGAAACATATTTTGCTGTTTTTGGCATGTTTTTGGCCAATAATGCGCAGGTCCTTGAGAATTTCCTAACTTTTTTTTCTTTGACCTAATCAGTGGGCAGGTAGAAAAAAAGGACGTAAATTTTGCTTTAATCGGGTCAGTAGATTCCGAAATATAGGGGTTTAAAGAAACGAACAGACCGACAGACGGAAATTAGTGAATATGATTTTCGTAATCTACGCATTCTATAAAGTAGAAAAAAGTGAAATTTGGAGAACTTTTTTTTTTCATGATTACAATACTTCCTCTACGAGAGAAGTAAAATGTAAAGAATAATTGTCCATAAACTAGGAAAGTTTGAAATACTTTCATTAAAAACAATAACTGGATCATTTTCTACAATTTTTGTTTGAATGTCCCTAAGTTCATCTAGTTTAATATCATTTAAAACAATGGTCACATTTTCACGAAGGGCAGGTTTTTTGATTTCACTAATACTTGGAAATAGTATTGGTTGATTCTGCTTAGTTTTTTGAGCTGTGTTGACCAATTTGACTTGGGTTGTACTAACTTGACATCCAGTAGGAATTTCGATTAAAAAGGTGCCATTCACCTTCACTGTCTCTTCTTGGTGTGGACACGCTAGGTTAATAATTTCATCTTTTGGGAAGATTGCAACCCAATGTCTTGAATCTTGTAATTGTTGAATTATGGCTTGCGTAATTTTTGCATTTTTTGTTTCACAGTTCGATAATTACTTCTCTCGTAGAGGAAGTATTGTATTCATGAAAAAAAAAATTCTCCAAATTTCACTTTTTTCTACTTTATAAAATGCGTAGATTACGAAAATCATATTCACTAATTTCCGTCTGTCTGTCGGTCTGTCGGTCTGTTCGTTTCTTTAAACCGCTATATTTCGGAATCTACTGAACCGATTAAAGCAAAATTTGCGTCCTTTTTTTCTACCTGCCCATTGATTAGGTCAAATAAAAAAAAGTTAGGAAATTCTCAAGGACCTGCGCATTATTGGCCAAAAACATGCCAAAAACAGCAAAATCGGTGCATCCACTTAATCTTCTAAAGTTGCAGACCGATTTTGACCAAATATTGAACATATGTTTCGTGTATACCCCAAGTGGTGAATGCTTTAAAAAAATCTGTAGTTTTTTTAAGGGTTGACTTTTTATTAAGGGTTGAAGGGTCAAAAAGTTGTAAAAATGCATAAGTTGTAACGTAAATACCTGCCAGGAGGAATATTTTATTTGAACCAAATTTGGCATACATATTAGGAATACATTGAAGAAAATGCTGGTAAAAGTTTCATCCCCTAAAAATGAACCCTAGTGGCCTGTTGGGTCTTTAAATTAATTGTTCAAAAATTGGCGGTGTTTTTATTTTTATATGTCAGCATAACTTACCATTTTCCGTCAGTAATTTTATATATTTTCACATATTGAGTGACTAAAAATAATTTACGACCCTAACTACACACCCCCCACCCCCAAATATACAGTTTGAGTTATATGGATCGGATTTTCTTCATATTAGATTTCTACTATACATTCAAAACAGATTTACGAATAATCTAATTAAAAATAATAAGCGACCCTTATTTTACAACTTCAACCCTTAACATACCCTTTACAGTCAAAATGCTCGGATTTCTTTCAATTTTGGTAGTAGTAATTTTAACATATTTAACTTATCATTACTTAGTTAATTTAATTGAAATTAGGCTAGACCTACATTTTACAATTGTAACCCCTAATACCCCCCTCATAGTTAGAATTGTCAGATTTATTTAAATTTTAGTATATAAACGAGAGAAGTACTGTGGAATCTCATTTCCAGCGAATTACTTCTCTCGTAGAGGAAGTATTGTATTCATGAAAAAAAAAATTTCTCCAAATTTCACTTTTTTCTACTTTATAGAATGCGTAGATTACAAAAATCATATTCACTAATTTCCGTCTGTCGGTCTGTCTGTCGGTCTGTCGGTCTGTTCGTTTCTTTAAACCGCTATATTTCGGAATCTACTGAACCGATTAAAGCAAAATTTGCGACCTTTTTTCTACCTGCCCATTGATTAGGTCAAAGAAAAAAAAGTTAGGAAATTCTTAAGGACCTGCGCATTATTGGCCAAAAACATGCCAAAAACAGCAAAATCGGTGCATCCACTTAATCTTCTAAAGTTGCAGACCGATTTTGACCAAATATTGAACATATGTTTTGTGTATACCCCAAGTGGTAAATGCTTTCAAAAAATCTGTAGTTTTTCTAAGGGTTGACTTTTTATTAAGGGTTGAAGGGTCAAAAAGTTGTAAAAATCCATAAGTTGTAACGTGAATACCTGCCAGGAGGAATATTTTATTTGAACCAAATTTGGCATACGTGTTAGGAATACATTGACGAAAATGCTGGTAGAAGTTTCATCCCCTAAAAATGAACCCTAGTGGCCTGTTGGGTCTTTAAATTAATTGTTCAAAAATTGGCGGTGCTTTTATTCTTATATGTCAGCATAACTGACCATTTTCCGTCAGTAATTTTATATATATTCACATATTGAGTGACTAAAAATAATTTACGACCCTAACTACACAACCCCCCAACCCCCAAATATATAGTTTGAGTTATATGGATCGGATTTTCTTCATATTAGATTTCTACTATACATTTAAAACAGATTTACGAATAATCTAATTAAAAATAATATGCGACCCTTATTTTACAACTTCAACCCTTAACTTACCCTTTACAGTCAAAATGCTCGGATTTCTTTCAAATTTGGTAGTAGTAATTATAACATATTTAACTTATCATTACTTAGTTAATTTAATTGAAATTAGGCTAGACCTACATTTTACAATTGTAAGCCCTAATACCCCCCTCATAGTTAGAATTGTCAGATTTATTTAAATTTTAGTATATAAACGAGAGAAGTACTGTGGAATCTCATTTCCAGCGAATTTTATATTCATTAGTTGTATTTCGCAGGGGTTGTTATCCTGGATTTCCTTTAAATCAGCTTCATTGCAAATATATTCTTGTGGTTTAATTTTTGTACAAATATTAATCCTGAATGCATAGTACAGTGTGTTTTTCAATAAAAACTTATTTTGGGGAACTATTATCTTAAATTGACTCTTATTGGGTACAGGAATAGCATATAGATGATACAATGTAAATATATAGGGATGCACAATTGGGAATTTAAGTATATATGTAATTTTATTATTTAAAGTGTAGCAATCAATTCAAATTAATTTGTCGATTAATGGTATATTTTCTAGTAATATGGGTAATGGTAGCTTTTCTGGAGAAATTTCTTTTTGAATTTTTAATAGTTCAATGTAATGATTTGTACTTTTAATTATACTAGGATGCATTACATTTAATTTTGAAAATGCGATTGAGTTTTCAATATCTTGTAAGATAGAATTGATTATTTCGTATAAATTGATAATTTGGTTCAGAGTGTCTTTAATTACTAATGCGTGGTGTTCATCTGAATTTTGTTTAGCGAGTACGTTGGCAATATGTTCAATTTCAGTTTTTAAAAGATCTTTATGATGTAAAATTGTGTTAACTGTATTATTAAATGAATTTATAATTTGTGTGGAGATTGAATTCTGATTTTTTATATTTGAAGCGAGTTTATTTTGATTTGTTTGTAAGTCTCTTATTAGTTTTTCATATCGCTCTCCATCTAAATTATCTAAATTTCCCGAAATTGATTTAAATATTGAGTCTAATCCATTAATTAATCCTCTTTTAAATCGACTTGGTCTTGGTAAGATTTCTAATATTTTATTTTCAACTTTGCTTTGAGTGATTTTTAATATTTTCATATTATTAATATTATCGTATACGTATTCATTGTGATGAGAAATGTTATTTATTAAGGTATCGGTTTGAACATGCAATTTGTTAATTTCTTCTACTATTGGGTTTAGGTCGAAATAATGAATTAAAGAGTGAGTATACTGCTGAACTTTAGTTGAGCCTATCTTTAATGGTAAGAGTCCTGGATTATTTTCCAAATTTTTAAGATACACTCGCTTGTTGTTTAGTCCAAGAGCTAGTGGTATTCTGAAATAGAATTAATAATTATTCTCGATAATAGCATCTAAATTTTTAAATTGAATTTATTTAACTTTTAATTTTTTAAAGGTCTTTTTAAATTGTCCATATGAACTTTATTTTGGTTTGAGGTACATACTGTTTTTGAATTTGGATCAACGTATTGAATTGTAGTAGGTTTATGGAATTTATTTGCATTTTTCTGCCTAATATGTTTTTTAACGAACGTTTTACGTCCTGGCTCAAATATTTCGGGATCATCACGTTCTTTATTCAATTTTAATATAACCCTTTCTTTGTTTTCTATTAATTTTTTATTTAGTTCAGAATACATTAATTTAGTTTCTTCTCTGTGACTATTAATATAATCAATTACTAAGACTCTATTCAGGTCTAGAACAAATGGATTTTCGTTGTTAATATGCCCATTAATAATATCTATTGGTTTCAATTTGTTTGCTGAATGTATAGAATTATTATATGCTAATATTGCATAACTCATTTTTGACTGCATAGTTAAAGTCTCAAATCATTTTGTACAGGGTGGGGCAGAAAAAGCTATCCGATTTCAAATCCCTTTTTCTCAGAAGAGGGAACAGGTAGAGTAGTGGGGTAAAAACCGTTAGAAAGCCGGTTTTATGCCATTTGTCATTGGACGCCTGGACGTCTCAAGACAGCAACAGGACCTGAAAACGTGGCCAATGTGAGAGCCGCGCTCACCGGATCTCCATGTGACTTTTTCCTTTGGGGTTACCTCAAATCGAAGGTATTCCAGCATCGACCAAGGACCCTTCTTGCTTTACGAAGGGAAATTGCTCGGGCAATTGAATAAATTCCTGTGGAAATGACGGTGAAAGTCATGGAAAGCTACCGCGAGCGCCTAAATCAGTGTATCCACTCCCAAAGGACGACATTTGAGTGATGTGCTTTTCAAAATTTAAATTTAAAAATGGCATAAAATTTGCGATATGTTAATAAAAAAAAAAAATTGTAAAGTTGAGTGGTTTTGAAATCGGATAGGTTTTTCTGCCCCACCCTGTATTAAAAAGTCGAATGTGTTCAATTATTGTCGAATGAAGTCTTTCTGTTGGACTATTCGATTGGGGATGATTCTGTGAGCAAAAATGAATTTCTATTTTGTGTAGGTTTAGTAAATCTTTAATAACTGAGTAACTCCGTTCCATTGTCAGTTATAATCTGTTTAGGAACTCCATGATGCGAAAAGAAAAATAATAGTTTATCTACAATTTGAGTAGAAACTAAAGAAGTTATCATGTAGGCTTGAGCGTATTTAGAAAACGTATCTATTATTGTTAAAAATTTAGTTTTTTCTAAGGTGAATGTATCAATATGCAATATTTCAAATGGTTTGGTTGCTGTAGGCGTGATGTTCATTTTAATTTTGACAGGGTTTCTTTCGTATTTACTTTGCTGGCAGATTTTACATTCATTTATAAATGATTGAATGGATTTTTTTAGATTAGGCCAATAATACCAGTTGTTAATTTTTTGCTCTGTTTCATCTATTCCGCGCTGATTACTTTTTTCTTCATGGTAATTTCTAATTATATCGTCTACATCGTTTGCATTGGTCACATCTGTTAATTTAATTGTGCATTTTTTAAATTTGAAGGAGGGCCATTTAAATGTTTGTCTAACAATTTCACAGAATGGTTCAAACATATTATTATCTTCTAAATATAAGTGATATTGAATATTTGGAACTACATAGTCTTTAATAAAATTTGTAACATATTTTTCAAATTCATTATTTGAAAACTGAACACTTAAACGATGTTTACAAACAAAAAGTAATTTGGTTTTTGGAATTGCAGGCGAATGTAATACTGAGTATATTATTATTTGATTTTGACCATAATTAACTGGAGTTTCAGAAATAGGAATACCTACTATGGGGGTTTCTCCGTTATTTGAATGGATTGTAACATTATCAGAAGAGTCTGCAATTGAATCATTAGTTTCATTTAAGTCTAGTTGAACTTGTATTGATGAATTATCGATTTCTGGATCTATAATTTTTGTATGTAATTCAACTCTAGATAATGCGTCTGCATTTACATTTAATTTGCCGCTTTTATACGAAATTTTGTAATCGAATTCTTCTAGTTTAAGACGCCATCTGACTAATTTTGAGTTTGGTTCCTTTAATGAAAAAAGCCACTGAAGCGGTTTATGATCAGTGATAATATTGAATTTTCTGCCGAACAAATAAGGTCTAAAATATTTTGTAGCCCATACGATTGCCAATAGTTCTTTCTCGGTAGTACTATAATTTTGTTCTGAATCATTTAAGGTACGCGATGCGTATGCGACTGGAAGGTTTTTACTTATGGGTCCCTGAAACAATATTGCACCTAATGCTACGTTGCTGGCATCAGTAGTTAAATTAAATTCTTTTGTAAAATCAGGGTATTGTAGAATTGGTTCATTGATTAACAGATTTTTACATTCTTCAAAACAGGATTTAAATTCTTCATTATGAATTATTTTAGCATTTTTCTTCAAACATTTCGTTAGAGGTTTAGTTAGTTTTGCAAAATTATTAATAAATTTTCTGTAATATCCCAGTAATCCTAAAAACCCTTTGATTTGTTTCGTTGTTGTCGGCATGGGGTAGTTTTTAATTGCTTTAATTTTATCAGGATTTGGTTTTACTCCATTTGGGGTGACAACATGTCCTAAATATGAAACCTCTTTGCACAAAAATTCTGATTTATTTAATTGATTTTTGAAATTTGTGTCTTTTAATCTTTGAAGTAGTGTAAGATGTGAGTTCTGGAACACAAAGGGATACCGCCGTTCAATGTAAACAAATGAGTAGCGTTATCATGTATATTTCTGAGAATTTTGTGTGATAAATGTCGGCATCGATTGTAATAATTGTAATCATATGTGATAACACATGTATAAATGTGTGATAAGTAACTGACCATTTTAAGCCATGGGGATTCTGAAACAATGACGTCATTGTATAAAAAAATTGTAGCCAGAACGTATATACGGATACTGGAACAAAATGCTGACATAGCGTTAAAGACCCTGGGGATACTAGAACAGCGCAGTGCATGACAAAATCTGTGTTTAGCAGCGCAATTTTATTTTCTACATGTACGCTTATGAGGGGTACTGAAACACTACATTTTTTGCTGTGCAAATATTTGCCGACTTAGCAAAAACTGTATACGACATTTCTGAAACAACACGGTGATGTCAGCATAGTAAAATAATACATATCACATATAGAGATAAAGACTGGAAAAAAAAAACATTTTTAAAACAACGCATTATTATAAAACACATTCTGTGTTTATAGTTGTGCAATATTATTTTCTACTTATGTTACGGTACTGGAACACTTCATATTTTATTGTACAGTTATTTGCTGACTTAGCAAAAGTACGAAATTTCAGAAACAACAACAGAAGCTAAAATATAATTCATACAATTGCGCAGTGTTTGGAAAATATCATTATAAATAATATTTATTCTATCCTGCAATTGAAATCTAACTCTTGTAAAAGAAGGTAGTGTAATTAAAGTTGTGTACTTTGGTGAGTATTTACTTTTATTATCTCAATAAATAACTTAAATACACGTTTGTTTCAATTTTTTATCCATTTAATTTCAATTTTGTTTTAAGAAAACAACAATGAACAATTTTCCATCTGACATTTTTGACACCGATTTGCTCTCCTATGGAGGGTTGTTAAATCAACCACCACCACCACCACCACCATCACACCCCCCAGCATCATCTAATAAGCGCAAAAGAGCAGCTACCACCATTACAAATTCTTCTGCTAACTCTCAAATGGTTATTCCATCAACAGGTGGTAAAGGAAAACAAATTCGAATGGATATAGCAGCCGATATTCAAAACCTTGAAGATGATATCAATGGAGCGTTTGAAGATTTATTTTCAAATGTTGAAGCTAGTGTTATTCCATTAACATCAACGCTCTCAAGAAAAATCAACAATGGTCTTATTACAATAACCTCACCAGGTTCATCAGATGCTACACATATGGTAAAAATAGAAATCTATGATATGAAAGACATTGCAGGAATACCAGCCAGTGATATTTGGAAAAAAAGTATCACTCGTGCTAAAGTTTTCATTGAGAAAAAGGAACACCGACAAATGTTTGATACATTGAATTCTATTACACTTGATGTGGCAAAGAAAATGAAGGCAGCAAAAGGATCAGAAAGTAAATTTTCCAAATATTAAGTGCTTTTTTTATATGTAATAATTTTATGTGGAATTTATAATCAGATACTTATAATTATTATTTACCAATAAATATTTTAAGTCAATAATAAAACAAATTTATTTTAAATATTTTTCAAAAATGTGGATTCTAGAACAGCGCATTGTATCACAAATTCTGTGTTTAGTTGCGCATATATAAATATTTTGTGATGTAAATTCAAATTGTGTAATATTATTCAAAATAATATTCATTCAACGATTGAACTCCATCAAAGAATAAACTCAATAAAAGTTGACGTGCTTTGGTAAGTATATTTATTTTGCTATTTTCATTTTTTTTTTTTTTTTTTTTTTTTTATTATTTTATAATATAGTAAAAACAATGTGGACTTGCTATGCGTTGGATAATCTAAATAAAGAGCATGACGGTGAACAGGATACGTTTGAAAATAAAGTGAGACATCATATGGGAGTTCTAAATATTCTAGCTATGGAGTATTGCCTCGAACAAAATAGGTTGAATCCAATTCTGGAACCTGAAGAATGTGCAAAGAAAGAATTGGATTGCCACAACGCTATTGAAGCATGTGAATACTACTTAGATGGAAAAATTGATAAGACGCGTCTGAATTTTCTACTATCTAAATTTAAACAACCGATGAAAAACTCTAGTGATACTGTTGATAATAATTAGTGTATTGTTTAAATAAAATAAATGTATTAATAAAGAAAAAAAAAATATTTATATATTTTATTTGAATGATTTTTTTAACTACATTTTTTATTACAAATTGTTTAATATAATTTATTACATATTATTTTTTTTGATCCAAGAATTATGAGAGCTGTCAAATCCTAACCATTTGACTAATAAATTGTCACCGCGTCTTTTAATTATTTTTTCTACTAGATAGATGTCGGGATTTTTAACTTTCAATAATTCTTGTTCGTAAAAACACCCCTCAATTTTGTTGTTTTGATAGTCTTTGATTCTATATGTCTTCGGATTAGTAAGCAAAATTTTGTCGATAGTAAATATTTCTGTAGACCAATTCGGTGTGTATCCTTTTTCAAATATCTCCTTATATTTACTAACGCGTACTTGTTCACCCAATCTGAATTTTGACTTAGTAGAATCAACCATTTTTATACGATTGAATGATTTTCTGAGAACATCTTTTTCATTTTTACTGTTTACATCTGTAGGTTTCATTCCGATGGTGCGATGTATTGAATTATTATAGTCTTCCAATAATGATGGAAGGATGTTTATCCATTTATATGATCCTTGTAAGCTAAATCTTTTCCACATTTTCTGTTTCAGGGTGCGATTAAATCTTTCACATATACTCGCCTTTAAATTGCTATACGTTGAATAATGATTTACTTGGTATGTGGTTAAGAGAGCTTTAAATTTGGAGTTATAGAATTCTTTACCATGATCAGTTTGCAAGTTTTGAGGACTTCGTCCACTAGATAATATTTTTGTCATAGCTTGAACTACATCCCCAGCTGATTTTCGTTTTAAAGGAACAGCCCATGCATATTTTGAAAAATTATCAATAACGGTTAGCATGTAATTGTAACCTTTGTTTACTTTTGCATATGGAATCATTTCGACCAAATCTGCTTGCCATGATTCATCCAAACCTTTGATAATTACGTGTCTTCTACGATAATTTCTTCTGGCAGGAGCGTGCAATTCTTTTACTAATTGTTCTTTTGCTTCACTCATCTTGATATATTATTTAATAATGTGATAACATCAAAATAATTTATGTATATAAAGATTTTTTATATTTATATTTAATTATATATTCTTAAGTTGGGATTTTAATAAAGTTATCTGAGCTTCTAAATAAATAATATGTTTACTGGTTTGCTCGATAAGACTTTGATATTCTTTAAAATTGTTTTCTGATAGTGTTGCTGTTGTTTCATTTTTATTCATGATAACTAATAGCATATTGTTTATATTCATTACATCGTTTTTTAGTTGAGTCATATCGTTATAGATTTTTTGTATGTTTTTATTAATATTTTGGGTCGTATTGTCTACATAATTTTTATTGGTAGCATCATTTTCAGCTTCTGGATTTGCTACATTTCGTAAGAGTTTATTATTAATGTTAAAATGTTCATCATTTGTTAAAAGAAATCCAACTCCAGGAGGACCGTGTGGTAGAATGCTGCTGCGTATGCTTTTATCAGTTTTATCATTTATCCAATGATTACCAAACTTATCAACACTCATGTTAAACGATCTTGAGTTTAAAAATGCAACTAAGCAATTAGTTTAAATTGTTATTAATATATAATACCCGCTTCTCGTAACTCTTCGACTATTGATATTATTTCATTTTGATGATTGTTGTTTCCAGCTGCTTGCGACGCAATTAATAATCTTAAACGATCGACTAATTCATTTGGATCATCCCAATATGCATAATCTATACTAGGAGGCAAACCTTCTATTTTCATACTTTTAGGTAAACCAAAACCCTGCGCATTCTCTAATTTGATCGATGATCTTCTTTTTGATCTACCACTTTTATCATCTTCAAATAGTTTTGATATATATTTGCGATATTTCTCTCCTCTGGATGCAGAAATTTTACCGCTAGATTTGTATTTTTGCTTATGACCGTTAGATGTTATCAATATTTCCTTGTAATTAACATAGTCATTTTCAGTAATAATATGATCATTAGGTAACTTCTTAAATAGTAACTCTAGTAAACCCTCAGAAATCGGACAATTAAAATCCTTTACAGTGATTTTACCATCATGGAAATATATTGGACTGTCACCAATCATTTGTGTATTGTTTACCACTCTTACACCATAAACATGATCAAGATTTGGAATTTCACCTTTTATCGTTGAAAGTTTTTCATATTTACTAATAATGTTTCTGTTATCATTATCCTCTTTAATGTTATTAACTTCTAATTGTTTTATTCGGTTGGTGCTTTTTGTCACTTCAATTAGTTCGTTTAATGGGTTAGTAACTGAACTTAATTTATAGTTCAACTCGTCATCCGACATCATTTTTCCCAATTTTAATAGTCGATGTTTTCTTCGTATGGCATTACTAGTTGATACAATTTTTCGCAAAATATTTCTTTTATCTTTGCTTTCTATTAACGACATTTTTGGGTAAGTTTGTTATCAAGTTGTAAATTCACTTCAAATATCTAAGTCAAGTTCAACGTCAAGTTAAACGATTTAAGTTAAGTTTGAGGTCAAGTTGTAAGTCAAGTTCATACGCTTAAGTTAAGTTCAACGTCAAGTTAAGCGATTTAAGTTAAGTTTGAGGTCAAGTTGTATGTTAAGTTCATACGTTTAAGTTAAGTTCAACTTCAACTTAAATGAATTAAGTTAAGTTGGAGGTCAAGTTGTAGGTTAAGTTCCTACGTTTCAGTTAAGTTGGATGTCAAGTTGTATGTTAAGTTCAAAGATTGAAGTTAAGTTTTGCAGAAAGTTAAGTTATTAATCAATTAAACTGTGTAACTGCCAATGATGGAATGATAGATATATCTTTATATTCTCATATTTAAAGAACTTTTGTTTTCTCTTCGAATATGTCAGTTATTTACTTATATCAACAAAACAATCAAACCCCTGACGATAGCGCCCGATATTAACATCTCTGTCTTTGTCTATAACTAAGAAACCAAATTTGTCTTTCCAACAGAACCTACACAAGTTCTGAAATTTATCATATTTCATGTCTGTATTAACATGATCGTCATATACATGTCGCAGATTTAAATCATCTTGTTTAAAAATAATTATTAAATTTGTGTTATCTCTGATGAGATGTTTAGGGATACGACTATATGTTTGACATAAATAAAAACTATCAACATCTTTGTGACGTCCCATACTAAAATACTCTCTTATATGATTTTGTTTTTCACAAGCAACATCGTCAAATACGAATATAGAATTTGTTTTAGCTTCATTTGGAGGTATAATACTTTCATTTTCCGAAAATGTAAAATATCCAATATTTTCGATCGGTTCTAATACTTTTCGCAGCAATTCATACTTAGGTTGATATAAAGATTTTGAATAAATGTAAACATTTTCAAAACGAAGACCATTTATATGCATAAGTAATGATAATAAAACATTCGTTTTTCCACAATTTGAAGGTCCACAAATTATGCATCTTATCGTGTTTGGTAATAATTCCCCGTGTCTTTTATTTATAGACGTTTTATTGTCTGTTAACAAATCGTAGTTTGTAATTTTCAGACTATCTTGTTGTTTATTGAATCGCATCTTGATGGTAACTGCTTATATACAGCATTACACAATACAATTATAATCAATTGATTAGTGAAGGTTAATGGGTAAAGATGGATCGTAAGAATAAGAAAAAAACTACTAAACGCAAGGCAGTCAAAGGAAAAGGGGTACTTAATTGGGCAATTAATAATCTTCCTTTCGAAATGCATATACCAGGATATCAGTACTGTGGCCCAGGCACTAAATTAGCAAAGCGCTTACAAAATGGAGATCCTGGTATAAATCCTCTTGATGCCTCATGTAAGGAGCATGATATTGCATATTCACAAAACAAAGATAACCTTGCCAATCGACATAAAGCTGATAAAATATTAGCCGAAAAAGCATGGAAGCGAGTTTTTGCAAAAGACGCAAAGATGGGTGAGAAGGTAATAGCATGGTCTGTGGCAAATGCAATGAAAGCAAAATCTAAACTTGGTATGGGACAGAGCTTTTCTGAAAATACAAATAAAAAATTAAAAACAACATTCAAAAAGAAACAGAAACTTTTGTCTCTAAAGAAACTTATAAGCATGTCGAAGAAAGCAGTTAAAGATGCAAAAATAACCGATTCAAAAACCGCAATAAAATGTGCGATGAATACTGTTCATGCTTTAGTAAAAAATGTTGGTGGAAAGCATAATATAAAAAAGTCTAGAATTATATCAATTCCTAAAACTGGAGGATTTTTACCAATGCTTGTTCCTATTTTTGCGGGATTAAGTGCGATTGGAGCACTAGCTGGAGGGGCTGCTGGTATTGCTAAAGCTGTTAACGATGCCGGTGCAGCAAAAAAGTTACTCGAAGAAAACCAACGCCATAATAAAGCTATGGAAGCAGTAAAAGTTGGTGGTCATGGTTTATATATGCAACCTTATAAGAAAGGCTATGGTTTATATATTTCACCACCTAAAAATAACTCAAAAAATTCAAAAAACTAATTGATAAGCTACCCGATAGAGCGTTAACCGATAGTGAGCTTTACTGCTATGCAAAACAGCTTAAAATAAAACATTTTCGTGGAGTGTTTATGAGAAACGATCTGCCAAAGAAAGTTAATAAGAACGAGTGCGGGATTGTAAATTTAGATGATAAGAACGGTCCTGGTACCCATTGGGTATGCTACAGAAAGCTAGGAAGTAATGTTATGTATTTTGATAGCTTTGGAAATCTTCGACCACCAGCGGAAGTTGTTAAATATCTAGGAGGTAGCGTTAATTATAACTATGAAACTTTTCAAAACTATAACACATTTGTGTGTGGTCACTTATGTTTAAAATTTCTCTGTAATCAATTATATCAATGATAAATAAATATCAGTTGTTTGAAAATTGTTCATTTGATATCCAACCATACAACGATGTCGTTTACCCTTTCACTGTCTGGTAACGGATCAGTGTTATCTACAAATTATTTTCCACCAATACAGCTATCCGAAAGTGAAAATTATGAATTAGGTTTGGTTAATTTTCAAACTTTTAATTCCATTCCAAATATAGATGTGGATCATAACAAAATGTACATAGATGATTTTATTGTTACTTTGCCTGTGGGTTCGTATGAGTTAACAGATATTGCTGAATATATAAAGAGTGAAGTAGAGAGCAAAGGAATCGTTTTTGAAATGAAAGCTAATAATAATACTTTAAAGTGTTTGTTAAAATGCAATCGAACCATAAACTTTACTCCTAAAGATTCAATCAATAAATTATTGGGATTTAAAAACGATGTTTTGCAGCCAAATATTCAACATGAATCTGATCTGCCGGTTGATATTCTTAAAATTAATTCAATACGAATCGAATGCAATATTATTAGCGGTGCATATTTAAATGACCATCAAGCACATACGTTATATGAGTTTTTCCCAATTGTTCCACCTGGTTATAAAATAGTTCAAGAACCTGTAAACGTTATCTATTTACCAATAAACACACGTTCAATAGATAATATAACTCTTCAAATACTCGATCAAGATAATAATTTGGTCAATTTTAGAGGTGAAGTGATTACGATAAGGTTGCACGTAAGAAAATATTGAAAATGGGAATTGTTTACAACGGAAATAATGATGTTAGTTCTCTAAAAAGAATTGTCAAAACATATTTTAAAGAAGAACAATGCAAGAAGATGGTCACTCGTGCACCACAAATCAAAGCACTCACATCTGCAAGCAGAGCAACATTGGAGAGTCTAAATCTTATAGTTGCCCCCATCAAATCGAAGATACCACCAGCTGTAAAATAAAATTTAATTGTACTAAAGTGATTTCCAAACATTTACGCTTGTTTTTTGTAAAGTCCTTTCGAGTTACATTAGCGCTATCAATACGTATTAAAAAAAGATTCAATGATGGCTAATATGCTAAATATTCGTGCAAATGTAGAGTTCGATGATTCGATATCTAATAATGAAATTCATGCACATCAACCATATGCATCGTCTACATTTAACAACAATGATGAAATTCGTATAACAATTCAAAATCAAGATTTATATGTCAGACCCAACAAAAGCTGTTTGCATATTTTCGGTCGATTGTTAAAAGAAGATGGTACTGGTGTAGCACACACAAAAATTATCAACAATGGATTATGCCATTTATTTGATGAAATTCGTTACGAATTAAACGGTGTAGAAATAGATAGATGTAAAAATGTTGGAATTACATCAACGATAAAAGGATATTTTTCTGTTAATGTAAACAAAAGTCAAATGTTAGAAAATGCTGGATGGAAACCTAAGCCTGATACTAACATTACCGATGCTGAAGGATACTTTGATGTAGTTATACCGCTTAATATGCTGTTGGGTTTTGCTGAAGATTATCTAAAAGTTATTGTTAATGTTAAGCATGAACTTATCCTTGTTAGGTCAAGAACTGATTTAAATGCTATTATCCAAACAGAAGCTGAACCATTTAAGTTTATTTTAAATAAAATTGAGTGGAGAGTTCCATATATTACACTTGCCGACAAACATAAGGTTGAAATGTTACATTTTATTGAAAAAGATCCAACAATTTCCATGAGTTTTCGAACATGGGAGTTATATGAATATCCTATGCTTCAAACAACAGAAAAACAAATTTGGACAATAAAAACTACTACTCAATTAGAAAAACCTCGGTTTGTAATTCTAGGTTTTCAAACTGGTCGTAAAAATAATGCTGCAATGGATATCAGTAAGTTCGATCATTGTCGGCTTAATAATGTTAAGTTGTATTTAAATTCCCAATCATATCCATATGGAAATTTGAATTTAGACTTAGAGCACAACCAATATGCTTTACTGTATGAGATGTATGTAGGATTTCAAAGTGCTTATTATTTACATGAAAGCGAACCGTTGTTAAGCAAATCTGATTTTATAAATATTGCTCCGCTTATTCTAATAGATTGTTCTCAACAAAACGAATCTCTTAAATCTGCCCCTGTTGATATTCGTTTAGAATTTGAATCAAAGGAAAGGTTTCCTCGAAATACAACGGCCTACTGTTTAATTTTGCATGATCGAATAGTTGAGTATAAACCAATTAGCGGTAGAGTACAGAAGTTAGTGTAACATTTTCTTTCAAATGATGGAGTTCATTGCAGATTTTCAAGGTTTTATGAAAAAAACCGAATTTATTTTTAAAGAAGTAGCATTAATATCAATTGATGATCCTAAAAATACAAAAGTATTTGTATTTAGTGCTCCAAATGATTGGGAATATTTATGTTCTGAAAAACCATCAAAGAATTGGCTTCTGAATCATCATCATGGTATACATTGGCAAACTGTTGGAATTCCATACAAAAATTTAAACAATGTGCTTCATGATGCATTGAATGGGGCTATGACAATTTATGTAAAAGGGTTAGATAAACAACAATGGTTGGAGAAGTGTGGCTTTTCTAATGTTGAGAACTTAGAAAATATGGGGTGCCCTGCTCTGAAGCTACTACAAAAAGAAAAAATAGTACTCCAAAAATGCTCTTCAGCACATTTGAATGCAAATATTAATTATTGTGCTTTTAAAAATGCCCAACTCTTACAAAAATGGTTTATATCAAATCGAAAACCCACAATAGGTCAAGCAATTTCATCGTTTTACCAAAAGAAGCAACTTGCGTTAATGACAGTTCAAGAAATTGAGTGTTTACCAATAGAATTTTTGACCACATTTGCCGCTGATTGTATAGAATCTGTTTGGGAAAAATTATCAAACAATTTGAAGCTTAATCCAAATATTTATGACTGTAGGCGTTGTTTTCAACATTATAATACATCCAGTCGAGATCAGATTGATGGTCCTCCACCGATGATACGTAACTGCCCAGAATGTTCATTCAAATAATAAACTTATTAAGAAATGAATTCGGACAATAGTGCAAATAAAATCCACGTTCGCTTTGACCTAAATCAAAACAAAATTTACCCAATGGTGCAATGGTCATTTGCTTATCAAGCAGCGAGAAAAGGACCTTGGGAAGAGTTTGCAAGGGATCGAAGCAGATTTAAAAACCGAATTGGACATGTTGAAAATAAAATAAAATCGATTTTCAATACAGACGATCGTCAAAGAATATTTGAGCAACGCTTTGTTCAAAATATAATAAATTAAATATATTAATGATTGGTCATTGATTGATATATGATTTCGGAAGATGTTCAATAAACAAAAATTAGTTTTTAGTAACTATAGTTTATTATATACATGTTAGAATATATTTTGTATTAAAAATTAAATATATTATAGAGAATATTACATTGTTTAACATATTGAATATTATTATAAAATTCTTGTAATATACATTTTATTTATAGTACCTTAATCTTGTTAGTATTAGTATATTTATTTCTCGGTATTTATATCTGTGTTTATTTAATAAAAATAAAACTAGAAATATGTTTATACTTTTTTATTTACACACACTCATTATCGACAAAAAAAATATCAACACAAATCTTATTAAACATTTTTTTTTTATCCAAAAGTACACTATATAAAAAAAAATAAAACAAAATTAAATACAAAAACAACTTAATATCTATACTTACTTAAAATTAGAATACAACAATTTTAACTAGCCTATAATTGTATAGAATAATGACCCCACGGCAAGGTATCGATATTATTTTCTTGAATATATCTCTTATCATCAAAAGCACTTAATGCGATTTTATTTTGTTTAACAGTATTAACTTCATGTAGCTTTGATAATATTCTATGTTGTGATTTATATAAACTAGCTTGTTCAAATAAACAATTCTTATATTCATCGAAAGTCAGCTTTTGAACAACCGATTTACCTATTCCTTTAGCTTTATTAATATGTTTATTATTTAACGAATATGAATACATTTTAGATCGCAAACCCACAAACTTATCCATAATTTGACCACTCAATTCGTCTTTGAATAGTCCTAAAACTTTTTTATTAATTCTGGGGAAATTATAACAATTGTTCTCAGCATAATCAGACGTATCAAACCATTGTTTTAAGTCTGGAAATATATCTTCATAAAAGTTATTTGTTATTATGGAATAAATTAATGAATCCGTGTCTGTATATAAAAGTTTTAAGCTTGCTGATTCATATTTATTTTTCATATATTCATAGTGAAACTTATATATTAAACATTTGCTAATATCCAAAATAGCCATTCCTACATATAGAGGCTTATTAAATTTTATTTTTAATCTATTTAATTCAATTGCTGCAAAATCTTCATCAAATATTACCCTATCTTTAAAGTTTGGTTTACCCATGAATTTTCCAGCCCCATAACTACCTTCCCATTCCGAAACTAATTTTATATCACGCATTTTCCTAACATTTTGCATGCTTTTACCAAAAACACTATTATTTTTCAATTTATAATAACTTTTCTCAAACTCGTTAGTTGATTCCATTCGCAATTTTGTATTTTTGAGAATGTATGGACGCATCCAAGCTGATTGATCAAATTCTAATATACGATGAATTTTGGTAATAATTAAGCCATGATTAAGACACTGCTTCAAATTTCTATAATGAATAATATATTTGCTTTTTGATTCTAAAGTTGTTAAAAGTTTTGGGTGTTTTCCATTAATTGGAGTTTTATTTTCTGGACAAAATGGAAAATCCCTATGAAAATCATGTAAATTTTCAGGGTAGTTTAAATCAACTTCTAATATATACCCTTTTTTATAATCATCTTGAATTTGCAATACATTGAAGTGTTTACATTTGTTTTCATTAAGCCATTTAAAATTTCCGGTAGGAAGGCATTGACACATTGCCCATCCATATAAATTCACTGCATCTAAATAAATGAGGTATGATTCTGGTTGAGATTCGTCAAAAGTTGGCATGTATTGATTATTAGCAACAGCATATCGATTACAACATTGACTAATACCACCGCGAATACCTCTCTCTATAAACAATAACATATCAATGTCTGTCATCAATTCAAGTTTAATTTTTGTTGATTTTAATAAACTGTCCCAAGATAGTGCGGGAGCGGTAATATAATTAGCGGGATCTAGATCATAGGTTTTTTTACATAAAAGACGAAATTCTTCAAATACATCCGCTAGCAAAAGAACGTCAGTTTTTAAATATATGTCTGTGTACTCTCCTAAGTTTTTACAATCAAATTCTGAATACACTTTTTGAGCATGAGCATATTCATCATCTTTAATATCAGTCTGAGTTAAGTTATTAAAAAAATATTTTCTATCAGGTAATGATTTTTCTTCAAAACGCTTAAAGCTGTCTAAGTAGGTATATGGAAGTACGCCTTTTCTAAGTAAGAGAGCTAATTTTGAGTCTGCCACATTTTTAAAATATTCTTTGGTAATATTATATTCTTTTAGGTATGACGACAATTTATCTAAAGATGAAGCCATAAAATTAAAAGAATCTATGAATCTTAGTCTCATTGTATTAGAACAATTATATTTAGTAAAACACTTGTATTTCTCTTTATTTATAGGAATTGCTTTAATTATCCCTGGATTTTTAATATGCACTTCACCATTACGATCTTTGATTTTTTTTTCATGCAATTCTCGAATAATAAAATGTGCATCATAACCTTGAAGATTATGAAAAACTACAACTATATCTGATGGAAGTTTATAATTAAGGTTACAACTAACATGAGAAGCTCCTCTAAATTTACCAGTCAAATGACAATGATCTTTAACTTTGGTTAATAAATCTTCTTCCTCTCCTTCTAATGCATAATCTGAAGGTGGTATAAATGGTCCTTCACAAATATGACAAATATTGGCATGTTCAAACTCATCCAATTCCACTTGTGATAGTGTTAGCATTTCTTTTTTATCTGCATAAATGGCTGCTACTTTCTCTGTAATTGTATTTAGTTTATCTACAAACCATTCAATACAATTTTCACCTCTGAATAATTCTAATTCTGAATATCCGTCATCAAAATTACATTTTAAATAATAAGAAATGCTACATGGTACGTGTTTTTGGTATGCATTTGTATAACTTTGAGAGTTAGTAGGTTCGCATGTATCAATAGGTAAAATAAGACATTCTAAATCTGCATAAATTATAAAAGGAAGCATTTCCTTATTTTTATGATTTTTGAAATAAAGCCACTTAGTAGATTCAGTTGGCATGACACATTTTGCGGGAGCCGCCTTTGAACAATCAATTTTATGTTGCTTAAATTTAGATTCCTGATAAAAATAACATAAACATTTATCACATAACCAGCGAGAGCCGCGATGCTGACTTGTCATTTGACTACTCACTAATCTAGATAAATTCTTAATCCAACAGAAATGATATTTTGGTGTATGTTCTTCTACTATATTTTTTTCGGGAATCTCTGCCATTAATAAATTAATATGTACATTTTTATGATTATTTGATATATATACAGGCAATATCTCATATTTAACATTTGTATTTTCTTTTCTATTTATTGATTCAATTTCACATACATCATCATCACCACAATCAGTTAAGATAAGCCAATCGCTGTAATTTTTCAACGCGTATACATTAATAGACATATTATTTTGTTCTTCAAATTTTGGAATTTGAGTCAAATCCATGGGAAATGAAATTTTATCTAAATTAAGAATGTCTCTAAAGTGTGGATAAGACAAAACTCTGTGTGGGTTATGTTTAGCTGTTCGAAGGGCTGAAACTATAGCCCAGGCAAAGCAACATTCATCGTTGGATTGTACATTTATTACTGCTTTTTTAGCCTGAACATATTTAGGCAAAGTATAAAAATTACTGCCCACAGTAAAAGGAACATATTTATTAACATTTAAATTAACCTGTATAATGTTGTGTAGGGCCCAACCACTATCTCGCTCTTGATATTCTTGCAGCTTTGTTAAAATTTTTTCATTGGCTTCATCGTACCATTTCTTCAGTTCATTGTTCTGATAAATCACTTCATATTTTGAATTAAAATAAATTGTCTTTACCTCTTCGGTTTTTGGAAGAATCATTTCACAAACTAAACATAATTGTGCTTTAATCGGTGCTATATTTCTAAGTTCATTTAATTTTGTTTGAATTAAATTAAATGTTGTTTGCAAAAAACGCTTTGGGTCTAATACTTTATTAGTGTTTAATATTGTACTTGTTAGCATTCGCCGTCGGAAAGCTGATTCTGTTTGAATTAATTCCAATTCCTTATCGGAAACATTTGTTTGATGCACATTTTTATTTACAACTTTATTTAACACTGTATTTATATAACTAGAGTATTTGTTATTATCACTTATTTTTTTGTATTTAATTTGTGGTTCGTTAATTTCCACTATAGACCGATTATTATTCTGGTTTAACACTGGATTTATAAATTCACCCCGAACATTTCGTTTTCTAATTTGTTGTTGCTGTGGACGATTTACTTTTTCTAACACAGACTGTATGTATGATTGGTACGAATTTTCCATCTACAAAACACTTGGTCGCATAAGAAAAATAAGAAAAAAAAAAGTTTATAGCCTACGTACTTTGATGATGATGATGAATGTGATGAATAAAGTTGATTAACCGAGTTAACTGAGTTTTATTTATTTAACACTTTTACATATAAAATTAAAAAAAAATTTTTTTTTTGTGTTTTTAAACATTAGAAACCTACAAATGTAAAGTCTTGGTTTATTATTAAAAATTCTTAATGGGCACAGCAAAATATGTAGTGTTTCAGTACCCCTCATAAGCGTACATGTAGAAAATAAAATTGCGCTGCTAAACACAGATTTTGTCATGCACTGCGCTGTTCTAGTATCCCCAGGGTCTTTAACGCTATGTCAGCATTTTGTTCCAGTATCCGTATATACGTTCTGGCTACAATTTTTTTATACAATGACGTCATTGTTTCAGAATCCCCATGGCTTAAAATGGTCAGTTACTTATCACACATTTATACATGTGTTATCACATATGATTACAATTATTACAATCGATGCCGACATTTATCACACAAAATTCTCAGAAATATACATGATAACGCTACTCATTTGTTTACATTGAACGGCGGCATCCCTTTGTGTTCCAGAACTCACATCTTACACTACTCTTTGAAAAACACATTTTAAATTATCTATGTGTTCTTGCAACGAAGTGGAAAATATAATTATATCATCCAAATATACTAAACATTTTTCATTTTGGATGCCGCGCAAAATGTTATCCATGATTCGTTGGAATGTAGCTGGGGCATTTTTTAGTCCGAAAGGCATTCTAAGAAATTCATAGTGACCATTTTCGGTGTTAAATGCCGTTTTTTCGACATCTTTGTTATTGATTTCAATTTGGTGGAAACCACTAGCCAGATATAAAGTAGTGAAATATTGACATTTACCCAACTTGTCTAAGTCTGTAATATTAGGAAGTGGATATTTATCATCGATAGTTTTTTCATTTAGTTTACTATAGTCTATTACAACTCGCCATTTTCGTTTGCCAGTTGCATCAACCTTTTTTGGAACTATCCAAATAGGCGATGACCAGGGTGAGCTACTAGGTCTAATTATTTTATTATCAAGCATATCTTTAATTTGGTTTAACCTCTTCTTTATGAATAAAAGGATATCTATATGATTTAGTATAACATGGTAATTCATCCTTTGTTTTGATTTGATGTTTAATTTGATTAGTAAAAGATAGTGGAGTATTTTCTTGATAAAATATATCAGAGTATTCATTACATAGTTTTAAAATTATCTTTGTTTCTTCACTGTTTAGATGATCCATTCTAATTTTTGATAAGTTTAATGGCACTTTTTCTGATTCGTCAAAATTATTCAAATTAATTTGTTCCAAACAGTTTTCGAATTTTTCTACCGCTATAGGCTTTGCAAAGTCCAATGTTATTTCTTCGGTTGTATTATTTAATATTGTTGTGATTGCTTTGCCGTCTTTGCCAATAGTTATACATTCTGGAATTACGCAATTGTGAAGTTTTTGATATGGTATTACTATTTCTCCATCTTTTATTGATGTTTTAACTTCTAAGACCTGTTCGGACCGTGGTGTGATTTTTATTAAATTTAAATTGTTTGAAATTGTGTGATACATGTTTAATTTGGGCATAAAATGTTGTTAAAAATCCCTGAGTAAAATCTAAGGTAGCCTGTAAATATTTTATATTATCTAATCCAATTAGTCCGTCGAAATAGTTATGAAATTTAAATAAAAAGAACTTCATTGTAGCAGGTTTAGGTAAATTAAATATTGTTGATGCGGGTAGCATTATGCTATGTTTATGTGCAGACTTTTGGAAAACGGTCGAAACTATAAATGGATCGTATTTAATTAGATTTGCAAATGAATTGTTAGCGATAGCAGGATCTAGAAACGATTTAGTTGATCCACAATCAATTAAAAATTTAAGATTATATTCAGGAAAAGTTATATATGATAATTCGCTCGAATTATTAGAATTATATGAGATAGTAAGTGGTTTTAAGGATCGTTTAAAGTTGAACCCATCTGAAAATTTTCATATAAATTGTTGTTAGTTTCAACAGAATCGTCAATTTCAGTATTGTATAATTCTTCTGATGTAAAATTTCTATGAGGATTCTGATATGATTGAGCATTATTTGGTTGCCTTGTAGTTACACTCATTGGGGTAGGGTTTGGTAGATTTTTATTTTGATTTGGTCTAAAAACATTTTGGTTGCTTCTAGGGCTATTATAGTAATTCGGACTAAAATTATTTGATCTAAAGTTACCATGATTCGGGTTATTATGTCGAAAATAATTTGGATTGCGAGGTCTAAATACTTGCGCATTTGTGAAAAATTTTTGAGGTGCATTATTTGCTCTAGTTTGCATTCTAATCGGCTGAGAAGGAAAGTGTTGATTAAAACGTTGATTCTGATAATTATTTTTTGGTAAATAATTTTCTCGCGAATTATTTGAAACTTGAGTATAGTTTCTCGTAGGGGCTTGAGTCCCATTTTGAAAATAACGAATTTTTTGTTCTTGATTTATAAACTGTAAAGCTTCGTTTAGATTTCTTTGCCACATACTGCGAATTGTAGTGCCTAAAGGTTCTCTTAAACCCGATAAAAATGTTTTTAATGCTAAATCATGGTATAAATTACGTTTCGTTGGTTACCTCATGCAAGTCAACGTGAGAACATATTAGATTAAGAATTTGCAAGCAACGATCAAAAAATTGCTGTGGATTTTCGGATGAAATTTGTCTTAACAAAACTAAATCCCTGTTTAGACAGCTTTCGTCTCTTTGATCGGCGAAGTTACGGTTTAACACATCTTTTAGGTCGTTAAAAGTAACTACATTGTTAATATTCGATACTAATTTTGCACTACCTTTAAGTTTTCCTAACAATGAATTTAATATGTAGGTATTTTGAAAATGATTAGGATTAGCAAGAATATAAAAATTATTAATAATACTTTCACACGATTTTATGAATCTATTGAGTTCGTTAGGATTGCCATCGAACTCTGGAACACTTTTTAAATATTCTGGCTTGAATTCTGCAGCCATTTCTGCTTCCGGTAGGTTATTCTTCCGGTAGGATTACTATTATTTATATTTAAGGATAAATCCGGACGGATTATTGGTAAAGGAAGTTCAGAGTCAATTGAAGACGAATTAACACTCAAATTATTAAAAAGATTTTCTAATGACATAAGTTTTTAAATAAAACAACTGTACTTACATTAAAGTTAAGACGATCTTGTACATTTTAATTATTTCCACTAAATGAAGAATATACAGGTCAGCGATTTTGTCTTCTCTGTTGGTCCTCTTCTTTTTGGTCAAACAACGTCTTCGACTTTCGACAGGTCTTCGATAGACTGGATTTTTTGATTTTTAAAGAGTCACTCCGCCACGAAACGATTGTTTTATGAAATGTTTTATTGATATCCAATTAGTCGTTAAACGAGAATTATGTTGCACGATGCACTATACTTTTGGATATCCTACTGACTGCGCCAGTTTTAAATTGATTACAACTACTTAACTTTATTGTACGAACTAAGTTTATTAATTGTAGGTTATTCTTACAGGATGGTTAAAACAGAAGTGATTCTATATAATGCAATATGTTATAATCTAAGCGGTATCAAAATAAGATAATGATGAACAAGTGTTTTCTGACTGTGTGAATTATGTTATTGCTTGGTTCATTTGAGGTGTTCGATACACGGTGTCATATTGACCGGTGTAGTATGGACCGTGAGATGATGAGTTTGTATACTTCTAAGAATGGTTTGTAATATGTATATGTAACACATGGTAAAATGTGTGCTTTTGGAACACTACCACATTGCATTTACCTTAATCATTAAGAAAACGTATATTAATAGCTATTAATAGCAACAAATCAAAACGTGTAAATTTTACCTTTAAATCTTCCGGACTCTTTGTCTTTATTTACATAACTGTTTTTAAATTAGTATCCATAAAGTAACCCGAACTCATGATATATCTTTCTGAAAAAAATATCAGTCCATTTTTCAGGTAACAAGGCATTTATGGTTCGTTGGCGCATCTTCCTTTTGCTGTTTTCATAATTTTTCCTTCTTTACAAAATGAGTGTATTCAATTCTTCTTTATTCATTAGTGGATTGAAAACAGATTTGCAGCATCAGTAAATGACGATAATGAGCAATCTGAATCATGTTCTACGTTCGCTTGCTGATTATCATCATTCTTTAGCGAGCTAAGAACATTAATGTTTGGGTAATAAGCTCTTCTCAAAAGAAGTGTCTTTAAATCAAACTTATTATTGATTGATTCCAAACATGGTGACTTTTTGAAGCAATCGTGCTATTTGTGCCTCTAATCACAACATTAATACCCGTAATGCTGATGTGCTCAAGGTGCCTATCCATCGCAAATCACTGTATCAAAGATCCTTCACCTTCGTGTCAAGTAAGCTCTACAATAGTATTCCGTTGCCCGAAATGTGCATAATGAAGCAAGATTTTGTGAGGTGAAATGTGAAAAATCATATAAATGTGTCAACTTAAGGGTATGCAACCCGACATACACCTCAATTAAAGGGGTACCAATTGTAAGGAGAAGAAGAAGAAGAGAATAGAGAGAACTGTCATTATTATTGCGATTCAAGCAGTTCCTGGTCACGGATAGTAGACTAATACGGTCGATGCGCCCGTCCCCACTACAAACATGGCGGATTGCTCTGACGTCACAAGAGACCTAGAAGCTATACACTCTTATGGGAAATTGAATTAAAATTGCTGGTAATTAACTAATTAAAGGGCTTAATGATTTTTTTTTTGTTCTAAATAATGTTTATTTTAATTAATAAATAATAAAACAACAACAAAATTACAATAAGTAAGTTGTATTTTCAGTAAAATGAATATTTTAAATGCAGCAAATTTCAGTAATTTTAATACTAAAGAAACATAACAATAGAAAAATTCAATTAAACAAGTCAGCTACTGGCTTGTCGCATAAATACAAAGCATACTGATCCATCAAAGAACATAGCTTACATATAAAAAAATTAATAGTAACAATAAATATGATAATGTAAAACTCGGGTTCGGTTTGGTTCTATTATCTAATTATATACAACAAATAGCTTATTTCAAGAATATTCATCATTCCATCTTTTTTTTGATTATGATAGATAGATAGAGATACATCTCCAACAAAATTTAAATTATAATCTTCCTTTTTGAAATTTTTGCTACATATGCGGCTTGTAGAAGGATTAAAGTTGTCTTGTTTGCAAAATAAAATCCATGTTTTCTTCAGTTCGCTATTTTTAGGAAACACATGGAAAGATATTGTTGGTACATTTTTGTGTCTATTGTTAGAATTACAACCATTAACAGCGCAAATAGTCATCTGAAAAAATATTGAAATTATTTCCAAACTGATTAACTATAGAAAAAAGTTTGCATGTAAACATATTAAGGCCTAGATAAGTAGATATAATTTGATTTTATTATAAGAGAAGTGACTGAAATCTTAAAGCCACAAACCCAGTGGGTTTACTATTTTAAATAAAAGCAAACTATATTTATGCGTTATTCCAACGTTTCAACCTCAAAAGTTTACTACAAAAGTCTCTCGTTTGATCGGAATCTTATGGCTAATATAATATTGAGAAACTTACCTTAATAGATTAATTAAAGACTATTTGTTAATATATCACAATGTATTTTTACAAAAGTTGACAAATACCACAGAAACGACAAACGAAACAGCTAAAGATATCCAAACGCTAAATGCAAATGGATGTATTGGTCTCTTGTGACGTCACACTCCACGGGCAGTAGTAGTGGGGATGCTGGCGCATCGACCGTATTAGTCTACTATCCGTGGTTCCTGGTCACTCGATCCACCACCAGTGGCAGTTTCGCTCTTGCTTCTCATTGGTAGGCCCCGCTGCGAGCAGAACAGCCTATTCTCTGTCTTTTCGGCGGTTACGATTGTATTTGGTTGTAAAAATATTTGGTATAAATTGATGACGTTAACAAATTAAAATTCGCTGGAAATGAGATTCCACAGTACTTCTCTCGTTGCTGTATTAAAATTTGTTATTCAAATTTTTAGAATTTTGAGGCATCTTTTACTGAAAAAAATTATCGGGTATTTAAAAATGCTTTTTAAATTTTAACTAGGAACAAAATTTTAAACCAATTTAAGCGATAAAGTTGAAACGTGTGTATGAAAAGATTAAAAAGTGAAAACTTGTTGTAGGTACTCTAATTTAATGAAACTATTTGAAGCTAGATTTAAAATTATCAATATAAGGGGTGTGTTAAGGGTTAAAAACATGAATTGAGGATTCTAGGACATTTTTGATTAAACTAGTTTAAATTAGATTTCAATTTATTATTAGAAAACAAATTTAAAAGAAATCTGACTAATCCAACTGTAAGGGGTGCATTAGGGGTTACAATTGTAATATATAGGTCCTACCCTAATTTTAATTTAATTAACTAAATAATGATAAGTTAAGTAAGTTAAATTACTACTAGGATCCAAATTTGAAAGAAATCCGAGCAATTTGACTGTACATGGTATGTTAAGGGTTGAACTTGAAATTGCAAAATAAGGGTCGTATACTATTTTAAATTATATTATTCGTAAATATGTTTAAAGTGTATAGTAGAAATCGAATATGAAGGAAATCCGAACCATATGACTCAAACTCTATATTGGAGGGGGGGGGGGGGTGTGCTAAGGGTCGAAAATTATTTTTACTCACTCTTTATGTAAATATTACTAAAATAACTGATGGAAAAGTGTGGGTAATGCTGCCATATAAGAATCACAACACCGGCAATTTTTGAACAATTAACTTAAATGGCAAATGGGTCGTAGGGGCTTATTTTTAGGGGATGAAACTTTTACCAGCATTTTCTTCAATGTATCCCTAATATGTATACCAAATTTGGTCCAAATCAAATATTCCTCCTGGCAGATATTCACGTTACAACTTATTCATTTTTACAACTTTTTGACCCTTCAACCCTTAATAAAAATTCAACCCTATAATAAACTCCAGATTTTTTGAGAGCATTCACCACTTGGGGTATACACAAAACATATGTTCAATATTTGGTTAAAATCGGTCAGCAACTTTAGAAGATTAAGTGGATCTACCGATTTTGCCATTTTTAGCATGTTTTTGGCCTATAACGCGCAGGTCTTTGAGAATTTTATAAACTTTTTTCTTCGATATCATCTATGGGCAGGTAGAAAAAAAGGACGCAAATTTTGCTTTAATCGGGTCGGTAGATTCCGAAATATAGTGTTTTAAAGAATTGCACAGACCGACCGACAGACCGACAGACGGAAATTAGTGAATATGATTTTCGTAATCTACGCATTCTATAATGTAGAAAAAAGTGAAATTTGGAGAATTTTTTTTTTTCATGAATACAATACTTCCTCTACGAGAGACGTAAAATTGTTATAAAATTAATTAATAGTTATTTAAGTATTAAGGTCAGTAAGTGCATACTACCGGTGGAGGGTGTGTTTGGAGATCGAGACGTAGTCGAGATCTCCAATACGCCCGATACCGGTAGGGCACTTACTGACCGCAATGCTTATTAGGTTTTTTGCACGATCGAGGACATAAGAAAATTACTATTTGATTAATAAATTACAAATGTAATAAATTAATTTTTATCAAGTAGCATATGGTTTGGTTACTACTGTCATTTAATAAGTGAATTAATAATTTCCAATTAGTTTCTTAATTAACTGATCAGAAATAGGAAACAGTGATGATTCGGATGTTGAAAGTGCGTGGAACATAGGATGTTCGGCAATTATTCCTGAAAAATCTAAAGAACGCAATTAATTGAATCGATTAAAAAAAAAATTGAATTGCGTTTACTTACCGCATCCCGTGCGGTAAGCAAACTTACCGCACTTTAAGCAAACTTACCGCACGGTATTTTGTAAAAGTAACCTACTATGATTATTATAAAATCAGTAAGCATGTCAAATTACACGATCGTGCAAAAAAAGTGTTTTACTTTAAAGACAACGTGTAGTGCATACATATTAGCTGCAATATTATTTTAAAATGTGAAATCATAAAGAATGGCATTGTCGTGTGAAATGTTCTAACCTTCTAACACATTTTAACCTCATTCTGTGATAAACACTGATACTGTTGATTGTTGCAGTTTTGGTAAATCGAGAATTATGGTGTTCAAGACTTGTTGTGTGCCTGGGTGTGGGAATAAGGATGCTGTAAAGCATCGCTTCCCAGTGGACAAGGAAAGGCTACGGGTATGGCTTAATGTAGTTAATTCTACACCTTTGTTTATTTTAGGACGCGAAGAATTGGATGCGAGAAGAGTGTGCGAAATGCACTTTGAGGACAAGTACAAAGCCAGGTACAATCGGCTAACTGGAAATGCTGTACCGACGTTACATCTTGAAGGTAAGACTTATTAAAGCTTATATTATTGCTACTTTTATTGATATCGTTGCATGAGTGGTAGCACATCATCTAATGTATAACGATATCGTTTAATTGCTTACGGAATAAGGCAAAAGGTTCGTTTATGAAAGGATATTTAGCACCGCTTAGGCAATATAATTACTATTGCTACTGCTGTTGCTACTGATACATATCGTTGCATAAAAGAACCCTAAGTTGTGTTCTTCTTAAGCGTTTCATTATTTATTTATGTATATTTTATTTTAATTATTTAAGGGCTTGGTACAAGCCCCGAGATGGATGTAGACGTCCCCGCTGTGGTGGAAGAGGAGGATGGAACCGAACCACCAGAGGTAGTTCCTGATGATGGAGTCAGCATACATCCATCACATGTCCATGTTGATCATGCCTATGCAGCTCCATCATTAGGTATGGATAATTAAATCTAACAATTGTGGGGGGGTCGTGGGGTTGTGTTTTGGGGTGTAGGTTCTTAAATTATAGAATACTCTATACTCTTAGAGTTTTATACTCTAAGGTTTTTTTTTGTTTAGTTTTTGCGTCTATTGAATTTTTTATTTTATGTGGCATAGTAGTAAATTGTATTGAATGTCTCTAGGAAAGAGGCGACTACCAGACCCAGAGGAAGCTGCTGCACCAAAGCGTAAGTTTTAATTTCTATAATATATTTTATCGTTTGTTTACTATTGTGTTATTTTTTTGCAGGTGTAAAGAGGGAATACTTTCCTATTCTACCCGCTATGGGGGAGAAGGTGAAGGATTTGTCTCCACAGTCCACCGGATTATACAAGGAGTTAACTAAGGTAAAACGAAATTATGCTAGATTTAGAAAACATACTGTGTTGTCCAGGGCTAAAAAGACCGTCTTCAAATCGGCTTTTTATAAAGAATTAAATTCTTTAAATCCGGTCGCTGCGCAAATTCTAATTTCGCAAATTCGTCTTTCCAAATTCAAACCTAAGGGTCGTCGATACACCTTAGCCGAAAAATTTTTAGCCCTTGCCATTTATAAGCCTGGTGCTCAGTCTTATAAATTGTTGTCGTAAATATTTTGTTTGCCCTCAAGGAAATGCTTAAGTTGATTATTAAATCAAATTCCGTTTGAAACCGGGATAAACGATGTTATTTTTAAGCATTTAGAATCAGTTGTAGGCTCTTTAAAAAGACCTGGGGACCGATATTGCTGCTTATTGTTTGACGAGATTAAGTTAGGTTGTGGTTTATCACATGATCTTTGTTCCGACGAACTCAGTGGTTTCGTAGATTTAGGAATGGGTTGCCGAAAACCCGAAATTGCGACCCACGCTATTTTATTCATGTTGCGCGGTATTTCTCGAAAGTGGAAGCAACCGGTTGCTTACGAATTTACAAATTCAATCAATGCACTTGATCTTCAGTGTATGTTGAAAAAAATTGTAATTGCCGTCGAAGGTACGGGTTTGCGAATAATCGCTACGGTATGCGATCAAGCCCGGGCTAATTCTTCAGCCATAACTCATCTTGCAAATGAGACGCGCGCAGAGTATATTCGTAATGACCGCGAATTAAAATCATTTTCCTTCGAAATCATTCCCGGTAAGCCTATTTTTCCACTTTACGACCCTCCTTATTTATTAAAAGGTATTCCTTCTTTCAAAAAATTTGATTCTCAAGTCAGATAACTAGCAAAAAGAGGCTTCTTGGAAACACATCGTTAGGCTTTATGAAATTGATGTAGGTGTAGGGGGCACTCGTGCTTTAGCTTCGTTAACGGATCATCACATTAATCCAAAAAATGAAAGTCTCATTAGCTGCCCAAGTTTTGAGTAATAAAGTCGGGTCTTTAATGAAATTGCTGCCTGCCTTTAATTTGCTGGACACTGAAGCTTCTCAGACTCTGAATTCAAGTCTTGTCAGTAAAACCGCAAATACATTATTGACTTATAATCTTTTAATTTATCAATAAACTTGAAAATATCATCATCGACGAATAGTCTAATTTATCCGGAGTGTCCACATCGGCATCCTTGACAATATCAGAAGTGGGATTACACGGTTGAAACGAGATTAGAAAAACCACGATTTTTAACACGAAGCCCATTTTGAAAAATGACGATGAAACAAGTATCCAAGCAGGAGATGCAAAGAATCCTACATGAAAATGATTACGAATCCTACATGATTTACGAGCAGTAGGTCGCACATAACCTCAAACCCACGGAAGGTCAAGAAGGCTACGACGCTGACGCTACTATGGATGGTGATAACGGAGCTACCCAATCACAAACGCGGGTGAGTAACTTTCATTCACCAAATAGTACAAACTCTGCCTTGAAACATGCACCTACGGCATTACAAACAATGCAGTCAACGAACGCTGTGGATAGACGGTCGACTACGCTAGACGAATGTGGAACAAGAAACGAGCCAACGACAACGAATGAGCAATTTCAGCCCTTACCAGCCGCAACGAATGGAAGTTTCAGGGTTAATTTTGCGCAACGAGCACAGACAAAGGAGATGCTATTGAATCAGGTACGACAACAGCCAACCCACTCGCCGCCTAACGTACTTGAGCATGAACGTATAAGTTTTGAAAGTTATATCCTTCAACGGGAACGTGAGTTTTTATATATGGAGCGAAACCTGTTGGAACGCGAACGAGTAATGTGGTCAGCAAGTGAGCAAGAAACGCCAATGCATGGAAGGCCAGAAAGTCGACCAAAAATATTTACGGTACGAGAAATATGTGACATGCTGCCAGTGTTTGACCCACTTGTCGACGAAAATCGATCCGCCGAGAAATTCGTTCGTCGAATTAGGGATTTAAATGATGTCTACGATTGGGACGAAAAGCTGTTACTTTTCGCAGCGCAAACTAATTTAAAGGGATACGCAAAAACCTGGAACGACGGATCTGCACAGGTATATCAAAATTTTGCCGAATTTGTAAACGAAGCAGACGTTCATATTGAATTGATGAACACGTCGTGTCTGTCACATGAAAATGCTCGGGAATACTGTTACCGAATGTGTGCGATTGGTCGCCACGAGGTGGCATCAGCGATGCACCTGTCATAACCTATGTCAGGAGAGGAATTCAGAATCAAACACTACAGAATGCTTTGTCGTGTGTAGAGATAAACAGTATCAGTGACACAACAGGGTTCCGAACGTAAAGTCGATCTAGATGCAACCTCGTATAACGCTGACCGATCAAAGGGGCCAAAGTGTTTTAACTGCAATGTTCGTGGGCATATTTTGTCCAGATATCCAATGCCACAACGACGATTGCGTTGCACGAAATGCAACAGATTGGGACATGGTATCAACGAATGTCCGGACAACAAGCAACCTGACCGAGTTTTGAAAATCGAGAACGAGCAGAAAACGCCTACGAAGGAAATTCTGGTAAACAATCTCAAAGTACAAGCAATTATTGACTCTGGAAGTAGCCGTTCATTAATCCGACAAGAGCTGGCGAATCAATTGGAACACATCCAGTTTTGCGAGTCGTTCGTAATGCATGGATTCGGAGGTGGACTTCTGAATGGCAACAGGAAAATTGAAACGAATGTCAAGATCGATGGTCGGACATACCGATCAAATTTATATGTTGTCAACGACGAATTACTTCCTGTAGACGTATTACTTGGCACGGATTTGCTTTGTAAGGACGGAAATCGACTGATTATTGAAGATGGCGTTTGCTACGTCGAAGCCAAAGAACAAACGGGTAAGGAAATACCTGAGTTAAACGATTTGTTTGGAAGATTTCCAGATTGCTTCTCGACCACGCTTTGTGAGATTGGGCATTGTAACAAGACCGCTATGAATATTAAAGTGACGTCAACTACTTCCGTAAATCGTCGTCCGTACAGATTCCATTCGCCAAACGAGCCAAGGTAACGAATATGATAAAGGACCCACTAGAAAACGACATAATTCAGGCTAGTACTTCTCCATACGCCTCACCTATTGTGCTCGTCAAAAAGCACAATGGAGAAGACAGAATGTGTGTCGATTACCGAGAACTAAATTCAGTAACCGTGAAGCAACCGTTTCCAATGCCGGTTGTCGAAGAGGTACTGGCTAGTCTGTCTGGTTATAACTACTTTACAACATTGGACCTGTCTGGATATCATCAGATTCCTGTGGACACTGAATCGCGCAAGTATACGGCATTTGTGACTCATGATGGTCATTACGAGTACAAACGAATGCCATTTGGACTCGTCAACGCGCCAAGCGTATTTCAGCAGTTGATGAATGAAGTGCAACAGAAGCTACCTTCCGGTGAAATTGTTACGTATCTGGACGACACCATAATTCCAAGCGTCGATATTAACCAAGGAATTGAGAGGCTTGAACGATTTTGGCAAGTCCTGCAAACAGTTGGATTAACGCTTCGCAAAGACAAATGCGTGTTCTTGGCGAAGACTATCAAGTTTTTGGGCCATAATATTTTGGCAAACGGAATTCAACCGGGACATGACAAAGTCGCGGCCATTCGGAACTTTCCGATACCAAAGGACGTACACGAAGTGCGTCGATTTCTGGGTCTTACGGGATTTTTCCGAAAGTTTGTGGAAAACTATTCTGTTATCGCTAGACCTTTAACTCAACTATTGAAGACAACAAATAATCCAAAAGTTGTGTGTAGTGAAGAGCAGACTGCAGCATTTGAGATACTGAAAAAACATTTGTGTACCGGTCCAGTTTTATGTCTCTACGCTCCAGAGAAACGCCACGAAGTCCATTCTGATGCTGGCAGCGTTGGATTAGCCGGTGTTCTGATGCAAGAAGAAATGAATGGAAACGTTCGACCCGTTTTCTACTACAGTCGGCATTTCACAGAACTTGAAAGTCGTTATCACTCGTATGAGCTTGAAGTGTTAGCCATTGTCGAGTCGATTGAGCGATTCCGAATTTATCTATTCGGTAAACCGTTCCGTGTCGTTACTGATTGCGCCGCTGTAACAACGACCCGTTTATCAAAACCACTCCTGCCACCGACTGGCTGATCACCATGCAGCAACAAGATCCGAAGCTAATGAACATCTTGAACCTGCTACGAAGCGACACCGTCGGAAATAAAGGTAAACAATTACATCACGACTATGAGCTAAAGCAGCACCAATTATTCCGGAAAACGGACGAAGGGCTCAAATAGGTTGTTCCGTCAGGCGTGCGATGGCGTATTGTGAAAAGTGCACATGACGATCGAGGACATTTTGGCTTGGAGAAAATGCTGAAAAATGTTCAGCGCGAATTTTGGTTTCCACGAATGAGAAACTACATAATGAGTTACTTAGCAGCATGCGTTGAGTGCTGCTATAATGAACGACCTGGTGGTGCTACTGAAGCACAAATGCATTTAACTCCAACTGTACCAATACCGCTCCGAACGATTCACATTGATCATTTGGGACCGTTTCCGCGAAGTAGTAAGGGAAACCTACACATCATTGGAGTTTCCGACGCATTTTCCAAGTATGTGATTCTGAAAGCTACATGATCTACAGACACACGGTCCGTAGTAATGATGTTAAATGAATTAACAACCTATTTTGGCTCACCGGTGCGTATTGTTACGGATCGAGGTACTGCATACAGCTCTAAATCATTCGCCGAATATTGCGATAACAACGCCATGCAGCATATACAAAATGCTGTGCGAACTCCAAGGGCAAACGGACAAATTGAGCGCATAAATCAATTAATCGGCGTTTATCTCCGATTGATCGAGATCGCATTGATCGAGAGAAAGAAAAATGGAAGGCTCGATTTGATCGCCACCATAAAGCACCAAGTGAATAGGTCGAAAACGATTTGGTTGTGATCGAAAATGTAGCCGGGTCGACCGATGAATCCCGGAAGTTAGAACCCAAATACCGAGGCCCCTACGTTGCGTCAAAGGTCTTAGGAAATGACCGATACTTGATAAGTGACTTGGAAGATGTCCAACGAAATCAACGACCGTTCCAGTCTGTGTTCAGTTGCGATAAATTGAAACCTTGGTGCGGTCTTGGGCCAGAAGTGGACGAAAACCAACGTCTATATACTAGGAAGGTTGCCTCAAAACTTTTTTTAGGAGTGGGGGAGCCGCCATGTTGCGCGTCATCAAATCTGCCAGTTCATTGTTTACATTTCTGTTTCGCTGCATTTTTCGTGTATTTCACAGAAAATTACAGTTTCGGTTCGGTTCGAAAGTTTCGGTTATTAAAAAATATACTTAATGTTTTATTTATATTATTTGTTTCTATTTAAAAATTTATCAAAGGATAAAGCTCTTGGAACAACGAAAACGTAGGTTATATTGTCACTTGAATACTATCCACTAATGTATTTGCAATATAAAATTGTCTAATTATCACGCAAATCCTTCTGAACACTATACACAGTACTTTTATAAAGAAATATTACTTTTAAACCGAATCGAAACTGTAATTTTCTGTGAAATACACTAAAAATGCAGCGAAACAGAAATGTAAACAATGAACCGGCAGATTTGATGACGCGCAACATGGCGGCTCCCCCACTACTAAAAAAAGTTTTGAGGCAACCTTCCTAGTATATAGACGTTGGACGAAGACGACCTGATCCGGGACGGCTCAAAACAGGAAGGGCCGAGCTGTCAACTTAAGGGTATGCAACCCGACATACGCCTCAATTAAAGGGGTACCAATTGTAAGGAGAAGAAGAAGAGAATAGAGAGAACTGTCATTATTATTGCGATTCAAGTCTTGTCAGTAAAACCGCAAATACATTATTGACTTATAATCTTTTAATTTATCAATAAACTTGAAAATATCATCGTCGACGAATAGTCTAATTTATCTGGAGGTTCCACATCGCATCCTTGACAAATGTATGTTATTTCAATCGCAACATCATTAATATTTTTCTTTGTTTTGGCTTAATTTGGCTTACTTTAACTTTAACGTAATTTACTTTCTTTACTTTAGCTCTATAGGCTGTTAGCAGAATCATCATTTTCATTGTCATTGTATTTATTAGTATCATTATTATTATACCTATCACAAGAATGACATTTATATTTATATTCAATGGAATTTATATCTATGCTTTATATCTATTGTTTTTTATTTTTTTTTCTCTATTATATTCTGTTATATTATATTGATTTTCTTTCAAAATTTGTTAACTTTAAGTTAGTTTAATTTACGGTACTTCTTCTAAAGCAATATTTTTGCGGTATGTGCTACTATTGATTTACTTTTCTTTAACTCACTACTTTACTTTTCATTATTACTGATACTTTATTTAGTATGTTCATTACATCGTTGTGTTATGTTATGTGCAAATCTAGTTTCCTCGGTTGAGTAGAGCAGTCTGAGACTGAACTTCGCCGAGGCTAAAATAAAGACATTTTATTATTATTATTTTCTAAAACTATTTTAGTTTTATGTTTCAGCACCGTATTTATCATCAATTGATAGTCTACTTTTGGTGGGCGACCGCGGAGTTTTGTCATTGTAGTTGAAATTTCCTGGAATCGGTTAATAAACATAACTAAAATGAGGTTTTCTCTCCTACTGCAATCGCTACTGTAAATTGCGAAATATTATAAATAGATGTCTATTTCAATAAAAGTTCGAAAAGTCGATTATGTAATCTATAATATTGATTTTCAATGATTATGACTTGAGTATTATTCGCAAAGGCGAATATCGAGTGTCACCAAGAAACACAAAGGGAGAGATAGCGAGAGGCACTCTTCTAAAAAAAGTACTATTCGAAAATACTAATGCATCATTCACTCTGCCATTGGTGCCAACATCAATATACGAAAAGTTGTAGTTAGCATCCACAATTGCAAACAAAATCGTGCTAAATGTTTTTTTATAATTATAAAAATTTGAACCGGTTTTCTGAGGACAGCGAACAGCAATATGTTTGCGACCATAGCTTCACAGCGATTCGGGAAGTTCCAAAAAGTATAATAATCTTTCATTATTTGTGCCCATTCACTCTTAGTAGTAGGAACCTGTAAAAGTAAAAGGATTTACCAATTACCTTACGTTTTTAATATAATTCAAAAATGTAATATTATTATCATATTTCATATACTACGAATTTATTTTAGGTTCCAAAACTTACAAGAAGCCGAACACCAGAGATTCAAAGTACTGCGGAAAATTACAATAATGAGGATGGAAATATTGAGGGTAATGACAATTTTAAAGTTACTGGCAATATTGAGGATGGTGTCAATATTGAGAATGATAGCAATATTGAAGCAAATTCCAATGTTACTGAAGTAGCGGCATCGCCGCAAGTTGCAAAACATCGTAAACAGTCGGTACAATCACGAGTCGAGGCAAACTGGAACACTCCTTCAAGCAAGGCTCGTTATTCTGAATTTTCAACCATTGAAAAAGAAATTGACAAGTTAGGCAAAATTTCTGAACAGAATAAATGCAAAGAAACTGAAAATGAGTTTGATCATTTCTGTGAAAGTTTGGCGGTTCAACTTAAAAGTATGCCTCTCCAGTACGCTTTAATTTGTCAGAAAAAACTGCAAAATATTATGACTGAACAACGTTTGAATCTTTTGAGAATGGAAAGTGAATTTGCCTCATCAACCCAGACTTTCACAGCATTTAGTCAAACCTCATCAACCCAGTCAAACTCAACACAGAATTAGGAATATGAACGGCCTATAGTTAACCCGTTTCCATTCTGAGCTCTGTGTTCCCAGCTGATTGCGCCTGAACCAAATCAATTGAAGGACATGTAAACATTTTACCAGTAGCGTAGAATATCTTCCAAGCAGCAGCGACACGCCAGTACAAATATAAAAGATTATATTCATACGACGCTACTGAAAAAAAACAAGACGAAAGACATACGTGCATGTAACTTCTTTGTCATTCATATTGATTGTATTCATAAAATCTGTGAAGTCATGTCGCACCGCTGGCAGACATACGTTCCTCTTATTGTTAGCATATACTGTAATGCGCTGGCACAGCGTAGCAATAAAAAAGTACGTCTAGCACATTCGATACCAGGGACCACAACGCAAGCAAGTCGACTATACTTATGATTTACTATCAGAAGCTCTATCTTCTATTAATTACTAACATGTTTTCTGTTAATTTTTGAATAAAATAAACCATTGAAAAATGTTATGGTATTTTAAATATTTTTTCTAAGACTATTTACTTACTTATAAATAGCAGTTAAAACTTCAGGTAAAAATTTGGAAATAGAACATGTAGGTACCTGTAGAGAGCTTCTAGTGTTCTGAAACTATGCCCCGCTGCGATATATCTCAGTACAATTTGCAACTTTAGTTTAGGATAAAGACTCTCTCTCAGAATTGTGTCTTGTTTTTGAATTAATGGTTTGACTTCATACAACAGCTGGTCAAATTGCCCTTCAGACATTCTTAAATGATTTTTTGATCTTCATTACTTGATCTTCAGCAATCCATTCCTTCAACAAATTTAATGGTGCCCTTTTTTGCACGTAGTTTTATTCACTCTCTTATCCACCAACGCCTCTCCCTCCTTTGTTTCTTTTTTTTAATATAATATTTTCAACTTAATGTATAATACGTGTAATAACACGTATTATACATTATAATACATTATAATACATTTATATATTATACATTATAATACATTATAATACATAATAAACTAATTCCATCACGAATTTCCGAGGAAACTCCATTCGGCGTCATTTTTAAGTGACCTAACCAGTTCAATTTTAATGATTCATATAAACAATAATTTTGCAATCATTTTGGATGATCATCCAAAGTGATACACGGTCACTTTGGATGCTCCTTAACAATCATTGAATAGCTCTGGTCTCAGTCATATGTAGGGTATGACGTTTAATAAAACCCAGCGTCTTGAAACCTTTCAGAATAATATTGTCAATGTGGAATCTAAATAACAAAACTGTATTAAAAATTCGCTGGAAATGAGATTCCACAGTACTTTTCTCGTTTAGTAAAAATTTCTTATTCAAATTTATAAAATTTTGAGGCACCTTTTGTATAATATAAAATTACTACTAGAATCCACATTTGATAGAAATCCCAGCATTTTAACTATATAAAGTATATTAAGGGTGAAGTTATAAAATAAGGGTCGAATACAATTTTTAATTAGAATTTAATTAGTAAATATGTTTGCAATGCGTAGTACATATAATTAGGGGTAGGGGGTGTGTGGCAAGTGTGTGGCATTATTTTTAATCACTCATTATCTAAATATTACTAAGATAACTGAGTAAAATTGTGGGTAATGCTGTCATATAAGAATCGCAATACCGTAATTTCTTGAACAATTAACTTAAAAGGCAAATGGGTCACAGGGGCTTATTTTTAGGGGATGAAAATTTTACCAGCATTTTTTTCAATTTATCCTTAAGATGTATTCCAAATTATATCATTGGAATTAACCATATATTATTATCATATGGTAATATGTACGATGTTGAGGTATAAAAAACAAAGTTTGAGTTCTAGTACAACGAGTAGGAACTCGAAAAGTGATTAAACGCAGAAGTTCGGAACAATCAGCGATTCCATTTAACAATTTAAATAAAAAAAGTTTTGCAGCATTACTTCTACGATGCTGTAATGAATGGATGCCAACCAGCAACAACCGAGTGCAGGCAGGAACATCCTGAATAGGGAATTTATATTTGAATAAAAACAAATTGTATATCTGCTCTGCACTCGCTCTAAGCTTAATTAATTATACAATATGTTACAAGTTGAGAACTTGTATTCTTACCAGAACCCTTTACCGATAACCAGATAATTGATTGCATCACAATCACCTTGATTCTGAAACAAAAGAATCCGTTAATTTCGATTATTAATTAATTGGTTAGACTTACCGCAATGAAATCCGCATCAGCCGAAGCGCATTTTCAGGCTCTTTAGGCCCATTACAGAATTAGCACGAGGTTGCGTTAATTACAGCCGTTATGGAATTAATTAGAATAATTCCGCGGAGTTTTTCTATAAATCCACATCGATAGCGAAACCGTCGTTTTGGCATAAAAAAAACCTCAGCAAAAGCCGTGTGCAAAAGCAACTCGTTTCCTGATTAGTCAAAAGTATGGTCATCTTCTGTTTTAACCTCGTTGATAACACCCAAAGGTGGTTGTTTTTGCGAGGATTTTATGACTATAAAACAGAAAATCGACTGGTAAAAGGAGTTCAGTTGAATGCCCAGTTGCAGTTCGACAACTTGTACGCCACCGCCAACACCAGTTCCGAAACCAGCCCCAGAAGCCAGCCGCCGACGACATCTCCGAAGCCGCCCACCAGCTAAACAATGAAGTAAGCCCACTTTCCGTTTCACAACAATAATTGCAACAACATTACCAGCTAGACTCACTTTCTTCATTAAATGCACTTAGATTCACTATTTGGTTATGTGGCTTGCTGCTATGTTAACTTCACTTGATTTGTTTAATAAATAGTCACCGTAATCTCTAACTTGTACTTGATGTATTTTCCTTTCGAACCCTGTCGATAACTTCGGCTGTGGAACTACCCCCCTTGAGAGTAAACTCTTTAAAATCTGGCGCCCGAGTAATTAATTCATGCATTTTCCATCAGCGGAAAAAAACAGCGTCACAAGTGGCGCCCGAGCAGTGACCGTTTTGATTTCACATTGCTATTAATTTGTTATATACCGTTTGATTTCACATTGATATTAATTTGATAATTACCGTTTTGACTTCACATTTTTATTATTGACCGCTGTTGTTTGCCCATTGCTATTCATTTTATTGACCGTTGTTGATTTCACATTGTTATTAATTTGTTATAGACCGTTTTGATTTCACAATTTTGTTATTGACCGGTGTTGTTTGCCCATTGCTGATCATTTTATTGACCGTTGTTGAATCCACATTGCTATTGATGTTGGTTACCGTTAATAGTAACACATTTACATCAATTTTACTTTATTTACCGTTGTTGATGAACTATTGCACTGATTGTTGATTTTCTGCTATTTTGTATTGCGGCACATATGGTTGAATTTCCGCTGTACTATTGAATTTAATGTTGTTGATTGTTGGTATTGAGACGAATTCTCTTTAACCGTATCGAAACCATAAACCACATTATACGAGTACTTGCCCAGCAATTTGGTAATTAACCTCCGTTAATTATGGTAAACAAGTACCATTGTGACGAACGTACTCCGTCGACAGCGCCATGCAAAACTGACGCGCAGTACCGGGTGTACGGGTATTGAGAAAGATCGCGAAACCGAATTCAAACGATTCATTTGTGACGTAGACCTTTTGCATATATCGGGTCATAGGTGTGCTATATACAGGGGTAAGTCGTTAGGACAATCACCCTCCCTCTCCGTCTAAACCGTTCTCACCCTGCGCGATCACTAAAACACTTGCCCAAAGTGCACCTGGAAACGGTCCAGACGGGAAACGAATTTTCCGAGGAAAATTTTGCACCGTTTGACCTTAACGCCTTTGTTTTACCTTCTCCGCCAAGATTTGGGTAGGGTTGGTTTATAGCGAGTTGTTTTCAAGTTTTCCGGGAAATTTTTTGCCATTTTTCGAAAAAAAATTCATAATTTTCCCAAAATTTTTTTAATTTTCCTCCGCCGCATTTTCCACATTTTCCTGGGAAATTTTTCTAGAAATTTTCCGAGAAGTTTTCCAAATTATCTTTTTCTCTCTCATTTTTTCTCGTCGCATTTTCCGGAAAATTTTTTCGATTTTTCGAAAACCGTTTTTCGTTAAAAAGAATTTTCTTTTTTTTAAACTAGGTCTTGCATCGACTTTCGCAAAGTCAATGATGTGACACGAAAGGATGCATACCCGTTGCCGTACATCAACGCCATCCTAGATAAACTACGTGGAGCGCGATATATCAGTAGGCTAGACCTCAAGCAAGGCTACTGGCAGATCCCGTTATCACCCGAGAGCAAACCGATAACCGCTTTTACAGTTTCCGGAAAAGGGTGGTTTCAATTCCGAGTCATGCCGTGCGGATTACACTCCGCCCCTGCCACCTTCCAGCGCCTGTTCAGACCAAATCATTGGCCCTGACATGGAACCGCATGCCTTCGCGTATCTAGATGACATCAGCATTCTAGGCCGAACCTTCGAGGAACACCTGAACAACCTCCGTGAAGTCTTCCGAAGACTACAAACCGCCAGCTTGCAACTAAACCCGGACAAATGCCAATTTGGGCGTAAGTCATTAACCTATTTAGGTCACGTCGTCACTGCCGATGGAATCAGTACCGACCCAGAGAAGGTGACAGCTATCCTAGGAATACCACCGCCAATAAACGTTAAGACGTTGCGCAGTTTCCTAGGTGTCGCCTCCTGGTATCGTCGGTTCATCGAGAACTTCTTCAAAATGGCAAGCCCATTAAACCAGTTACTCCGTAAAGGTTACCGTTGGACCTGGAGGGAGTCAGACGAAAGTGCGTTTCAGGCACTGAAAACCGCACTGACTGAGGCCCCCGTATTAGCCTGCCCCGATTTCGCGCACCGTTTCATTTTGCAGACCGACGCCTCCGACTATGGTTTAGGCGTCGCTCTAACGCAACGTTTAGATGGGCATGACAGAGTCATTGCCTATGCTAGTCGGACTCTATCCCCAGCCGAGAAGAACTATTCCGTCACCGAAAAGGAATGTGTGGCCATCATCTACGCCCCTATCTCGAATTATATCCGTTCACCGTAATTACCGACCACCAGTCTCTGCGCTGGCTGCATTTTATCAAAAGCTCCGCCGGGCGGTTAGCCAGATGGAGTGTCTTTCTCCAGCAATACGACTTGGACATTCAGTACCGCAAAGGCACGTTGAACCGAGTAGCCAATGCCTTATCCCGACAGCCCATGCCGCATGCTTCTGTTGACGAAGATGTGGGTGAGTTGTGCACCGTCGAAGTCACCGGAAATTGCAACTGGTATGACAAACTGATCCAAGCCGTAACCAAAGACCCCGCGAATTTTCCCGACTATCAGATCCGAGAAAACCGCCTTTACCATCACTTTTGGGACCACACCGACCTGAAGAATTCCGAATTTGCCGACCCCTGGAAACTTTGCGTACCTACACTCCTGCGCAAAGGAGTATTCTCCGAAAATCACGTCGCCCCGACGGCTGGTCACCTAGGTATCACTAAGTCGATCAATCGAATTGCCCAACGATACTATTGGCCCGGCATGTTTAGAGATATCACTAAACATGTGCGGGGTTGCATTCCCTGTCAGCAGTTCAAAGCTCAACAGCAAACCACTGCAGGAAAGATGCAGCCGGCGGTCACCTTGCGACCCTGAGAAACGGTAAGTACGGACCTTGTTGGACCCTTACCGCGGTCCACTAAGGACAATACGTTCCTGGTAGTTTTCCAGGACCGTTTTTCGAAGTGGGTACACTGCAAACCGCTATCGAGTGCTACAGCTAAGACAATGAGTACTACAACCTCCTCCGCCGAGATTGGCGATGTCACCCCGGGGACTTTGTCATGAAAAAGGACACTACCTTTCCTCCGCCGCCAAAGGATTTACCGCCAAATTCGCTCCCCATTATACCAATCCCTATATCGTCGTCAAAGTCCTTTCCCCTGTGGTTTACTCCTTAAAAGATCAACAGGGTAAACGGTTTCCCCGTATACACATCAAGGACCTGAAGCCAGCGATAACCGACCTCACCGACTAATTGTTTTAGCACCAAAGTCACCACGCCGCCTCGTAGAGACCCCCGCCGTGAGCTTGCCATCATAAGGGCAAGACAGCGTCGCCTCGCCGTCCATCGGGCGTGGTATTACGGCCGTCGAGGTCTGGCGTTGTGGGAACGCAAGCGCCGCCGCCAGCCCCATCCCGCCGTCTACCCTCCGTGCACTGCCGACCAAATGCCGTCGGACATCGCCTCGGCTGAACCTTTGTTCAGCCAGTTCCCGGAGCTCGTACGGTTGGAAGCAGCCCGGCTGATGCAGCTGTACCCGCTTCCCCCGCTCGAGGACGATGATACCACCGACGAGGAGGTGCCACCACTAGTATAAAACAGCTAAAATCTAGATGATGAGACCCTCAGCCTCCACGCCTCGGACGTAAAGAAGGAAACCAGCGTAGCCAGTCCACCAGCCGCTATCCAGAAATGGACCAACCCCTGGGGCCCAATAACACCGCCGTCGCCTTCTCTACCCGACTCAACGCGGGTATTTCCAGCCGCCGACCCACACCTTTGGGGGCTATTAGCCGGGGTTCGCCACCCTGAAGCCGCTATGCTGCCCAAGGACTTTGTTCCGTTCCCTATGTGGAGTTTTTCTATAAATCCACATCGATCACAAAACCGTCGTTTTGGCATAAAAAAAGCTCAGCAAAAGCCGTGGGCAAAAGCAACTCCTTTCCTGATTGGTCAAAAGTATAGTCATCTTCTGTTTTAACCTCGTTGATGACACCCAAAGGTGGTTGTTTTTGCGAGGATTTTAAGACTATGAAACAGAAAATTGACTGGTAAAAGGAGTTCATTTGAATGCCCAGTTGCAATTCGACAACTTGTTCGCCGAAATTCAACGCCACCGCCGACACCAGTTCCGAAACCAGCACCAGAATCCAGCCGCCGACGACATTTCCGAAGCCGCCCACCAGCTAAACAATGACGTAAGCCCGCTTTCCGTATCACAACAATAATTGCAACAACATTACCAGCTAGACTAATTTTCTTCATTAAATGCACTTAGATTCACTATTTGGTTATCCTTGCTGCTATGTTAACTTCACTTGATTTGTTTAATAAATAGTCACCGTAATCTCTAACTTGTACTTGGTGTATTTTCCTTTCGAACCCTGTCGATAACTTCGGCTGTGGAACTACCCCCCTTGAGAGTAAACTTTTTAAAATCTGGCGGAAAAAAACAGCGTCACATAATGCTGCAGTACTCCAAAATACTGCGAACCAACGAGTTAAACAGCGATTGAATCGCTTTAGTGTCGCTGATATTCAATGTATGGCGTTTTACAAACCCCAGCATTCTAAAGCTTTTCAGTGCAATGCTATCAACGTGAGGAGTAAAAGATAAAGATTTATCGAAAATGACCCAAGATCATTGAATTGATCAATATGGTCTAAAACAGCTATCCCCGGTGTACTGAAAGTAAATGCATTTGTCGGATTTTGCAAAGCGCATCACTTTACATTTTGCGACATTTAAGTGTAATTGGTTATTTCTGCACCAAAGAGATAGATTATCCAAATTTTTTTGAACGTTAAAACAATCCGATATATTCGAAATATTGCTAAACAATTTTAAATCGACCGCATACAGTAAGCACTTACAAAAGTGGAAACAATTGACAACGTCATTAACAAATAACAGAAACAATATAGGACCCATATGGGAGCCCTGAGGCACGCCACTTGTAACATTAATCGAATCAGAAAAACTATCACATATTTTAACGCACTGTACACGACCCGAAAGATACGACACAATCCACTCAAGTTAAACGCCACTAACACCAAACGCTTTGAGTTTAGCCGCGAGTAGCACATGCAAAACGCTGTCGAAAGCCTTAGCTAAATCAGTGTAGATGGAGTCAATTTGTAGACCTCGTTCCAAATTAGAAGACAAGAAGATATGATACACGGCTAAGTTGGTAGCGGTGGAACGACCCTTGAGGAAACCATGCTCTTGAGTAGAGATGACATGTTTGAAAGTAAAGTGAAGCTCATCTGTGATGATTGATGCGAAGACTTTTGGTATACAGGAAATTAAAGAAATGCCTCTGTAATTCTTGACATCGTTTTTCGCACCTGATTTAAATATTGGAACCAACGTTGATTTTTTCTAAATGTCCGGAAAAGTTCCTTGATCGAACGAAAGTTGGAAGATTTTTTGTAGAGGCACGGATAAACTCTCAGAGCACCGTTTTAGAATTATAGAAGGGATTCCGTGTAGGACCTACGCTTGTTTTCGGATCAAGAGAATTAAGTTTCAGTCTGATTTCTTCGGTAGTAAATTTATGAGTAACTAGCGATTGAGAGCGGGCAATAGTCTCAGAAACAAATGACGTATCCACGTAGCCGTGAAAAGAGTAGCATGAGCTAAAATAAGTAGCAAATGCATTGGCATTATCGACAGGGCCTTTGACAACCGTATCATTCGATTTCATGGAGTTTTGTCAAGTTTTTTACGTAGGACCAAAAATGTTTGATGTCAGAAGGAATTAAGTGCTTCGTTTTGGTAACAAATAAATGGTAGCTAAGGTCAATCAGTTCCTTACTATTCTTGCGAGCAGTAAAGTAATTAGCGTAGTCCGATGCAAGGCCCGATTTTTGGTATTTTTTATACAGTCTATTCTTCCAGTTAATGGACTTGATGCAGTTAATGCTATACCAGGACGACTATTTGTCAGACAAGACAGATTTAGTTGACGTGTAATACTGTATACCCCAAAAAAAAAAAAATTATAAAAACCCGCAGATGCTTCATTAATGCTTAAAGTATTATCTAAGCAGCTCCAATCTTGGTTAGTAAAATAAAAGTTCAGCTTGGCAAAGTCAGTTTTGCCAAAATCAAGACGTTGAGTACTATTAGTAACGTCCATTGTAGGACCAGCTGAGGTATTTAGCTCTAACTCAAGGGGAGGATGGTAAACATCAACAGTGCCAAGAAAGTAGTCGGATGGTCTAACGGAAATGTCCAGTAAATCATCCGAAAAAATAAGATCCAGAAGTTTCCCAAAGAGGTTACAAAGGGTGTTAACCTGGTTAAGCTCCAAGTAGTATGTACATATTTTCCAACACGACCTCAGAAGCAATGTTGGGAAAATTAACGGGAATAAAATGGTCATCTTCAAGTCTCCAAACAATTTCCGGCAAGTTAAAGTCAATATTAAGAATTTGCGTTCGGATACTTGTTTTTGAAGTTTTCCAAAGTACGACAAAAAGATTGATATGCAGAGTCACAAGACTTTGGCGGAAAATATACGCAGCACATAATTACATCAAAATTGGCTAACTTAGTATGCACCCAGACGTCTTCAAAAGCAGGATTGTTAAAGTGAGGTAATTCAAAACAGGAGAAACTTGATTGGGCAGCAATTAGTACACCCCCTCCTCTATTACAGTTTAGATATTCATAATTTGTATCATGGCGAAAAACAAAGTACGCAGTACCAAAGAGTTCCATATTAACAAAGCTATCATTCAACCAAGTTTCAGTTAAGAAAATAGTTTGAAAATTAGCGGCATTCACTTTCAGCGAAAAATCAACAAATTTGGTACGTAAGCCACAAATATTCTGGTAAAAAAGAGTAGCTAAGTCCAGATCAGAAATAACGGGAAGAGAAGATTTAACTGAATTAATGATGTTGGGGGGAGTTTTCCCGAAAAAAGGAACCACGATTGGACCGTCTACGTGAAATAAATTCTTTTATGGCCACATTAACTAACGGAAATGTCCAGTAAATCATCCGAAAAAATAAGATCCAGAAGTTTCCCAAAGAGGTTACAAAGGGTGTTAACCTGGTTAAGCTCCAAGTAGTATGTACATATTTTCCAACACGACCTCAGAAGCAATGTTGGGAAAATTAACGGGAATAAAATGGTCATCTTCAAGTCTCCAAACAATTTCCGGCAAGTTAAAGTTAATATTAAGAATTTGCGTTCGGATACTTGTTTTTGAAGTTTTCCAAAGTACGACAAAAAGATTGATATGCAGAGTCACAAGACTTTGGCGGAAAATATACGCAGCACATAATTACATCAAAATTGGCTAACTTAGTATGCACCCAGACGTCTTCAAAAGCAGGATTGTTAGAGTGAGGTAATTCAAAACAGGAGAAACTTGATTGGGCAGCAATTAGTACACCCCCTCCTCTATTACAGTTTAGATATTCATAATTTGTATCATGGCGAAAAACAAAGTACGCAGTACCAAAGAGTTCCATATTAACAAAGCTATCATTCAACCAAGTTTCAGTTAAGAAAATAGTTTGAAAATTAGCGGCATTCACTTTCAGCGAAAAATCAACAAATTTGGTACGTAAGCTACAAATATTCTGGTAAAAAAGAGTAGCTAAGTCCAGATCAGAAATAACGGGAAGAGAAGATTTAACTAAATTAATGATGTTGGGGGGAGTTTTCCCGAAAAAAGGAACCACGATTGAACCGTCTACGTGAAATAAATTCTTTTATGGTCACATTTGAAAACTATTTCTGCGGATTCAAGAGATATTTCAGAACATCCTCTCTCACACCAAGCTTGAAGGAGCAAATGTCCTCGTTATCGACAAGTTGCTCGCATTTGGCGTCTTCTATCTTCAGCGTATTGTTGACGTATTGTAAAATTTCAGTAGGAGTAGTACCAGCATTAACTTTTCCAATATACAGCCAGTGTCTACGAAAAGCCGAAGAGAAAGAATAATTGTCAGAGTTGGCCGTAGATGACCCATTACCGATTATAATTGGATTTCTTGGAGCAGTTTGCGGATTAGTATTAAATACTTTAATTTTTGGTAAAGCTCCTTTTCCGATCGAAGCAGAAGAAAAGTTTGAGCTCCTTGAGCTATGTGGCTGTAAAGCATGTGCAGCATTTCCATTTTCACGCGGTGCAAAAAATCGAGGATCAGCTGAGGAACGAGTCGGAAGCATAATCGGGGCGCTCTGGGGACGCGACAGAACTCCTAGATTATTAATTTTCGACATTAGCAAGTTCAACGGGTCAGAATGCTTGTTCAGAATGGCCATAATCTGAGAATTTGAGGCGCACTCATTAATACAAACAGCAAGTGAACGAGAGGTTTTGCGAATCACAAATTGCCTTAAAGGTAGTTTTGTTTAAATTCGCGCACTTGATTCCATGAAATGATTTATCACAGCCGATACATTTGATTTGGTCAACGACCTTGCGGTATCGCACCGATACAGCGGTATCGCACAAAACGCAAATAGAAGGCATTTTATCACAGGATAAGCAACGAATTAAGTAAAAAAAAAGTATTGGATTAAAATCACCACAGAAAACAAGCAAAAATTAACTAAGCGGCACAATTAAAGTACTATAAAAGTACACACTTAGAAAGCTTTGTTAACACACAAATGCACACTAAATTCACAAAAAACAGTAAGCAGAGGTTAAAAATGAAACATTGAACAAGTTAAGAACAATTTAAGTTTTGTTTGTGAAAATGAACTTTGTGTCAAAGATTGACAATTTCATTTAATGATACTTGTCAATTTTACTTTAGAAATGTCACTTTGTGTCAAAATTTGATATTTTTAGTTGAAATCTATCAAATTTAAATAATTTTATTGATATTTGTCACTTTCAGACGAGAACTGTCACTTCATGTCAAAATTTGACTTGTCTTGGACTATTCGAGCTTTTTATATATAAGGTAATAGTTATTTATGTCATAAGGATCGTAATATCAATCATTATGGTACCAGTCGTAAAGTTTATCAGACGAGGCGCCAGCCGAGTCTGATAACGCGACTGGTACCATAATGATTAGTTACGATCCGAATGACATACAAAATTTTATCTGCTTGCGTATATTAAAGAAGAAATTTGAAATAAATTATTTAGCTTTAAAAAAATGTAAAATCTAAAAAATAAATATGTTGCTGTCACCTAAACGTTACTAATTTATCGATATAATCGTATTACCTGAAAATTGATGTGTAATTTTAATTGATTTTTAATTTGTTTAATTAATTTCTTCATAATTTGTAATAAATTTAAATAAATTTTCAAAAAGTTTTTTGCCATATTTTGCACATTTTGTTAGTTGATTGAAAATGTTATTGAATTTTAATATGGTATTCAGTTTCATTATAGTACTGAGTACCATAATGAATTCATTATAGTACTCAGTACTATAATGTAATCAGCTCGAAAATCAGTATAGTCTTTATTGTCATAATGCATGTCATTATGACATTAAAAATTACACTCATAAAGTTGTCATTTCGAAACGCAAGCAGATAAAAAATAATTTATGATTCAGTTTAATTAAAAACCCATGTTACTTTTTGGCATTTTATTGTTCTGTATCATATATTTATTTTGTATATTGAAATATAGCTAATTTTTCTTGAACGCTTTACCATCAAAAAGTCTTGGAACGCTTTTAAACAATAATGTTTTTAGAATTGCTATGGAATTACGCTTAGGATGTAGAATATTTGAATCTCACCGTTTTATATGTGAAGAAATGGTTGATGTACAAGGAACACATAGATTGTCGTATTCCAAAAGCAAAGGAAGACAATCGCGCCATCAGGAAATAAATGATATTATTCAAAGAGCTCTGACATCAGCTGGTATTCCTTCGGTTTTGGAACCTTCTGGAATGTCTAGACTTGATGGAAAAAGACCTGATGATGTTACAATGATTCTTTGGCATCGAGGGATGCACTTAATATGGGACGCTACAGTTACTGACTCACTTGCACCGTCATATCTACATATTTCTTCAAAGTTAACAGGCAGTGTAGCAAAGAACTCAGCAGAAAATACAAAAAGAAAATATGGACAAATAATTAATGATGGATATTTATTTTTGCCTTTTGCTGTCGAAACACTCGGTCCTTGGTGTGATGAGGCCCGACAATTTGTAGAAGTTTTGGAAAAACAACTAAATTCAGTTTCGGGAAATTCTAGATCAAAAAACTTTTTGATTCAAAGAATAAGTTTGGCAGTTCAAAGGGGTAATGTAACGAGCATTATGGGAACAATTTCAGGCTCTTTTTCAATTGATGAGATTTTTTATATTTAATTGTTTAATTGTTGTTAATTTGTTATCTTGTTGTTGCTATAAATAAATTGAAAAAAAAAATTAATAACACTATAGGATATTATACAAAATGTAAGTACTTAAACTAAAGAACAAGCTTAAAGTATCTTATATACTCGCTTATATATTATTTTGTAAACGCATTAAACTTAAATATCTACATCAGCGTATAGATACATAAATGAGCATATATCTCTGCATTCTCATCTACTATCTTTGAACGGCCTTTCCTAGCATTTCCGTCAAATTGAACCTAACGTTTATGCATATTCATATATGCCGTGTAATGGCCAACAGAGTTGTTCAAGAACGTTCCTTGATAAGCAACTACACCCATAAGTGCAAATGTTTTATTGCGCAAGGCATCGAAATTTATTTCCTCAGAAAGATCCGACCGTTTTGTTAAGGTTTTGTCTGCTAAATCCGTATCAATTACAATTTGAGGGCCAAAGGTTCTACTCACATTTCTATTTTGTCCATTTTCTGAAAAATAAGGATTAACATGTAATGCTTTTGACAGTTGCATAAATCCTTCTAATCTTAAAATGTTGTGATTAGGATTAATTACAGTTGCAATCCTTTCATGTTTGTCATGTCATGTAACGCAAACTGACGATATCACGCAACTTGGAGTTTGTGCAAATAGTGCTATTGCCAAATTGTAAACATTTATTGCACAATTCAATTTTATTACAGCAGTACGTTGCTTCTCAGGTTGCAGCAATGGTAATTGAACAAGCAGGGCGGCGCGTTCTTTATAGGATTTTGTTTTTAGTCCATCATTTATTAAGATTTTTGCACACTTATGTAATGCTCCAGGTACACTTGATAACGCTTGGGCATAATTTGAATTGTTTTTCAGAGACGTTGCTACAATTTGACAGATGGAATCAAATCCGCATGTATTAGTTAACACGAATATTTCGCCATTTTTGTGCACGTTTGGACAATAATTTCCATTAATTATAATTAGGAACATAGATGCAGACTTGAGAGTGGGATCAAACTGTGGTAATGGATCTATGTATTTACGATTTTTTTTTTGTTGAATTTTTATTACGCCAGTTTTGCTCCGCACGTAATTCTCGTATTTCTCCAAATTCGTCCTCATCTGATCGCTTGCGTTTATTTTTCAGCTTAATATTATTTCATTTTGAATGTCTATGGTTTCAAAATTGAATTTATCGGATGGGGTATTTTCAGCAACATCACACGATGGATCGTCTTGCTCGTCATTTACTTTAGCTTTATCAAATCTTTTATTCGGATTTGTAGTAGCTATGGCAATTTTCAGTTTACTTGAAAATGTGGATATGTGTCGTGCTATAAACTTATCTAAGCTCATTGGTTTTGCAGTATCTTTTAGAATACGCGTTTTTAAATCATTGAATTCTGATTCCACCGGTGATGATGTGGGCCGCATTGAACCATATCCAAATACTGTCGGCATTACGTCCGAAAACATTGGAAAATAAGGCAGCAATGCTTTAAGTTTGTGAGCAACCACTGGGCAATAAAAACCATTTACATCAGAAGTTTCATCTGCGGAAGAAATTTTAGTTTCACATTCTTTGTAAATGTTATCAACCCATTTAAAAATATTTGTACTTGCCAACTCGTCTTGATCAATCTTGATCTTCTTCTCTAACGACATCGTCATAACAATTCGTACCGCGTATGGATGAGGTCAATAATTTTCGGGCAGTTTCAGTTGAAGATTCCGGACTTTGATTACTATTCAACGCTAGAATAAATATTGATTTGGCATGAGATTCGATTCCTTCTAGTGTTACTTGTTCTCTTAATGCGGCAATACGGCATAGTGTGCGGCATAGTGTGTGGCAATGCGGCATAGTGTGTAAATCGTTCGTCGAACTGTTAACATGGCGATCAAATGCTCGTCATGTGAAAATCCAGTTTCGCGATACGAAGATACAATTACCTGTACAAAGAAATGTGCTCAAGTTTTCCACATTAAGTGTGTAAATATTACTTTGGAGGATTTCACTGCATTGAAAGTGAAAGGTCAAGTTAATAATTGGAGTTGTGCGGAATGTTTAGTGGAATGTGTGCAACAAAAAGGTTCTATTAAATCAAGTGCCAGTTCTGGACTTTCATCCAATGATTCTAATTCTGATGACACAATGACGGGTTTACCTGTCGTATCAGTCATCAATAGGTACTTACCTAATAGGAAGAGGAAAGATCCCGACGAGGGAGAATATTTAATCGGCGATCTTGTTGTGTTAATCTCACAGATGATTAGCAAACAAGACGTTATGCACAGCACAATTATTTCTATGGGGAACAAAATTGAGGCACTCACTAGTGAAACGCATTTATTGCGAGATGAGTTGAACACCGTAAAACAGGGTATTTGTTCTAACAAGAATAACAATAATTTGCTAGGAATTCCAAATATCCGTGATAAGGATGCTGCTGTTCCCGCCACAACACCCAGCTCTGGTACAAAGTCTAGATCGGTACGCTCGCATACCAGCATAGTGAACCAGCCACACGCTGCCGCCTCGACCGTCTTGCCTGGCGCGCCATTATCATTCGCGAATGTTGTTTCCGACGGCTTTCAAACCGTTGTGAAGCGTAAGAAGAAAACAACTTCGACCCAAGGAACTGCATCGGTTGCACCAGATGACGCTTTCCAGAGTGCCCCTAAAAGAATGTGGCTCTATGTGGGTAAAGTTGCTAGCACGGTTAATACTGAAACCATAAAGAACTACATCACATCTAAACTAGCCAATGTTAATGCCGTGGACGTCATTCAGGCCCTGCCAGTTAAAGGAGCAGCAAAATCCTTCAAACTTGGATTTCGTCAGGAATTTTACGATCGCCTAAAAGTAGCAGAGTTTTGGCCTAAAGGGGTCATAGTACGACGCTTCAATTTTAGTCGATCAAGTAACCAGTATGCGAACTTCCAAGAATCGAGCCCGGCTGCTAAACCCTTGGAAATTGGATCTACCACAGCTACCCAAGTTGTTGATGGTGCAGCTAATACAAATTTTCGGGACGGGGAAATGACAGATCCTCCGGCATAGATATAAGTCTATACTACCAAAACGTTCGAGGACTAAGGACTAAGTTATGTGCGCTATCACACTCTACTAAGTTAAGTAACTACAACATCATCGTATTAACGGAGACATGGCTAAACTCCGATTTTAGTCATGCTGAACTAGGCCTGAACAACTACGTTGTTTTGAGGAAAGACCGTAGTGCAGCAGACACCGGAAAATCCAGAGGAGGGGGGGTGTTGATAGCATTGCACAACAGTCTATCACATCTCTTCATCCCATCTCCAAACGGCAACAAAATACTGGATGAATTATGGGTCCTCATTAAGCTTCCGCACACCGACTTGCTCCTGTGCAGTGTCTACATTCCTCCTGGGTCACCCCGTGAAACATACGACTCCTTCAGCAAGTCCGTTGAGGTAATCCTAGCGCAGTATAGTGAATCGACTGTCTATATTATTGGTGACTTTAACTTACCTTCCATTGACTGGGCTAATGACGAAATGGGCATTTCAATAGCAAAAGTTCCCACAATTGCTGAGAGCTTAATCGAAATGTTTATGTTTAATAATTTGTACCAACATAATAACGTGTTCAACCAAAACAATGTGCAATTAGATCTGGTCTTCTCTAACTGCATCGAGTCATCTACTTCAGCGGCCATCGACGTGCTTTTACCCATTGACTTACATCATCCACCCCTAGCCATCAGTATTTTAAATAGTGCAAGTGTTCCAATTCTTATCACTGACGTAACGTGTTACGACTACAAGAAATGCAATTTTCAAGCTTTAAGTGACTGTTTATTGAGTGTGCACTGGGACAGTCTGTTTTCAGGTCTAAACACAGACCAGGCAGTGTTCGTTTTCTATGAGTGTGTATATGATCTTTTTGCTAAATTGATTCCCACTATTTGCATTCGTAACAAAAATAAGTTTCCAAAATGGTTTAGCATCGATTTGAAACAAGGAATTTTATTGAAGCGTTCAGCGCATAGGCAATACAAAATATCCGGCTCTGAAAACGATTATGCAACGTTCAGCAAACTCAGATCAGCTTGTAAATCACATGTTGAGTATTGTTACAAGGATTATATTAAAAAGGTAGAAACTTCAATCAAAGACGATGCTAAGCAGTTTTGGCACTATATTAACAGCCTCAAATCGGAAAATCAAATTCCGGCTACTATGACTTTGAACAATTCCACGGCCAGCACGGCTAACTCAATTAGTGAGCTGTTTAAGGAACATTTTGCCACTGTATATGAACCTAATGATGACAATTCAGACTCACACTCTAATATTCCAGAATCTACTAATTTAGTCAGCTGTTTTTCGTTTACCATATCGGAAATTTTGCACAAGCTGAATGAATTAGACATCAGAAAGGGTAAAGGACCGGACAATATTCCACCTTTAGTTCTCAATCGTTGTGCTTTTGCCTTTTCCAGACCCTTATGGTTGTTATTCAATTTGTCACTAACAACTGGCAGTTTTCCGGATGTATGGAAAACTTCCTATGTTACGCCTGTTTTCAAATCTGGCACGCACGAGAAGCTTAATTGTCAATTACAGACCTATTTCAATTATGTCTACAATACCTAAAATGCTCGAATCATTGCTAACAGAAAAGTTGTCCGTATTATTCAAAAACCGTATAGCTAAGGAACAGCATGGGTTCTGTAAAGGACGCTCCACAGTTACAAATTTGCTCATTTATGAATCTTACATAGCCAATGCCGTTTCCAGGGGAAAACAAGTCAATTCAGTTTACACCGACTTTTCAAAAGCGTTTGATAAACTAAATCATTCAGTACTCCTTTTAAAGCTGAGCAAATTTGGTATCGTTGACCCTATGCTGTCCTGGTTTCGTTCATATTTATACAATCGATGTCAAATTGTTCATGTTAATGGTGGGTACTCAACAGAAATGCATGCCACTTCTGGAGTACCACAAGGTTCACACCTGGGACCACTATTGTTTAACATATTTATGAACGATGCTGTAGATGTCTTTGAATTTTGTGAAGTCTTACTGTTTGCGGATGATGCAAAGATGTTCTCTACAATCGAGAGCAACGATTGCATCTTAAAATTTCAGAGGGATTTAGACAACTTTTCTTGTTGGTGCAACTCGAATAAACTAAGCCTTAACCCTAACAAATGTTCTCACATATGTTTTAATAGGAAAAAAAAACCATTGGAATGCAACCTTTATCTAAATGGGCTAATTCTAAATACAGTTTCAAGCATCCGCGATTTAGGGATTATATTCGAGTCTGATCTGTCATTTGATCTTCATATACAGGGCATATGTAGCAAAGCACTAAAATGTTTAGGTTTTATTAAAAGACACACTAAAGATTTCTTCGATTTGAGCTGCCTCAAAATACTTTTTAATTCATTGGTGAGATCTCATCTTGAATATGCGTCGAATATTTGGTCACCATATTCCAAGTGCCATATTGACAGGATTGAGCGAATTCAAAAGAAATTTTTAACTTACGTGTCTTTTATAATGGGAATACCAAAAGAGCAAAAAGATTATATATTTTTACAGAACTCACTAAATTTGCGCACTTTGGCGGAAAGGCGGATTAACAGCGATATTTTATTGATGTACAAAATCATTAATAATATTATTGATAGTCCTGACCTTATTGCACTCGTATCCTTTTATGTACCAGCTAGACCACTTAGAAACAGTCGCACTTTTCACACAAAGTCTTATAAAACCAATTTTTGCGCTAATCACGCAATTAACCGTATTTCGCGTAATGCTAACACGACGTCAATCGATTTATTCAATTGTTCGCTCTTGAGCCTTAAAAAGCGCTTGTAGTTTGTTTTTGTTTGATTGCTGTTTTACACTTTTTTGTTGTTGTTTACATTTCTGCTTCGTCTCGTTTTTTGTCTTGTTTGTGTATTGTGTATTTTTATCTATATCTTTGTTGTTTTTACATTTTATCTTTATATTTAAATTATTTGTACCTTACATGTATCCTCTTGGGCAAGTCCCGTAATTAATAAATAAATAAATAAATACTTCTTATATATAGTGGTTTCACTTTTGAAGCCACTTTTGTCCAACATTTCCATTTTGCTACCATGTGCATAAAATGGCAGATGTCAAGACGTAAACCACATGGAATTTTATTGTCTTGAATAATGAGTAATCTGAAATATTGAGATAAATAATCCGCTAAAGTATTCTGTTTTGCAAATGCTTTTGCTATTGCTCCTGTTAAGGCTCGATCAAAATCCGTCACAACTTCTTTTGGAACAGGAAACTTTGATTTGTGAATTGATCCAATTTGTAAGAATTCGATTAACCAGAAAATTAATATTTTGAATTGATGACGCCATTTGAAAAATGGGAGCAGTGTTTGATCCCACTTTTGCAACAGCCTGATACTAATATATATGAGGGCACAATTCACCATTTACTAATTGCAACTTCTTAACTAATGATCCCGTTGCATCAATATATAATATTTGATAGTGCTTTTCAAATACAGCAATTTGCTCATAAGTCCAATAATGAAAAAAAATAGGATCCAATCCTATAGACCTTATTGTCCCTTCATATTTGTCACTATATTTCAGCAATTGCAAAGTTTCATAGACATTAGAAGTGGTTACTCCAAGTAAATGATGTTGGCATTCTTGTTTAGCCTTCCTCAGCACGCGATTTGAAAAAGATGAGGTGGTTCGTCATCACCAAGATCCATCAGTCTATCAGCTTCGTTGCGCCGCCATATCGAGGGAACAGTTTTGCCATCCTGTGACGACCTTTACGTGAAGGGGCGCTAGCACTCCCTTAGATGTTAGTTTGCTCGGGCGCCAGATTTTATACAGTTTACTCTGTTAATCGCACACCGACTGATTAGTCGCTGCACGAGTAGCTAGTGGAGAAAGAGGTACGATTTAGGAAGCGCAGTGACAGGTCGATGAAATAAAGCAACTACTTAAAGCTGAAAATCCCTCCCGGGCCGGTTTATTTCTAAAACAACAAATTAAATTCAATCTCTCGCCTAAGCTAACTATTACAATCCGCGCGATGGCGTCGGCAAATTTCTCCAATGAATCGGCCCCGTGGCCACGTTGACTTGGCCCCGTTGGAATTCTAACCTCAAAACGCGTGACGCACGTTTTGCGGAACTCCACCAATTAACCCAACGTCCCGGATTTATACAACGACAAATTACCCAATTAAATAAACCCGTGTAAATACCTTCAATATCAAATCTCCAAATAACTCGTCTGCTCACAATTCGACCAATCGGTTTCGACGTGTACGGTGAATGCTCAAAATCTCACACCGCTCGTTCACCAAACCAAAAAGACTGACTGACGTTTTTCATTCGCCGGATCTTAGCGCCAGTTTTCCTAGCGCCGAGCGCCAGCTCCCCAGCGCCAAGCGCCAGCGGCGTGCAATGAAGGCACACTTCATTACACTCCCCCCTCTTTAAACTAAACGCCCGGAGTTTGCCGACCTACCACATAGTAAAGGTCCATTCCTACATACCAGTTCCAACGTAGGGGTGGGCAGCGACAGTCGCGCGACAACGTCCCCACGCGTCCACACCGCGAGCAGAATATGCGGGCGGGGTTTGGGCAGTTCCGGCGCAGGTGGTCGAAGCTGCCGCAATTCCAACACGCCCGCCGGAGGTCCCCCTCCACAAAGTCCTCCACCGACTCCCGAAAGAGGCCGGTGTGGGCATGCTCCCTTGCTGCTGCACGGGCCCGGATCGCCTGTCCCCCTCTACAGGCACAAAACTGGCTAAGCCCCGGCTTGCCGCACCGGGAGCAGGATGGTCCCCTGGCTGGTCGGGGCCGTAGACAGTCCACACTATAGTGGCCGTAGACGCCACACCTCCAGCACGCGTCCGGGTCAACTCTCCTGGCCGTGGTGGTCCTCGGCGCCGGCCTCTCCACCACCACCTCTGGCACCTCCACCGCTACCCCCGGCATCTCCACCACTACCTCCTCTGCTTCACCGCGAGCGGACCAGAACTCATCGTCCGAGTCCGACGCGGTGAAATAGAGCGACAACGCATCGTCAGCACTCATCTACAACAGAAAAACAGAATAAACTCCGGTCTCGGCAATTTATATTGACCCTTCGACCAGTTACCCACACAGAACAAGAACACACACAAAGTGACCCCGTTAATCTTCCACCGTCTCGAGAACATGCGCCGGTTTTAGGTCCTTTACATGTACCCGCGCATACCTTTTTCCCGGCGCATCCTTTAGGTTATACACTACCGGAGATACGACTTTAACTACCGTATATGGCCCCGAATACTTTGGAGCCAGCTTTGCGGCAAACCCCATGGCAGCGGATGATAGATGGTGATCCACCTTCATTACCTTGTCCCCGAGATGGCATCTCCAGTCGCGGCGCCTCAAATCGTAGTACCGGCGCTGCGTATTAAACGCCCGATCCAAGTTCAACCGCACCAACTCGTAGGTTTCGGCTAGCTTGGACAGTCTCCCCAAATGCGGAGCCACTGCGGGCGGATCGTCTGGACCGTCCTCGGTGTCAGTCTCCGTGACTGTTGTTGGTAACGCCAATTCTCTGCCATAGTTCAACATTGCCGGAGTAAACCCAGTCGACTCGTGTTTGGAACTATTCAGCGCTAGCATGAAGTCCGGCAGATACACGTCCCATCGGCGATGATCGTTGTCAATCATCGTTTTTAGGCAATCATCGTTTTTAGCGTACGATTGGCCCGTTCCACCGGATTTGCCTGAGGAGTATATGGAGGCGTGAACCGTTGCCGAATTCCGGAGGTCCTCACTAGTTCCTTGAATAAACGGCTGGTGAACTGAGCTCCATTATCGCTCAATACCACTTTGGGGCATCCAAAACGGCATATCACTTCCTCGAACAAAGCCTGGGACACATTCCTGGCGGTGGCGGTGCGAAGCGGGCGGAATTGCACCCACTTAGTGAACCTATCCTGAAAAATCACGATAAAATGATTACCTTTAGTGGACTGGGGCAGGGGTCCGATCAGATCCGTGCTGACCGTATGCCAGGGGCCAGGACAACTAGAAGGCTGCATCTTCCCGGGCGTTTGCTGCTGACTCGGCTTGTAACGCTGACATGTCAGGCAGCCGCGCACATACTTAGTAATGTCCCGAAACATCCCGGGCCAATAATACCGGTCGGATATTCTCGCCACAGACTTCGCTACTCCCAAATGCCCAGCGGTGGTTGCATCATGATTTTCCTGCATCACACGAAGTCGATTTTCGGTAGAAACACACAATTTCCACGGGTCGGCCAACTCCACTTCACGCAAATCCTTGGACTCCCAGAAGTGTCGATACAGCTTGCCGTCCTTAACACAATAATCCGGACAGGTTTCGGGATTATCCGCGACGGCAGCCATCTTCGCAGCGTACCATTTACATGTACTCTCCTGAGTAATGCACAACTCGTCCGGCGACTCCACTCCCGATGTGCCGGGCAACGGGTCACGGGACAGAGTATCGGCCAATCTATTCAACACTCCCTTCCGATACTGTATCTCGAAGTCAAACTGCTGGAGAAAGATGCTCCAACGTGCCAAACGCCCGGCGGGGCTCTGGATGGAGTGCAACCACCTCAGCGATTGGTGGTCGGTCAGCACGGTGAACCGATATCCCTCCAAGTACGGTCGCATCTTTTCGACACCCCATACGATGGCCAAGCACTCCTTTTCCGTGACCGAATAGTTTCGTTCGGGGGTCGAAAGGGTACGACTCGCGTAGGCCACGACGTGGTCGGCGCCCTCGATCGTTTGGGTCAAGGCCACGCCCAGACCATGATCGGAGGCATCCGTTTGCAAAACGAACGGTGCAGAAAAGTCGGGGCAGATCAAAACCGGGGCTTCTGTCAAACACTTCTTCAGAGCCCGGAAAGAGGACTCCTGTGCTGTGTTCCAATGCCATCGTTGTCCCTTTTTGAGAAGAATGTTCAAAGGGGCCACAATAGTGGAAAACTCGGGGATAAAGCGGCGGTACCAAGATACCACTCCCAAGAAACGCCGTAATCCGCGCACGTTGTGAGGCGAGGGAATCTCCAGTATGGCAGCTACCTTTTCCGGATCGGTGTGGATTCCTGCCTCTGTAACTAGGTGACCCAGATATCTCACTGATTTTTGCCCAAACTTACATTTTTCCGGATTCAGACGTAAGTTGGCGGCGCGCAGCCTACGGAAAACCTCGGCCAAATTGTCCAGATGCTCCTCGAGAATTTTCCCTAACACAATAATGTCATCCAAGTACGCCAGTGCCCGCCGTTCCATTTCTGGACCCAAAATCTGGTCCAACAATCGTTGAAACGTTGCCGGCGCTGAATGCAGCCCGAACGGCATGACTCGGAATTGAAACAAGCCCCGTCCCGGTACTGTGAATGCGGTTACGGGTTTACTGGCGTTAGTCAGGGGAATTTGCCAGTAACCTTGCTTCAAATCCAAGCTCGAAATGTAGCGGGCGCCCTGAAGCTTGTCCAGGATAGCCTGGATGTAAGGAAGGGGATAAGCGTCCTTCTGAGTGACCTGGTTGACTTTCCTGAAATCAATGCAGAACCGAGGCTTACCGTCCTTCTTTTTAACGATCACTACGGGTGAACTCCACGGGCTTCGAGAGGGTTCGATAACGCCCTGACTTAACATCTCGTCCACTTCCTCGTCGATGACTGCCTGCATGCGAGGGTTCTGTGGGCGATACCTCTGCTTGATTGGGGTGGGATCCACCAACCGGATAGTATGCGCAGCCATTTGGGTAGTTCCGCAGATCTCTTCGAACTGGGGCAATTGGGACTGCAAAAAGTGTTCCAACCGCTTCTGTTCTTCTACACCCAAAGAGGACGTGGGTGTTTCGGTGGCCGGGGTTATGGTTGCGGACGGCGACCCTGCGTTAGCGGACGTTGCTAATGGACGGGCAGAGGACGGAGGTAAGCCGACGAACGCCGTCTTGGCTTCCATCTGTCGAAACAGGACGTGCGGTTGCCTGTCCAGGAAATCCATACCCATGATAATCTCATGGGCTAAGTTGGGCAGCACCCGGACGGTCTGCTGGCATTCGGTGTTAGCTACCGACAATCGAACATCACATATACCCTGTGCCAGCACCACTTCGCCATTGGCCAGTCGAACGGAATGCCCAACGGGGGTTACGACAAGTTGCGGACAGCGGGTGAGGACCTGCGCGTTGACGTACGAAAACACCGAGCCGGTGTCGAGTAGGGCTAAGAAATCTTGGCCTTCAATGGTCGCAGTTACAAATAACCGCGGATCCGGACACATGGCGGCGGACGGGCTGGAAAAATTTCGGAACGGTTCGGCTCGCCTAGTCGAATCGTTCCGCATTAGTTTCCCGACTGGCAACCACATTGCCGGGAGAGGACCCCTTCCTTACCACATCGTGAGCAAAACAACCTGCTCGGATTGCGGCACTCTAAACGCATATGCCCGGTCTCTCCGCAGCGCCAACAGGTAGGCGGAGCTTGAAAAGCTACGCGGCGGGACTCGGGCACTGCATTCCTCCCCAGAGCACTTGGCGACGCGGCTCGGGGCGCAGGAGACAGAGGTCGTGGGTTACGGTCGTAAGGCACCCCACGAGCTAACGGCGACTGAGCCGGTGGTAGGTCCTCGAATTGCCGCACCATGGCCGACAATTGCGCGATTGTTTGGAAGTCCTGGGGCCGAATATACGTCTGGTACTCCGGTCGCAAATTCCGGTGCAACCAGTACAACTGTCGTTCGACGTCCATTTCTCCATGTCGTCGCATCAGCGTTTGTAACGCAATGATAAAATCGGCTCCTGACTCGCCGATACGCTGGGTCCGCTGGGTAATCTCCATTTCCAGCCGAACGATGTAGTGAAGTCCCAAAAACTGCTGCCGAAACGACTGCACAAATTCAGCATAAGTGTTCCACTCACCCATTTGGTTCCGGAACCATAATAAGGCATTGCCTTCCAGCAGCTCCGTCATGACGGTGACCAACTGCTGCTCGGAGTAGCCATCCAACCGGCAGATGTCCTCGAGTCGTTCGAGGAAGGCCATGGGATCGGACTTCCCATCAAAACGTACGTTCCACTTTCGTACCAGATGTGACGTGAGCGCGGGCATCTTCTTTGCTGGCGGGTCGGCACTAGTCGTCGGCTGTACTGGGGCAGACTCAACGGTCGGAGGCCATACGGGAGGAGCCTGTTGTTCAACGGCCGGGCTCACTATCCCTTTTATCAAATACACGCTGATGCGTCGTTTCACACGCTGATGCGTCGTTTCAACTCGTCCATGGTACCCTGCGAGTTCAAGTTGAACTTCACTGCTTCTGCGACCAGCGCCGCCTTGTTGAGCCCATATAGCCATTGGATGGTGTCCCCCATATCCGTAACGGCCGTGGTTGGTACCGTCAGGCTTAAGCTAGAGCTCCGCCTGGTTCTCCCCATGTTAGACGGCGTAGGTATCTACAACAAACCACAACCGCGCACCCAACGCACACAACAACCAAAGCAACAACAAAAAAAAATTAAAAAAAAAATTAAAAAAAAATTAAAATAAATTTTTGGGCCCCACCAATAGATTGCGTCCGGCCCTGGGTACCACCCAAAAATAACAAAAACCAAGAGAGAAAAATAAAATTATTGGGCCCTCAAATGCGTCGAGTCCGGACCTGTCTTCAAAACTGTGGGCCCTAAAATTTTCCGTACGGCGCTGTAGCCAAGAATTTGGGGCACCGGTACACCAATACCCAACTACAATTACCAATATAACACAAATACGCCACACACACTCCTATCTAATCACTTGCTTCCTAAAGGGTCCCTGCTCGGGCGCCAATTTGTGACGACCTTTACGTGAAGGGGCGCTAGCACCCCCTTAGATGTTAGTTTGCTCGGGCGCCAGATTTTATACAGTTTACTCTGTTAATCGCACACCGACTGATTAGTCGCTGCACGAGTAGCTAGTGGAGAAAGAGGTACGATTTAGGAAGCGCAGTGACAGGTCGATGAAATAAAGCAACTACTTAAAGCTGAAAATCCCTCCCGGGCCGGTTTATTTCTAAAACAACAAATTAAATTCAATCTCTCGCCTAAGCTAACTATTACAATCCGCGCGATGGCGTCGGCAAATTTCTCCAATGAATCGGCCCCGTGGCCACGTTGACTTGGCCCCGTTGGAATTCTAACCTCAAAACGCGTGACGCACGTTTTGCGGAAACCTCCACCAATTAACCCAACGTCCCGGATTTATACAACGACAAATTACCCAATTAAATAAACCCGTGTAAATACCTTCAATATCAAATCTCCAAATAACTCGTCTGCTCACAATTCGACCAATCGGTTTCGACGTGTACGGTGAATGCTCAAAATCTCACACCGCTCGTTCACCAAACCAAAAAGACTGACTGACGTTTTTCATTCGCCGGATCTTAGCGCCAGTTTTCTAAGCGCCGAGCGCCAGCTCCCCAGCGCCAAGCGCCAGCGGCGTGCAATGAAGGCACACTTCATTACAATCCACCAGCTCTTTTGCCACATTTTTTTGGATCCTTTTAATTGCCTTTTTTTTGTGCTTGAACAAAGCATCAGAATTTGTTATTAAATGTTCCATTATAACTGCATCATTCCCATTTGGTTTGTTTGCTACATGTCCACTAAATTGACAATCGCATTCAGGGCAATATCCTTTGACTGATGCCGCAAAACCACTTTCAGACGTCCGGGATTTTTTAAAAGTTAAAGGACATAATATCTTAGTGCATTTAAAAATTTCTTCAAATAATAGGTTGGTCTATGACCACGGTTTAAGTGTCCTTTCGAATCGAATTCCGCGATTCTTAAACTTGTATGTAACGTGTTCTGATTGCATTTCTTCCCATATAGATGTAATGTCAACGGAAAAATCAATTGTGTTGGAAAGAGAATCATCTAGGCTTATATTGTTTTTCATTATTGGGGTTGAGGCTGGCGGTTCATAGACAATATTATACAACTTCAAAAATTTTGTGTGCGTTTTAGCCTAAGATTATTGTCCATAGCATTTGACAAATCAACAAATACTTGTGAATTAGGGTACGGTAATAAGCCATCGGGCTTCAGTATCTGTTTGAATTTTTCTGATTCAAATTCAATTAAGTATAAGAGTTCAGTTATAGTTGGTCGGTTTTCCATGTTGAAATTAGAATGAATTCCGAAGCTGCAATTTATTAAACGCTGAAATACAAAAGCATTGTATGGGATGGGACAAAGCATTGGTTCAATTTGTTACATTACATTTTAAACAACATGATTTCAAAAACAATCATAGTTGTAAACTAACCTGTTCAAAAAAGGAGAAACTGATGAAAATGGCAATTTTTACATAAAGAGAGTCTAAAAACTCGTGTACCAGCGAGTGTCACAGCTCGTGTCAACGACCAAATTTCAAAAAATGCATGTAATGCAACCTGTCGTATGAATTAGAATACCTCTACTTTTACTGTAATAAAATTTTCAGCTTCTAAAATTGACGTGTCAGTTTTTTTCAGAGCGCGAGTTGTAAAACACCGTGTATAATATCACTATACATTGTCTAAAACTGCTAAACTAAAAACTTGAAAGCATTTATTATGAGTGAATGCAATTAAATAATAATGTACAAAGTGATCATTCAAATTGAATCAACCTTTTAGCTTACTAAAGCGAAATTGATCTCTGAACAGACGGGCATCCCTTTTATAAAATTACACTGTGTATAAAAAAAAATTATTGAACAAATGCTTTGCTTGTGTCCATTCGGGTTTTCGAAATTACCTTGTTTAGAAGGTGTAAGTCTTAATAGATCACTTTTCTAATAATGAAATGGAAAAATTGTTGATAACCAATACAAAATAAAATTGATTGAAATAATAACTGCCACACTTTAGCCGAATAGTAACGGCATTTTATGCAATACAAATATACCTAACTACTTCTTCTGCAGAATACCTAACCACAACCTTGGGTTGTGTTCGAAAATAGGAACCGAGCTAGTGCTCGAGTAGGATTTGTCGTTAGGAAAATAGAAAGGGTACACCAAGCTAAGCTACCCAACCAAAACACATCGGTAACATTTACTCCACTGGGGCAACTTGCTGGGCGCTTGCGCATTTTCAATGTTTTTTTACATCTTTTTTAGAGAAAGTATTGTAATAGGGAAAAGTTTGACATAGCGAGATTTTCAATGTTTTTTTACATCTCTTGTAGAGGAAGTATTGTAATAGGAAAAAGTTTAACATAGTGACATTTTCAGTGTTCTGGATAGCTGAAAGAACGTAGATGACAAAAATCGTATTCACTAATTTCCGTTTATACCAACTTCACAATCTTTAATTTTGAAAACTACTAAACCGATCAGTACCAAATTTGGTAAATACCTTAAAAAATGTTCAAAAATTTATATTTTGAACAAAAATTTAATCAATCTTTAAAAACATGCGCACTATGGGCCAGAAGCCTGTCAAAAGTGGGTCTTTTTGGTTTAAAAACTTGGTACGCTGTTTGTGTTTACTCCAAGGATGTGAATGCTTTTCAAAAAAATGTAAATTGCAATTTTCTATATGAACTATCACTGTAAGGCGGCTCACTAGTTCCGGTTATTTATTATGTTGAGCTCAATATGACACAATAGGATAAGTACTGCATTTTTTTTTTAATTAATGATGGCGGGTTAACCTCTGTTCAAAAACTAGTAATCTAAACTCCTATTTTGGTCGTAAAAAATTAGATTTTTGAAATAATTTTAATTCAAAAACGGCACAATATAGCACAACACAAGCATAATCCGACACAACATTTTTTTTTGAAAAAATTAAAAATGGCGGCGCTAGCTTCCACCCAAAAATCAATCTTTGATCATAAAAAATTAGTTGTTTGAAATAATTTAAATTCGAAAACCGCACAATATAGCACAACGCGAGCACAATCTGGCACAACAAAATGTTTTTGAAAAATCAAAAAAGGCGGCGCTAACCTCCGCCCAAAAATCATGTTTTGGTCATAAAAAATTGTTTTTTTAAAATAATTTTAATTCAAAAACGGCACAACATAGCACAACATGAGCACAATCCGGCACAACATTTTTTTTTTTAATAATAATAATAATGGCGGCGCTAACATTACGCACATCCGATCTGCTCGTCTTCACTTGAGTCTCCACCCTGGTCACGTGTACACCTTTTTAGTGTGCATTCTTAACAGTGATCATCCCAAATAATAGATGACAGAAGTTGAACCAGGCTCTACTTTTCGTTCACTTTGGAATTTCATCCGCACAAATCATTCGAAGTGAAGCATGTAAACATTGAGAATTAAACAGAATTTGTTGCTCACCACGTGGTATATAGCGCCAATTTGGCAATTTCATTTTAAGTTTGATTCGACTACAAATACTACTATAAATAAGATTTCAAAAAAGTTTTTAAATCATGGTTTTTAAGTGGAAAGGCGACCAAACTCCACTAATTATTTCTCTCGTAAAGGAAGTATTGTATTGTATTCATGATTTTTTTTCCAAATTTCACTTTTTTCTAATATAGAATGCGTAGATTACGAAAATCATAGTCACTAATTTCCGTCTGTCGGTCGGTCTGTTCGTTTCTTTAAGGGCGCCGTGGATTTTCTCGAACCAACAGATGTCGCGCGAGTCCGATTGTAGGGTTAATTTTGTGGATATAAGACAGCGGTTTTACGTAAAATTTTGCTCAAAACTTAACACAATTTTAAAGATAAAGGTTCAACTTAGGTATTATAATAATTTTGGCATAAATTAACTAAATAGTGTCGAAAATATAAGCTAATGAAAGAACCCTTTATTTAAAAATAAATTTCACAAAATCTTCTGAAACATTTACTTGACCTATATATGATAAATTTAAACAATTCTGAATAATTAAAATAATTGGTATTTGTTCGTAACGCTATTCTTATTGTGGTATGTTGGTATTTTGTGTATTTAAGTAAAAAAACGCTAACGTAAGGTATTACAATTATATTTTAAAAAGTAAGACATAAACATATAACACGTCTTTTCTCATAAGCTGACATTACACCGATGTTTCCCCCTGCCATAGATAAAGGATACTTACTGCCCCCTGCCTTACTTTGGTCACTGGTGCTGCCACCTTCTTTCCACTGCCACAATTACGCGCGAAATTCAAAATAAAAGATTACTACAGTTCGGCAATCCTGACATTATGATCGCCCTCGATTATAAACATATACTGACTTTATAAATAATTCTAACACATACTAAATTATCACTACATAATACATTAATAATACATTAAAGTACATAATACATGTACGCATAAAAACTCATAAACATAAACGGTTTTTTTTTCATAAGGTATAATAACAATACTCGTAATTAAATTCACATTACACTAATCTGAACTTATCATAAGTCGTACATAATTGTACCGTAAAAGTGTTTAATAATACATAATTAATCATAAGTACATAATAGCGACAATTTAGTAATATGTTTCTGACACAAAATTTAAATGATTCTGATAAATGTCAGTTTGACACTTTTTAATTACACTGATTTTGTTGCAATTCATTACGTAAAATGTATTCAAATGAAGAGTATTTCGAAATGTTATTGATGTACGGCAAATGTGGACAAAATGCAACTGCGGCGGCAAGAAGATACGCTTTGCGTTTCCCCAACTTGACCATCCTTCGGCTGACGTGTTTTTGCGTTTAGTAAACCGAACAAAAACTACGGAAAATTTGAATGGTATTATGCAAGGTGGAACACCACGAGCAGCGCGTGATGCTGCAACCGAGGAGGATGTTTTAGACGCTTTTGAACTTGATGACACCCGTAGCATTCGATCTGTTGCAAAGGAATTACAAAAATCGTACAGCACCGTACAAAGAATTTTACATGATAACAGAATGCATGCTTACCATTACACCCGCACTCAAAATTTGATGGAAGAAGACTATGGTGCAAGAATCATTTTCTGTGAGTGGTTGTTAGAACAGCACGCTGCCAATCCAACTTTTATAAATAGTATTTTATTTACGGACGAATCATTATTTTCTCGCAATGGAACGTTCAATTCGCGCAATTATCATGTTTGGGCAACAGAAAATCCGCATGCTATTGCAACTAAATCTTTTCAGCATAGATTTGGAATAAATTTATGGGCTGGAATCTTGGGCGATTTAGTGGCAAGTATATATATTAATCGTTCAATTATTAATCATATGGGAGGCCGCAAGAACACCTTTGTAAGGTATTTCAGTCGCCTTTCTATTCTTTCTTTCTTTCTTTGACAATGTTCGATTCAAGGTGTTCCCTTACCATGTCTATTACTTTGCCCTTTTGCCAAATTCCAAATAATAGAAAAGACGGGCATTGCCCTGTAGTTCTGCAAACAGTATTATTTATACCATATTCAACATCACTTAAAACCATATCCCATTTGCTAGGTTCCGTTGCCAATTTAGCAATCATCGTGGTTAGTTCGCGATTAAACCTCTCTATTTGACCGTTTGCTCGCGGCGTTCCTTTAGCTATTAATATTAATTGAATATTTTGCTCGGATAAAAATGACTTTCGGATGAAATTTGCCGATCTAAAACATGATCCTCTATCAGCTATGATCCGATTTGGACGACTGTAGTGGTGAAAATAATTAAGGTGCTTAATAACTTCTCCTGTATCGGTTGAACGGCACGCATACAATTTCAAATACATATTTGAATCTTAAGTGGGGCGGTCGGAAAGCAACGCTAACTAGATGTCGCCACATTACAATTTTATTTCATACTTTTTAGCTAAAACACGTAAAAAGTTATGAATTACAATATATTTTTCAAAAAACAATTAACAACCCAAGCTCATGTATTATTATGTTTATCAAATTGTGCCTTGGTTAATTATTTATTAAATTTTGAAGTTTAAAATTTTTTCTATTTATTTTTCACAACTCGTGTTAACAGAAGCCCAAACAAGTATGTCAAAATCTATCTCTAAAAGTTCAAAGCATATTTTGCAGTAATTTGACTAAAAAGTATGAATCAAATGTGAAATGGTGCAAACTGTAAAAATTTTAAATGACATTTAGTGCCATGTTAAATGCCATTTAGTTCGGTAAGCTAATCACAGATGGCTCCTAATCAGTATAATACCTAGGGTCACTGTATTAAGGGGTAACGCCATCAGTGAAATCTCTCTGTTTATTTTATGAATTGTGCAAGAGAGATAGCTTTATTTAAATGAATGCGTACGAGAGAGACACATACATTTTTAGTTACTTTTTTATATTAATAGAGCTGGCGAATACAATTGACATACAAAAGTCATTTTTGAAAATATATTTAATTTTTAAATTAATTGAATTGATGATTAAAATATAAAAAAAAATTGAATTCAATAAAAGGAGATTGATTTTTAATGGTATGTTTAAATGGTTTTATTAGAATAAAGTACCCTAAGTAAGCATAAGTACCCTTATTATTAATCAAGATTTTTGAATTGTCATTTCTCAGGTTACTAAGTTTTAAAAATAGTTTTATGAAATAGAGAGAGAGGTTCTCCCTAAAAGTTACTAATGGCGTTACCCCCTAATACAGTGACCCTAATAATACCGTACAATATTTTGTTTGTGCACCTAGGCACACCGAGTGACGAGTGTAACTCTATCCTTTTTCGATTAGGTATAAAACAAAGAATAGAGATGTACTATTATTATGCAGAAGCATATATGTATTTTTTGTTGCGATTGTAATATGCTGAAAATGTTAGAAGGCAGATTTCTTTGGGTTAATTAATTTTCCTTAACAGAAACCGCTTTTATAAAAATAAATGTGTACACAGCGCATTCTAGAAGAAATCGTTTGAAGTAACTCCGGACAACCATCTTCTTTACCCACTTGTTCTAAATGGGCGTGACCCAACGCTCGTCTTAAGGAAGTTTTAGTCAGTGGACCATAATGGTCTATATGTAAGGTGTCTAAAGGAACATTACCTTTGGGAATTGGATGCAATAACCCTTCTGGTTTGCCTACATGTGGGGAATAACTAATACATTTTAAACAAGTCTGAATTTATTCTTGGTTTGACGCATATTTCGAAACCAATAAATTTTTGATATAAGATCAACAACTTTATTTATTCCGACGTGACCGACGTCATCGTGACATGTTCTTATTACATTGTTTTGCATGCATTTTGGGACAAAAAATAACAATTTCTCGTTGATCTTACGATAGACTAAACCATCTCGCAATTCGTATATCGGGCTTTCATTTTGCAAAGACTCTCCCTATTTCTTTTAATTTCGTCGTCTTGGTTTTGTAAAATGGAAAGATTTTGTTCGAAACTGGGTTCTTCTAGTATAAGAATGCATCTACTCAACGCGTCTACATGGCGCATTCTATCGTTTTTTCGGTGTTCTAACACATAATCAAAATTGTGAAGAACTAGAGACCACCTCAATATTCTAGGGTTAATATCTCGTTTGCCTAGTCTGTTAAATCGCTCTAATGAGTACACTATGCAAAGTGCTTCAAGTTCAAAGCTGTGGTATTTGAATTCTGCTGCGCTTGTGCGCTTACTAAAATAAAAAACCGGATGAAAATGTCCGTCATCTTGCTTTTGCATTAAAATTGAACCAAGTCACAGATAAATATACAGATAGGCTTTCCTTCATCCTTAGTTGTTTCGCTACCTATTCAGTTCTCCTCAACCCGCGTGTATTTTAAATTGCCTACATCTAGGAGTAAAACCATAGAAATCTGTTGTAAAACGTAGTAAAACATTTATTTAATTTTGATTTGAAAGAAAACTGTAATCACACTATAATTTAACGGATGGTTTTAGAAATTGTGTCTGGACGTGGGGTGGCAACTGTTTTTTAATTTTAAATTGTAACCGCCCATAGGATTGGCCTAAAATATAGTGGTAGAATGCAATGCACATGTTATTTTTTTGATTTGTTTTGTAGCGCCTAACCAGTAGCCACAAATTGTCTGTGGTGTGACCGTATGTTTTTTGTTGTATTAGAATTGTTTATTAGAGTTGTGGAGAAGTTGTATGTATTAATTGGTTGATTGGGTGTGGTTTGGGCCATATGACGATGATTTCATATTAAGTTATTAAAGTATTATATTATTTTGCAACGCCATCTACCATAGGATAGACATTCCATTCTACAGGATCAGCATAAAAAAAGCCATCTCTGGTCGGGCCTTGGCAATATCAAAAATACGATTGCTCTATACCATGGCACATCTGTTTATATATAACCTTATCTGTGACCAAGTTCAATTGAACTTGCGTCACAGTGCAGTTGTGTATCCAAGTGAGGTAATTAAATATGGAGGAGAGGTCGCAAAGTTAAAACTGATTTAATTTTTTCAAAAGCAGACAAGGCTTCTGCATTAAATACAAACGTTACATTCGAATTCTTATTTCCAAGTTTTAAGAGATCGTATAAAGGTTTGGCCATAATTGAAAATCTTTCTATAAATCGTCTGAAGTATGAAGCCAGACCAATAAAACTGTGCAATATTTTAAAGTTAGTTGGAACCGGGAAATTTACAACTGATAAAACATTTCCGGCGCTAGGCCTTACCCCATACTTGTCAATCCCAAGAAAACAACATTCATATTCAAAAACTCGCATTTGTCAATTCATCCACTTCGTTATATTTCATCCACTTTATTTTTATCGACATATGACAATCTCCTAGGTCTCGAAAAAAAGGGATTGTAATTTGGTTCTAGAACGATTCTCAAGCTCAAATCAACTCTAGGCTTCTCCGGTCGGTCAGGTTTAATATAATTCTGAATTAGATCGCATTTGACTTTTTCTTCAATCTCAAAACTAAGTGTTTCATTTATCTTTATATCCGGTTTAATATCGTTATCATTAGATAAATTAATTTTTAAAATTTCACTATCAAAAAATTTTCTTTGTTCGCAACAAATCCACAAGGAGAAATTTGTTCTTCTTGACCCGATAAAGTAAACTTCACATTTTCGTTACATAAAACATCGCGACCTATTAAACAATAGTTATTCATGGTATTTGCGGATACCACAAAGAAATTTACTTTAATCTTCACTACATCGATCAAAATATTTCGTTCAAGTTGTCCCAAAATTTCTAATTTGGATTGGTTTATCCCAATAAAATTCAAATTGCAATCAACCTTATTTAAAACTAAAGTGTCAGGAATAATATCACCTCTAAGCAGCAAAATCGGTGATCCACTGTCCACTAATGCATCGATGGTAGTTTCCAATCTGTCTTCATCTCTTAGTTTCAATAAAACCTTGACTTGAACTGCTGAACATGGTTGCTGAAGCTGAACGTCTGGTAGTAACACATGAGTTGTGGAATCGGCAAGTGATCTTTTAACTGTCTGTTTCGACGGACAATCCTTTGCTTGGTGGTCCATATTCCCACATGAATAACACGAACCTGGTTGTCGTCTGGGTCTTCGGTACTCATTAGCTCATTAGCTGTGGTATCGTTTCTCGTAGCACTATTCGAGGACTGTTGGTTTGAACTAAACTTTTCGTTCCGATTGTATTGCTGGTTGCAGCCTGCGCCTCGATCTTCGTTCGTAATGTTTTTCATGACTTGCGATAGCTGGGCTAATGACAGAAATTGTTGCATACGAGCCTGGCTTTGTAGAATGCTGTTGTCGAAGCCATCAATCACATAATCGATGAGATCCAGTTCTGAGATATTGGCTCGATTGCCAGTACGACTTTTTCTGTATAGTAGTCACTGAACTTCTCATTTCTTTTCCATCTACGGCTTTCAAACTGCTTCATTAACGTAATTTTGCTAGGGCGAGCAGAAATTTTTTTCCTTAATTCGTCTTGCTGAACGTCTCACGACATTAGGACATGTTCGGGCCGCGAGTGAAACCATCGGTTTGCTTCACCCAGTAATTGGCCTATGGGGTCTGGTACACTTAACCACCCCCAATATTTTCGAAAAATTTTTGTTGCAATATGTAGTTTGGATCACTCTGAACCTATTGGTACCTATCTTAGTTGAGGAAATTTCGAAAATCCTTTAAAAATCGATTTTGAAAATTGTGTTAAATGTTGTTTAATTGATAAGTGAGAATTTATTCCAAGTAATATAGAACGGCTCTGTGGGTGGAGCAGTAGCAGCGTCGACTCCCATGCGTTGGTCTTGAGTTCGAGCTGGCTCGCTCACCTTTTTTGTTTTTTTGTTTTTTTTTAAATAATTTAAATTTAATTTGATTAACTAATTTTATATAACATTTTAGCATTGGCTAAACAATGGGTGACATTTTTCGTTACTTCAAATTATGTACTTCGAACGACAAATTTGGTATTACGAACGACAATTTTACTCATGTATATATTATGACATATGAGTCAATGTTTTTCTCAGTTTTTGTCGATGTATGAGCGGATAAAATGAAACAAAATTTTTAGTAGATATTTAGTGGATATTGTAATGTGATACCTCGTTCTCCATGACTACATGCACATAAAACTTAAAAATTAAAGTAGTCTGACAATACTTGTCAAATTTTATTAATTAACATAAAATACAAAATGAGTCGATTGATTTCGATTTTTTCATTCGCAAAATTGTCTTGTTAAATTGCACTTGAACTTGTTTTTTATATCGGATATTTTTTGATTTTATTACTCAAACGAGGTTTCCTTTTGGCAATTTGCCTCATCAAGCTGCCATGATAAAAACGCTCGTCCTGCGGACTCGCTCTTTATATATACGGGGAAATTTCTGTTTTCTATTTCCTCTACGACGCCCCTCCACGGCGTTGAGTTAAACGCGTTCTGGACGTCGAGAGTAATAAGTAGGCAGAATTGTCGGTGTTGAAACGCACCGCTGTTCACCCATCTTGCCATATCCTTCACTTCCCGCATGGCATCAATAGTGCTCTTACCTTCTATGAAACCGAACTGCATGTTGGATAGCCCTCCCACCTTTATCATATGCTCATTTATGCGCTTTTTCAGCAGATTTTCCACTAGTTTTGCCGCCGCGTTGATCAGGCATATGGGCCTGTAGGCTTTGTTGTCTTCCTCGTCTCCTTCTGCTTTCTTGCTCGGCTTCTCCACAAGTGTGAGCCACGCTTCTTTCAGTTCCGTGGGAAACTTCCCTTCAATAAAGATCTTATTTATCGTGCTGTGGAATATCTCTGGTACTGCCTCTACTGCAACTTCAATGCACTTCGCCGAGATATTGTCGGGTCCGGTAGCTTTTCTTTTTTTTAGTTTTTTAACTGCCTCCAGGATTTCAGATTTTGTAAACTCTGGGACGCTCTCCGGCTGGTAGGGCTCCCTGTTCCACAAAATTTCCGGTGCGTATGGGAAAAGATTCCTAGCCGTCCTCATCTGATCTTCTTCACTGGGCCTTGAAATCGGTAGTTTCCGTACCCTCTGCAATGCAATCTTATAAGCATTCCCCCAAATGTCATCGTTCAAATCATCTAGCAGTTTGCACCACGCCGCAGCTTTGGCTTTTTTGATTAAGTGTTTAAGCCGTTTTTTACAGCTTGTGTAGCCTTCCTTGATAACTTCCAGCACTGCTCCGTTCCTACCAGTAGCTCTTGTGCATACACGACGAGCTTGTATGCATTCCCTTCTTACTCCTGCAATTTCATCGTTCCACCAATACACCGGGGCTTTTTCCCCCCTACCGCGTGGACTTCTTTTAGGAAACGTCTTGTCACAGGTTCTCTTTATAATTTCGAGCATATCAGTCATCTCAATATCGACGCTCTGTGTGGTCTGTCGTCTGTTTTCGAATTCCCTCTTAAGGAGGCTCGCGAACACGTTCATTTTAGCCTGCCGAAAAATCCAGCCCTGGGGGTGGCTAGTGGTTGTGTCAGGGTCATTGGCTGAGGGATTCCTCATCTGTACACGGTGGCTTCGAATTTGGGTTAGCACATAAGCATGATCACTAAGAGATTCATGTTCTAGCACCTTCCACACCGAGACATCGTCCGCTATCCTTTCGGAGACGCACGTGATGTCGAGGATGGAGGTTGCATTTCTCCTGATAAAAGTGGGTTGGTCTCCTTCATTTAGAGTGACAAGACTCAGAGCAGCTAGCCATTCAACTAGCGTCGTACCTCTTCGATTGTCGTGGGGGGAGCCCCATTCGGAGGACTTCGCGTTGAAGTCACCCGTGATGACGATGTCCTGTGTCGAAGCTCTGATGTCGTCCTCGAGCTCACTTAAGTACTCTCCTACTTGCACTACTGTTATGTTTGGTGATAAATAACAACTGTAAATTTTTTTATTGCCTGTTATAACCCAGGAAAAGCCTGGTCCCGCTCCATATTTGTCAATCGCCATCGTTCTATTAAAGACCTTTATTGCTACGTTTTTGTCTTCATCCGCAATCCAATTATGTCTTAATATGGCTTTACGTTTGTTCGGTTCTTGGACACAGAGAATGTCCGCTTTAAACTCAATCGCCGTTTGCAGTAGGAGTTCCATTGCCGCTTCTGATCGATTGGCATTGAGCTGAAGGATTATTAGATTATCCAGTTCTGTAAAGGAGATTTTCATTGTCCCGAATATCCCCCTCTGTTGTTGATATCACAGTTGCTGTGTTGTTACTGGGTGGTGTCTTTATCTTCTTTCTTGCCGTTGACAGTGCCCTACGGAAGATCTTGCATCTACTCGTCCCAGCACTGTGTCCGGATTCGTTGCACATCGGGCAGTTTTCGGGCTCCGCGCACTCTTTGCCAGAGTGTCCTTCTTTACCGCATTTGAAACAGGTTTTCGTTCTGTCTGGCCCGTCACACTTATTGGCCGTATGATCGTATGCCCAACATTTAAAGCACCGATCTACCTGCAATCGTTTTTCGACCGTACACATGGCAAAGCCTATCCTGATGTTTTTTATAGCACTAAGTTTGTTGGAGTACTCCTTGTTGATAGTGATTGTCGCAGCTTGCATGCTCCCTGCGTTACTACGCAGGTCACCCACTCTGCAGCTAGTGTCTTCTAGGCTGCCAGCAATATCTTCAATCGCCCTATATATCTCGTCTTTCTTGGTCGTGGCATCCATCCCCCTAATGTGGAAGGTTTCGAGGTTGTTAGCTGTGCCCAGTCTTCGCACCCTTGTTCCACCCTCTGTTAGAGGGGTTAGTTTACGTTTAACCAGTTGGGCTGCCTCGTTGTCTTTCTCCATTACTATCAGAAGTTTTCCGTCCCTCGTACTTCTTAGACTCCTGATCTTACTTGATGTCACATCATCTTTCATCTGATCTTTGAACTCTCCTAGTAGTGTTTTATAGTCCTTATTTCCGTTCTCCACGATTAGAGCATAGGTGTTCCGGTCCCCACTTGAACCGGGCCTTTGTATCCTTTGCGGTGTGTATATGCAAATCTTTGTTTTTGAACCGTGGAATATACATTCCACCATCTTCCGGAAGCTATCAAGCGACATTGTTTTAATCTGGTGCAAGGCTACCAGTTCATCCTGCTTTGTGTCTTCTTTGACTTTTTGAAGTAGATTCTAAGTCTCTTCCACGGACCCCTCTAGTGTGGCAATGATTAGTTTTTTTCTCGTCAATAGACCAGGGCCATTCGATCTGGCCTTGACAAACTGCTTCAAAATGTCATATTTTCTGTCTAGCCCGGAGAGTTCCGGGAAACTATCCAAGTAGAGTTTTTGTATGCTTGACTGCATTTGTGGGTCTTCTGGCTCCACCATTACCACCTTTGCAACCGCGTCTTTTGTGTTGACTGGGTTGCCCGTTATTAGCTGTGTGTTCGTATAGGTCTCCTCTTTCCACGGGGCGTGTTCAATTTTGAGCCACTTGGACACTGTATCGATACCTCTCAAGTCCGTGATAGTATCATCACCTTTCTCCACTTGTGTGCCAACATCCGTCTGGCTTTTTGCGGGCGTAGATTGCAGCTCTTCTATTACGGAGCCCACGAATCCTAGATCCATTTTTCTTAAGTGTCTACCGATTCTAGCACTCATATTCTTAATTTGCTCATTGATGAAAACAGGGTTTTCCAAGATAGTAGCCTGCAATTTGTCGGACTTTTAGCGTTGTTTCAATAAGAGTTTTCATCATACTATACTCCCGCCACACCTTTCTAATTGTGTCATTCCTATGGTCTGTTGGTGAGAACGATCTTTTCCTTTTCCCTTTCGTGCCTGTTTCGTCATCTGTATCCATATTTTCTACAACAGTTTCCTGTTCATCTGAAGAGCTTATGCTTGCCTCGGACGAACTGACATCATATATTATGTTAGCCCCATCTGACTTGCCTGGTGTACTTTGTGCTATGGGCTCTCGTTGTTTCACAGGAATCCTAGTGTTTTGTGTAATGTTGCTTCCTATAGTGGTTGCCTTAGTTCCCTCGCTTGGAGGGCTTCTCGCCACTCTTGAGGTGCTTTCAAACTTTCGCAACATTGCGGCCTCTGCTCGATATTTCTCGAGTTCGCCTGCTGCCTTGTTGGCCACCTTTCTGCCATCCTCCAAATTTTCAAGATTGTCTGTCCTTTTAGTCAGCGAAATGCTTTTTTTTTTAACTAACCTAACCTAACCTAACCTAACCCCTGCGCAAGAAAAACAAACAAAATCGTAAATCTAACCTAACATAACCCCTGCGCAAGAATAACAAACAAAATCGTAAATCAAACCTAACCTAACCTAACCCCTGTGCAAGAAAAACAAACAAAATCGTAAATCTAACCTTACATAACCCCTGCGCAAGAATAACAAACAAAATCGTAAATCAAACCTAACCTAACCTAACCCCTGCACAAGAATAACAACGAATATTTGAAGGAATTAAACTAATTAACATAAACAGATCTAAAACCAAAATAAACAGTGTAAATAGTGTTCAAAGGCAAAAACTATGTTAAAAACAAAAAAATATTCCTAAAAAAAACAAAAAAAAAAGTAAAAAAAAAAGGTTGCGGCTACATTCGATACGTGGACTAGCGCACGACAAGCGCGCACTATCACAGCTGGCCTGCAAAGCCTCTCCAAACAGTTTCGTATAAATGCGCTTTAATAATATTCATACAACAATTTGATTTTTACAAAGCGTTTTTTTACCAAATATCAAAATTTCCTCAACTAAGATAGGTACCAATATGTTCAGAATGATCCAAACTACATATTGCAACAAAAAATTTTCAAAAATATTGGGGGTGGTTAAGTGTACCAGCACCGGCCTTATGGCCACCAATTGCATAACAGCAGGAGGTACTTCGTACACACTTTCCACAGCATTCACTCGTTCGATCCAAAGTTCCACATCATCCTGATGACCGCTATACTCCGGCAAGAGTATAGAAAGTTTACTGTTTCTAGGCGCGGAGGCGGGCACACTTGCACTTGTAGTTTTACTATGTAGTAATACCGCTTTTACAGCTGCTTGTACGATATCATCCACTGTTATTGGTGATCCTTGTGATGGTCTTTGCGTCTCATCATTATCACCCGCGTTTGACATTTTATTAAATCTGCGGCAAACGTGCAAAACAAAATCCGGTCAAATTTCAGGAATCCTCACTTGTAAACCACTATTTATTGGGGATCGGTTAAATCCCTCTTCTGATCTTCTGTGGTATGTTGGTGATATTGTGTTTAGTGTGTCTACTAAGATATAGATGTCACTACTATACGACACAAGGTGTTGTGTAGCAGTGACAGTGGCTGGGATATATATCTTATATTAATAATTCTTTGAGTTTGCTTGAAGTTTTGCCTACCACGCAATTTTAGAACAATTTTTGAATATTATGGGCGGTCAAATTATAAATCCGCCTTTGCCCATCTTGTATCCAAAAGATTTACTCTATTTGTCAATATCATTGTTTGAAAATATTGTACGTGGAGCCATCTTTAGACAAGTCATGTAATTTATTTAATAGTAATGTAAAATAGGATTAGACCAAAAAAAGATGATATAGAACTAAAAAATTTAAAGACCTGCGCGTTATTGGCCAAAAACATCGGTGGATGCACTTAATCGTTTTTTACAGGGTTGAATTTTTATTAAGGGTCAAAAAGTTGTAAAAATGCATAATTTGTAACGTGAATACCTGCCAGGAGGAATATTTGATTTGAACCAAATTTGGCATACATATTAGGAATAAATTGAAGAAAATGCGGGCGACAGTTTCATCCCCTTTTGTGGCAAGTTGGCCTTTTAAATTAATTGTTCAAAAATTGACGGTGTTTTGTGTTTTGTTTCGTATATGTCAGCATAACCCACCACTTTCCATCAGTATATTTATATTTATTTTACATAATGAGTGATTAAAAATAATTTCCGACCCTAACTACACACCCCCACTCCCCAAATATACAGTTTGAGTCATATGGATCGGAGTTTCTTCATATTATATTTCTACTATACATTTAAAACAGATTTACAAATAATCTAATTAAAAATAATATGCAACCCTTATTTTACAACTTCAACCCTTAATATACTCTTTACAAAAAATGTTCGGATTTCTTTTAAAGCATTTTTAAATAACCCGATACATTTCTTTCCACAAAAGATGCCTCAAAATTCTAAAAATTTGAATCCGAAAATTTAACGTAGCAACGAAAGAAGTGGAAATGAGATTCCACAGTATCTCATTTCCAGCGAATTTTAAATTTGTTGCCAAAGCGACCGTATCTCGGGAACACCAAAACAACAAAATACAAAAATCGAAATAAGCGAGAAAGAGCTTTAAATAAAGTGGTTGAAGGGCTGAATCTTGCAGGGGTGAGTGTGGAATTTTTTTTGCACGTCGTGTTTTCCAAACTCATCCACTACACCACCATACATGTAATAACTAAGCTAATTCCATCACGAACTTCTGAAGAAACTCCATTTGGGGCCATTTTTAAGTGAATTAACCAGTTCAATTTTAATGGTTCATGTAAACAATAATTTTGCAATCACTTTAGATGATTCATCCGATTGAAGCCGTGCTGTTCATTGCCGATGACATGCTTGAAGTTGAAGAAGAGTTCGTCGGTGATGATAGCTTCGAACAGTTTAGGAATCGAAGAGAGCTTGGAAATTCCAGAAAGTCGAGACCCTTTAAATTTCTTGTGAAGCTTATTAAGTTTAAAGCTTTTTTTCATGTTCAGCTTGAATAATATCTGCCTTGCATAGATAATGAAATGATACACTGTACTGTAAGTATATTTATTAGGATATTCGAATAACGATACATGTGATTGACGAGATATGACAAGCATGATTCAATAAAAATAGGTTGGCTGCAAACCCGAGTATACGCAGGTGGGAAGTTAATGCCATTTGAAATCCGGCTCCCACATTACGGGTTTAACTGAGCACTTACCGAACATCTACCCGTGAATACAAGACGAATGATGTTTGAATGTATATGCGTGTTATGTCGCAAGGTAAGTAGACGCAAGTAATACTTAACAATCTTTTATTAAGTCGTATAGCAAACAATGTATGTGAATATGTAGAATGGTATGAGGACGTAAGAAAGCATTAATTAAGTAGTGTGTTGGTTGAACTTGTACCAGTCCCTAGTCACTCGATCCACCACCAGTGGCAGTTTCGTTCTCGCATCTCATTGGTAGGTCCCGCTGCGAGCAGGACAGCCTATTCTCTGTCTTTTCGGCGGTTACGATTGTATTTGGTTGTAAAAATATTTGGTATAAATTGATGACGTTAACAAATTAAAAAATTGTTATAAAATTAATTAAAAGTGTTTTACTTTAAAGACAAAGTGTAGTGCATACATATTAGCTGCAATATTATTTTAAAAAGTGTAAGTATAGTGTAATTAAATTTAATTGAAATCATGAAGAATGGCATTGTCGTGTGAAATGTTCTAACAACATTTTAACCTCATTCTGTGATAAACACAAAACACGTTGATGAATTGGTGAATTGTTGATGTTTTGGTGAATTGAAAATATATAATGGTATTCAAGACTTGCTGTGTGCCTGGGTGTTGGAATGGATGGTGTAAAGTGGATATGGAAAGGCTACGGGTATGGCTTAATTGAAGGTAAGGCATATTTTAATTACTTTTAGAATTAGGGTACCTATGGTCTCGAATAAAGGCTTATATTATTGCTACTGTTATCGATATCGTTGCATAAACGAACCCTTATGTTTGTTTATGGAACGATTTAGCTTCTTATTCTGTAAACAATTGAACAATATCGTTATACCATAGATGTGCGCCATGTGAATTATAATATCAGTGGTAGCACATCGTCCAATGTATAACGATATCGTTTAATTGCTTACGGAATAAGGGCCTTATTCCGTAAGCAATTAAACGATATCGTTATACCTTAGATGTGCGCGATGTCAATGGGGCAACTGTTTGTTGATGGGGCAACTCTGCCACGAATTGAATTATGATTATAAATTATAATCATAAATCAATTTATGACGGTCCCAAGCCCGATATTTATTAATTATAATATTATAAAGAGGAGGGACCCATCAACATAGTCTTAATTTTGCAACTTATAATTTAATTTATGTAATGTACATGTAATATGTAATATAATGTATAATTTATATGTTTTACATTTATGTAATGTGTAATATATTTGTAATTGTATAATATATTTGTATTGTAATTTATAATGTATATGTGTTGTATTATGTATAAATAATAAATGTGTATTGTAAATTATGTTTTTATTTACCTTTAAAATAATAAATAAAAAAGATAATATTTGAATTTACCGCGCAACCGAAATGTTTTTAGCATGGTTACAAACCAAATACCAAGCAGATCCATATAAATGTGGATATTCAACTTCGTAACCATAATGAAGATGGCGTGAAAATCGATTCTAAATCGCCCGTTCCTTTTCTACAGAGTGTCGGATCTTCTTTCTTTATTATCTCTGACTTGTACTGGCCTTCGGTCGCACCTGCCGGTCCAGGTTCCCCCACCTTCACCTTACATTCGGCACTGTCGGCAAGGTAGGTTCCGACTCGTCACCAGTGGCGGCGCCAATACATAACATAACACTTTAGGAAGAGACGTAATCTTTGAGGTAGTTGGGATTACTTTTCGCATGCGCAGATTGGCGCCCACTGGAAACTGGGGTCGGTTGTTTCTGAGTGGCAACTGAAGCTTCTTCTGCGTCGAACCTGGTGGCAGGAACTTCATCCAACCTGAGTAAGTTGCTTATTGATAGGAGACCGATTGCAGTTTTAATAGGAGACCGCTCCACGTTTACCGTTGGTGGTTGTGCATTAGATTCGATTTGATACGGTGGGACCTGTCGTAATTGGTCGACGTCGCGTATCTGTGTTTTCCCATTGCTTTCGGTTTCATACGACAGTGGACCCGTGGCTCTCACGATCGTCGCTCGTGTCCACTTCTCTTTTCCAGTGTAGTTTCTACTGAGGACTGGCTCTCCCGAAGCGAAAACTCTCGGCACCTTCTTGTCCACCATTTCTTGGTTGGGTTTATGTTTTATGATCGAGTCCGGATGAAGTTGATCCAAATGATTCCGTCGACGTTTTTTCATCAGTAATTCCGCTGGACTGAACCCGGTGACTGTAGATGGCGTAGTGTGCTGGCTGAAAAGTAAACGAGATAATTTAGTCTCCCAATCCCCTTTCCCCAGCTTTGAGAGCTTATTCTTGGTTTCCTGGACCATTCGTTCCGCTTGCCCGTTTGAGCTCGGGTGATAAGGAGCAACTCGAGCATGACGTATCTTATTTTTGTCCGAAAAATTCGCAAATTCGGCGGAAGTGAAAGATGTGGCGTTGTCGCTCACTATTACCCTGGGTAGCCCATGCGTCGCAAAGATTTTTCGCAAGACCTTGATAGATGCGAGCCAGTGATTTCATTTTTACCATTCCTGGATGTGTAGCATGAAGCTTGGTTAGTGCATCGGTCCGGGCCCTTTCTGGTATTATGATTCTACTTCCCCACAAAACGCAATTTTTGTACGTCGACAGTTCGTGACGTTTGGTGTGGAACGAAGACAACTCCGGAGTTGTTTTTGTGGGCCAGCCTTTTAGGATGTAATCGCGCACGCGCGAAAACACTGGGTCGCGATTTGGGAGTTTCGGGACGAGTTCCGCTTGCACACAACTTTCGGGCATGAGTTCTGTCATCAGCACGTTTGACACAATTGATTCAGGATTCGTCGTTCCGACCGATAGCGGTATACGACTCAAGTAATCCGTATGCGCGATATCCTTACCCGGTTTATAAATAAGTTTGTAGTTGTAGTTCGACAAAAGCAGCGACCAGCGCACCAATCGTGGAGATACCCTTTCGGGCGTCGGCACGTGTTCTCCTAGAATTCCCAGCAGAGGCTTCTGATCTGTATAAATCACAAATTCCCGTCCGTAAACGTAATTGTGGAATTTCTTGACGCTCATAATTATCGCGAGGCCTTCTCGGTCTAGTTGCGAGTAACGTCGTTCCGTTTCGTTAAAAGTCTTGGAGTGGTACGCCACTGGTAATTCCGCGCCGTCTTCCATTACGTTACTCAGCACTGAACCCGCCGCGAAAGGTGACGCGTCGCACGATAGCACTAACGGCCGTTTGTCACTGTAATGCACTAATAACGAATTTGATGTTAAAAGTTCTTTGACCGCGTTAAATGCCTCCCTTTCTTGCTTACCCCAGACCCATGTAACGTCCTTGTCCAACAGTCGATGAAGCGGCTCAGCTATTGTTGCCTTATTTTTGAGAAAAACGTGGTAGAAATTTAAAAGCCCCAAAAATGTTTGCACTTCGCGTTTATTCGCGGGTTCGGGGGCGCTGTGAAAAGCTTGCACCTTGCTTTCATCCGGTCGCACGCCACTGACATCGATTTTAAAGCCCAAAAATGTGATAGTCTCTGTAAAAAAATACGCACTTGTCTTTACGCAGTCTAAGTCCGTTCTCCGAAAAACGCCGCAGAACTTCTTTCAGTCGCGAATGCAAAAGCCTCTTCGAAACCGCGCTGATGAAAATATCATCGTAATACGGAAGCACCCCATCGATATCTTGTAGCTGGTTGTTGATGAACTGTTGGAAAATTTGTGGTGCTACCTTTAGTCCAAATTGCATTCGATTTACCTTATAGCACCCCTTATGGGTGACGATTGTTTGTAGTGTCGGTGGGTTCTCCGGCCATAAACTTTTGTATGTACTAAACGAAATGACTCGCCCCTGAGCCAATCTCCATTAGGCATTTTTTATTATTTAGTCTCACCGACGCCGTATATGATTTGTGTTTCGATTCCGTCAGGCAGGAGAAGATGTTCCCGAATATCGACTCTTCGACCGTTTCACTCGCTAGCGCCGAAGTGCCGACTTCTGAGACTTGATTAGTATTGTTGCTGCCCCTATTTAACCTTTTTTTGGCATACTTAAGCTAAGTGTCCAATTTTCCCGCAAAATCGACACGTAGCACTCGCAAACGTGCATGCATTCGCACGATGAGCCGGGTCTCCACACCGGTAGTAAGTAGAACCACTGAAAGATCGAACCGATTTGTTTTTCGCAGAACACGAACCCGAGCACGAACTTGAGTGCGCACCCTCGTCTTCGCGTTTCCACGGTTTTCGCGCCTGGACCTTGTTGATGGTGGCCTGCGAAATTGAATTTCTAATTTCTTTGATGTTCTTCTTCGCGGCCTCTGCTGCTGTTGCAATTTTAAAACCAGAAACCAAGGTTAGCGTGTCTTCCGACAGCAGAAGGCGTTGTATGTCCTCGTCGATCACTCCGCAAACCAGTCTGTCACGTAGATTGTTGTACAATTGGTCGCCGAAGTTACATTCTTCCGCGATTTTGTGTAACGCGGCCATGTATGCAGCAATGTCCTCCCCCTCTGATTGGGCCTTTTTATGAAAAAGAAAACGTTGCACTATTTCTGAAGTAGCTGATGTGAAGTGGTCTGACAGGGCACTGTACAAGTTCTTCGTAGGTTTTTTCGCCCGGTTTGGCCGGTGCACAGAGTGAACGAACGATTTCGTAGGTCGCTGTGCCGATGGAAGCCAGCAAAGTGGCTCTTTTCTTGGCAGCCACGCCAACTCTGTTGGCTTCCAGCAGAAAATCTAATCGTTCGGCGTAAATTGACCACTGCCATGGTTTCTCTGGGTCGAACGCCATTCCCTACGAACGCCATTTTGTGCGCGCACTTGTCACTTTACGCGCTAGAATGTATTCGTTTACTTTAAATTCCGGTGAATTCGTGCTCCTCGTCGCCAAATGTTATGTCGCAAGGTAAGTAGACGCAAGTAATACTTAACAATTAGTCGGGAATCTAGACTCCGAAAAGACGCCGTTTAAAAGTCGAAGTGTGCACTCGGGAGATATATGGTTTTAAAAATATGCATATTATGTAGAATGATTTTCCGGATCTGACTATGGGGTAGGCCCGTTTTTTCAGGATTGCAAAAAGGCACAAAAAATTATTTTCACATTTTTTTTTTGGTATTGAAAAATGTGAAATTTTATGTTTACACCGCTACAGCAGGAGTATTATTCATCTCATTGAAATGATTTTTAAACCAATAAAAAGCTCAATTATCTCACGTTCACACACTGCAAATTGTTTATCAAAATTCTTAATAATAATTGCTACAGAAATTGTTTAAACAAACCGCGCACAAAAACTGCATTATAAACTTCAGCATCGAGGTATTTTAAAAACTATTATAGATAGATGCATACATAATTGGTATGAAATGTGCAAAAAAGAATGAAGAAGTTTTTAGTGAAAAAATTACATAGATCGATTCATTTGTGTAAAAGTTATGATTTTTTTTATAACGCGCTTTATTGTTTTCCGCTGAGCGTATGTACGACTTTAACACGAAGATGGTCTCGCACACATTATTTGATCAGTTGCGTTACCACTGCACATTACTAATTATAAGAATAAATAAAATCTATCTTTTGTAATAATTTCAAATTATACATAAACTTGAAAATTTATTATATATTAAATTTACGACATTGACCCTCACAATAGCAACCTATTATACACTGTAATCCAACTTTGTTACACCTGCAATTTTTGGTACATTTTTTAAATTTACATTTACAAAACATTTTTTCAGATGATAAATTTGGACGAGCATTTATAGTTATCAATTTTGGTATAAGAATATTGTCTTCTAAATTCCATCCAAAGTTAGTTGGATTCGGAATTTTTGGATTTAAGGCCGTAGCTTTTTTCCAAATAATTATTTGAAATGCAGCTCTCAGAATGTGTTGATAAAAAGAATCCTCGGTCGGTGGTAAGTTTCTTATATCAGATTTACAAGTATGAAATAAATGTGCACGTAATTTATTCAAATCTCCAGTAAATAATGGTCGACCATACAAAACTTTGAAAAAATATCGCGCTGAATTTCGAAGAAAATTTATATGGTTGAAATCATTTCCAGGGTAGTCTATTAATCCTTGTAGTTCTTCATCTCCAGTAAGCTTTTAGCATTGTTTTACAACGTTGCATTTTCCTTTTTTAAATAAAAAGCTAACTGTATCACAGCTAGTTATACAATAAGTACACAAGAATAAATTACTTAAATCTAATTGCGCTTCAATTGTTTTGTCTGTAGTTAACTCTCGCATGGTATGATGTATTGGTATGAAAACATCAAATCTGCGAAACCACAATTCCTTCAAAGAAGCTAATCTACATACAAAATATAATCCTAACACAAAAATATCTGTATCTGTGGCTTCTATTATTATACGACTGTAATCTCTCATAGATAAATATCGAATAATAACAAATATTCTAGTATCGGCTTCATTGTGATGGGAAAATTGCAACTCTGGTATATTTTCTATAGTCCTAATCGATGAAGATATAGTAGTAGTACTACTAATATCTGCCATTCCAGAAGTCATTATCGATATATTGTTTGGGAGACGTTTATGTTCTTTGCATAATTTGTTGGAAATATATTTTAGTAATCGTGCTTTATTGTTATTGTTAGAGAAAAAATGTTGCCAATTAGGAATTTCAATGTTATCTTGAACTTCAAATTCTTGACTTGTCACACCAGACTTTTTTCTTTTTATCCTCTCCATTTCTTTGGCGGAATTTATCCTATCATCATATCTATCTCCAACAAGTACTATCATATCACATAATATCGGTGTGTTGGTAACAATAACATTGATATATTTTTCATATAATTCACAAAAAGTTTTGCAATTTTTGTATTGGTGTCGCTGTATAAAAGCCATCATGTCAATGACATAAGCAATTTTTGAATCAGCTGCAGAAATAAACTCTTCAACTTCAATCCATTTGTCTTTCAGTTGTGACTTAATAGTGTTGAAAAAGTCAGCTTTGTTTCCTTTCCTCAAACTGTACCCAGAAAAATTTGGTTCGCTGAGAGATGGAGGATAGTTTAACCATTCATGACTAAATACGTCTAATTTTTTGTTTTGATCTAAGTCCCTAGCAAAATACATACTCCGGAGAACCATTGCCTCATCTTCATAAAGTTTTGACTTGATTTCAACAGAAGTTTTGGTTTTCACTGTTTCGGAAAACAATTTAATTTTTACAGGAGGTATTTTTTGGTAGTTATTTTTTTCTGCTTTTTCTAAAACATCTAAACCAATTTTTTCTGCATCACTTAATTCTGTAGAGGTGCATTTGTATCCTGAATAAATATTCAGCAAGTGATTTGTTTTAAAGACAAAGGGATTTATTTTTTGTTGTATTACTTGTTTTACACGTTCTCTTGCTTGTAGTTCATTTAAATTGAATTTAAAACTGTCGTTGCGATGACTGCTTTCTTTTACATAACTATTGCCAAAAGTTTTTAGAAATTCATCGCGCTTAATGAAGTCAATACTGGTAAAGCGTACAGATACTTCTGTATCGTTTCTGGATTCATACTTATTCCACTAAATAGTTGCGTTTTACAATCTTTATTGTATGTCTGTTCCAATGCCATGTCTGTCCAAATCCCGTTGAAAGTTCCGTTTTTTAAATGTATGGTGAATTTTCCACTTTGAAACTCTTTATAAACAGAGGGAGCAGTTGACTTTAACTCTTTCATACATTTTAAATAGTGAGGTATATATGATACGTACTTGTAATGCCCTGCGGCAACCAAATATGGTAACATTTTTTCAACACTTGCTAAATGTTCTTCCCAATTTCCACTTCTTTCTGAATAAATATACCATTGGGCAATTGACATCATTTCCAGATACATTAGCCAAAATTTTGATGTTGGATTTTCTGATATTGATTTTTCAAACTGTTCTCTAAGAGGTTTGATTTCTGTCATTAATGAGGCTGTGTTTGAGAAAAACATAAATGATTCATCCGTTTTAACATTTAGATTCATGTTGTTTTGCAAATGTTTTATTGCATCTATCAAAGTATTAAAGTTTTCGATATCTGTAGGGTCTATGAAAACGTCTGCACATCTAACATATGCTTCAAATGCTTCCCAATACAAATCAAACATTGCAGCATGAATCAAAGTATGACTTCTTACCATTTGGTAATAATCTTTTCCGCCTGTTACAATTTTTTTTGCAGTTCCTTCTAATAAAATGCGTCTAGACACCAGTAACTCTTCCAGTCCAGAACAAGACATAAGACGCCCTATTGCTCCCAAAAAATTCAGAATTATATGGAAACCACCCATTCTTGGAATTACTCTTGCGTATTTTATTGGATGTTTTAATTGAATTGCGAGAATAATTTCGTATATTGCCTGGTCAGCTGTTATAATTACATGCTGCTGATTTAATAAATTTGAGTAAACTTGTCACATTTTATATTAGTAGGAATGAATACGCCAAATTCGCCAATACTATCATCAACTTTTACGGCTATGTCATGTAAGAACCTTTGAGCATCAGCATAACTCACGCAATGTCCTAACTGATTCAATTTTCCGATCAAAATTTTTTGTCTGGAACGTAATTAAGGACAAGTTAAATATTTCAAGAAAAAAACTTATTTCAAATACAAACCTTTGCTTTAGAAGTAACAAAGAAAGACCGACACTTTTTGGGGTTTTAATTCCACTAAAAAATAAAATATCCTGGCATAAACTAAGTACTTCATTTCTCTCTGATTCATTGCTTATTAAAGACCTTCCCTCATTATCAAATTCAACGTTGTCATGATGAAGTAAATAGTGAATAAAGTTGAATAGTCTTAGAGGAATTAATTTTGTAGCTTCATCTTTTGAAATAGTAAGTGTACTCTCTGTCATCGTTGAGGTTTGGGATTTTAAATTTATTATATCTCTTCGAATAACTGTAGCAGTATGATAAATATTGGCAACGTCTTCGTGGGAAAATGTAGGCAATTTAAGTTATTGTTGTTGTAAATTAGAATCAGAATCAAATTGTTCAATATCACTATCGCTTGATGCGTCTACAATATCCTGTACAATATGCTTTTTCAACTTAACAAAAATTGATTTAACCGAAAAAACCACTGACGAAAAGCCAACTTCATTTGTTAGAATTACAACTTTTTTGCCGAATTTTGATTTTAACTCTGTTATAATTTGTTTTGAGCGAGGATTTTTTGAATTATAGTAAACATTATCAACCGCAGCTTCTTCGTGAATTTTTTTTCTTATCCAACTAATTAAAACTCCTTTGCCTTCCATAAAAAGAATATTTTGTAGCTCATCGAACGGATAATAGTTTCTACTTTTCTCGGCTGATAAAGAATCCACATTTATTTTTTTTGTTTAAATAGTGGTTTAAGCAAATGTTATGATATTTGAAATTATTTGCTATTATGTCTATGCATGAATCCCCAAAACCTTCAATATTTGATAGCATATTCATATCACTCAATACTTTTGCTTTCCTCCAAACCTCATTTTGTCGCTTTACTGTTGAAATTAGTATCAATCTTCGATTGCCTTTCATATCTCGATCTCTTTGGCATATGAAGCAAAAACCTATTTTTATTGTAGGTGTACTGGGAGGTGGGTGTGTACTGCTGGAACTTGTAGTACTTAATTTCATCTTTTTCGAAACTTTTGTAACATAGTTGTCCGAAATATATTGTTTTCTTGTATAATTTCGTCTACATTGAGCATGAAAAACTGGATTTTTCTCTAAAAACTTGTCTTGGTTTATGATTTCAATTTTCAGTAGTTTTGATATATTATCAAATTTTGTTTCTGCTGCTTTTACTACAGTTGGATAACCTAATTTCGTCAATTTTTGAAGAGCTTCAGAAGAATTTTCTTGGCATATTATGCACAAGTTGTAATTGAAATATGCTGTGAAAGAATGTTAATATAGGGTAGTTACAATATATTAGTACTTATTATTTTACTTTTTATGTGAAGTTCAGATTGTTCCATTATTTATAGCATCAAATGAAATCTTGCACTATCTTAGCTAATATTATAAAAATACTGAGATGTTATTACAAACGTAACTGATCAACTAATGCGTGCGAGACAGCCTTACCTACTGTTAAAGTCGTATGTTAGTCAGCATACGCTCAGCGGAAGACAACAAGGCGCGTTATAAAAAAAATCATAACTTTTACACAAACGAATCGATCTATGTAATTTTTTCACTAATGGTTATTTTCGTATCAAGGGAGTAAAGGCGCGGTTTTGGGCAAGTTTAATTTTTGAGAGAGAAAAGGCAACACAAGGGGACCCGAGGGTCGCCGAAGGGGACCCGAGGGTCGCCGAAGGCGACCCGAGGGTACCCGCGTGTTGACTTTTCTCTCGAGAAAATTTACCGAGACCAAAAGCCATTTATTCCCGAGATTCGAACATCATTTTTTGTCCAAGGCACATCTAAAATGAGTCTTTTACGGCAAATGCGAGGAGAGAGTGAAAACGAATAATCAATAGTGCATTTGTTAAAAGCATCATTGACACCATTTAAAGTTATTATTTATTTATTATCATTAAAACAAAATACAAATACAAAATACAAAACCAAGTACAAACTTACAAAATAGAAAGTAAACAATAAAAATACGGAACTAGATTCCCTTATTTTGATACGAAAGTTGCATTCTCAATATAATAAATGTTGCGAGGTTGTTTTTCGGCTGTGTTTTCCTTATTTTCTTCAATTTTTTGCTTTTTTGCATTGGGCGGAGTAGGTGGAGTTTCTATTTCAGAGCTGCCGGACGCAACACTACTTGTCGGAGCCGTGTTGGTTGAAGCTTTCATGTTGACCGCCGACGACAAAATATTTCCGATTTTTGTTTTGTAGGCTACAGAAGTGTCGATATACCCTGTAACAATAATTGACAATATATAAATTTAACAAGTTATTTTTATTCACCTTCAGCACAACGATCCGATTTCCAGGCACCATGTTTTTTTAGTGTTGTCATATCTGCACCTGAATTAGCCAAAACACTCGCAGATGATCTGCGGAAAGAATGGCCCGTGTACCGTTTAGGATCTGGCAACTCGAGATAACTCGCAATTTGGCTCGGCATAGCTCCAATCTTATTTTTACCAACTGGTTGAGAGGTGCACGTTTCATTACGGTAATTCAAAAAAAACCGATCGATGGAAACGTTTGGAGGGCGAAGCGCTTCATATTTTTTCACAATATTATAAAAATCACCAGTGATCGTAAATTGTCTTGAAACTTTTGTTTTGGTATCGGGAATCTTAACCAAAATCAGATCCCCATGGTGTTCGACGTCCGTTATTTTTAAAGCAGCCAGTTCGCAATTTCGGCAAGCTCCTGAAAATCCAAAAATCGTTGCAACCTGTAAACAATAGGTACCATTTATTATTTAATTAAATGAATATTAAAACGTGTGTATGAAAGTATACTACTATATACTAGTTAGAAGTATATACTACTACAGTATATACTTACTTTTACACACAAGTATTGTTTATCAGGAGCTTCTTTCAAAAATTTTTCAATGTCACTTTCCGATAAAGATTTAGCTTTTTTTGGCTTGTAACCATCATTTTTTTTTTCAAAAAGACAAAAACTTAACTTTACTCCTTGAAAACACCACCGAAAAGACTCATTTTAGATGTGCGAGTGACAAAAAAACTTCTTCATTCTTTTTTGCACATTTCATACCAATTATGTATGCATCTATCTATAATAGTTTTTAAAATACCTCGATGCTGAAGTTTATAATGCAGTTTTTGTGCGCGGTTTGTTTAAACAATTTCTGTAGCAATTATTATTAAGAATTTTGATAAACAATTTGCAGTGTGTGAACGTGAAATAATTGAGCTTTTTATTGGTTTAAAAATCATTTCAATGAGATGAATAATACTCCTGCTGTAGCGGTGTAAACATAAAATTTCACATTTTTCAATACCAAAAAAAAAATGTGAAAATAATTTTTTGTGCCTTTTTGCAATCCTGAAAAAACGGGCCTACCCCATAGTCAGATCCGGAAAATCATTCTACATAATATGCATATTTTTAAAACCATATATCATCGAGTGCACACCCCATGATCGAATTTGTGCCTTCAGATTCCCGACTAAATCCTTTATTAAGAGCGCGCCGCAATTCAAAACTTGCAAGAACGTCCGCTAGTTGCGCCTCGTTCGTATATCGGGTCTGCATAGTAACGACAAAAATCAGCGTACAAAATGCGAACTATCTCGTATATAAGTTTCTGGCAGGTTTCTGGCTTCTAAGCACTCGTACTCACGCTCGACCCCCTCCTTCCTATCCTGACTTAAATTTAATCAATTTTGCGGCGAATAATATTAGAGAAATAAACTATGTAAAAATCTGCACTCAAATACCTAGTTTTGGAAAAATATTCATTTTACTGAAAATGATCTTGCGGATCTGAATATGGAAGTCTCCAATTTATCCGCATTTTTAAAATGCCATAAAAAAATATTTAAAACATTTTTTTTTATATAGAAAAATCTTAAATTTTATGTTTACATTCCATTTACAATCTTATTTTTGATCATTTTTTAATGATTTTTAGACTAATAGAAAGGGCATTTTACCTAGATTTAGATGCTGCAAAATTATTCAAAAAAAAATTGTAAACAATTTCCACCGAAATTGTTTAAATAAAGCGTGCCCAAAAACTGCACTACAAACTTCAGCAACGAGGGATAATCTAAACTAGTCTAGATAGATGCATACTTCCAGCGAATGAAATATGAAGAAAAGAATGAGGAAGTTTTTAGTGAAAGATTTACATATATTGCTCAAGTTTTATAAAAACTACGAGTTTTTTTGTACGGCGTTCTGTTGAGCTTTGCCGCATTTTTTGAGTGTATGATAGAAAGCGCAACCCGCGACGCTGTTTGAACATTAGGTAGGTACTTTTCACGACCGTACATTTCACAAATTAAAAATATTTTTTGTACCCCAGTAAAAAATTTAAATAAGAATAATTTTTGCATTTGCTTTTTTGACGGTTGGAAAAAAGTTTTTTTTTCATTTTTTTTTTTAGAACAATAAAAAGAGAAGGCTGTTTCAACATCAAAAATGGCAACTAAAAAGATGTCATTTTAATCGAAAATTGCAAACATGTATATATGTAATTGCTTCACATTCAGTTACATTTTATTTATTTTTTTTGTGATGTTTAAATTTGAGTTAATAATGAACGATTTTGAAAATTTCAAAATTATATACATACTTCTTAATTTTTTAAAAATGCGGAAAACCGGATACCAGACTATAATATTACGCCGGATACTGGGTTAACCGGGCGGATAATACTAAATACTCATTATTCAAATATTATAAATATTAAGTTTAAAAATTGTTTAATTCGAAACCCGGCCGGGTATAACATAACTGTTCGGATATCCGACAAAATCCGAACGGGTACCAGATACATACCCGGTACCCGCTTGCAACGCTATTTTGAGTCGATTCGCGTTCGAGTTTTTCCAATCGAACTAATATATTGAATATTAAGAATTCCAAGGTCATATTGATAAAAATAAAATGATTTGGTTCTTTTATCTTATTTAAGTCAATTGGCGTTTGGATTTTTGCAATTGGATTCATTCTTTGGATTCATTCAAAAATAATCCATTTTCATTGGTTTTGATTGTTCAACAAATTTCAGCATCGGTCCTTATTAACAAAATAGAAATTTTGAAACGCTTGTTAACTGGCAAAGCACACCCAGTAGAATAAATAAAAGTATATCTGGTTAATTGTCGCTAATTAGAGTAACTAAGCAGCACCAAAGAAGCAACAATTCTTTTTTAAATCGGATGCCTTTTGATTGTTCGCTTTGCCACCTTTTTATTAAAATAGGAAAGTCTGTTTTTTTTTTCAAAAACAACAATAGCTAATTTTGTTAATTAAAATTAGTAATTAGAATCATATTAGCGGCAATTAACCATATATTTTTTGTTTTATTTTGCTGGGTATCAGCTTTGCTATCTATTTATTTATAAAATTCAATGCAAATACGAGTACAATAGTATTCATATTAAAAATATATTTTATAATGATATTATAAGAATACGAAATACAAGACAAATAATATTCTTTTTGTAATTCCCGCGACTTGTTGCAAGTCGAAATACCAAATGGTTTTCAAATGTCGGCCTCTTTCCCCGTTGGGCTGAACCCAAAGCAGGTAGAATTCTTTTTTGTTAAACAGATAAATTTCGATGATCAATATTTATGACAAATTTTCTCATGCAATATAAATTAAAAATATTAATTAAAACTAAACGCAATAAAAGTAAGCTATGTAATTTTCACGGTATGTTTTTAATAAATGTAGCTTTTGATAAATCTATTTACATTTATTAAATATTTTATGGTTTTTATGTATTCGACTATGGAATATTAATATTGATTTTTCTAAATAATTTCTTTATTAGGCATTAGATTTGATTTAAAATTCAACAGGGCCGTCACAACATCATGATCGACCCAATGGTAGCAAAAAAAATAAAAAAAATAAAAATGGTGGTTTTAAAATGTAGGGGTCAAACATATTCGAAATTTTGGAAAACGGACGTTTTTTTGGTGCATTCATCTAGAATACCAAAGAAAACTAAACTCTAATTATAGTGGTAATATGCTTGGAAAAGATGTAATTATTATGCAACTAAATCTTAATTCAAAAAACTTATTAGTTTTTGAAATACGTCAAAAACTTACTTTTTAGGTTTTTCTCTAATATTTCTGTTGATATTATATTTTTTTCCATCAAAAAAATATATATATAAATAATGATAAAATCTTCAATCAGTTACTAATGACTAAAAAATGAAAAATATTTTTAGTTTTTTTGTAATTAATTATTAAATGCACTCTACAGTGGCGCCATCCTTATTTTCAGGTATACGGCAGCACGCTCTTAAGTCGTATAGCAAACAATGTATGTGAATATGTAGAATAGTAAGAGTACGTAAGAAAGCATTAAGTAAGTAATGTGTTGGTTGAACTTATACTGGCCTTCGGTCGCGCCTGCCGGTCCAGCTTCCCCCACCTTCACCTTACATTCGGCACTGTCGGCAAGGAAGGTTCCGACTCGTCACCAGTGACGGCGCCAATACATAACAATGCGCAAATCGGAAAGCTCGTGGTTCTCCGAAAACTGGGAGCAAGCCGTTTACGGATAAATGACGAATTTGAGGCCACCTATCTTTATTGTTTCATGATGACAAGTGTCCCGTACTGGCGGGATCCGGTGTTGACCATAACACTGGTTCAATACAGTATCTGTCACTAGCTAAAGATGGCTTGTACTAGGATAGGTATTTATCTGAAGGAGTTAGTTTTATAGGAATAAACTTTTTGATCCCACGATATAAAATATCGTACAAACTTAAAGTTGCAACATTAACATCAGTATCAATGTCTATAAAAGTCCAGTCCTGATTTAAGAAGAAATTATTGAGATCCGTAAAATCAGATTGTAAAAAATCGAAACATTTACGCGTATTAGAAGAATCGAACGTTGGATTAGTGCCAGAGGTGGGTGATAAGAATCTATCAGAGAGTCATTGCAGATAATTAAGTCCAGAAATTTGCGCGATTGATTGAAAATACAGTTTGCTTGCTTAAGTTTCATAAAATATATATTTTCAAGTAAAAACTCAGCAAGTCGAGTTGGGCAATCTATGAGGATGAGGTGGTCATCATCAATCTGCCATAAAACATTAGGCATATTGAAGGATTTTAAATTGACAATATTCCAGGTCAGGTATGATCAAACATTGTCTACGGCCGTGTCAATGTTATCTTGTTTAGTGCCAGTTTTACATTGCCCATGATACAAAAATTTTTCGCACTTTGTATGATATTTGGCCCCTATTGCGACTAAATTGGGAATGTATTCAATACGCTTAGTAATTTGGATAGCACAAATTGCACATTCCCTCGGTTGTGCAATTTATTTAAAATCTATTTTACATGGCTCTGTGTGACCTGAGTAAAAGTTCGTTTTTGGCCTCTCCTATGGCGCTTTTTTATTGCCTCAGTGCAGAAGAAACAATTGTTTCAGAAATCAAACTCCGGCGAAGCTGATGGTTCGGGTGATAATAAGAAATAACTTTCAATTCTAAATGATGCCGCCAAAAAAAAGACCGCTAAAAAATTCTTACGGGCAATGAATGCGGCACTTGTTCTTGCATCGTCGTAATTTGTCTAACAAACTTTATGAAGTTTGTGATGGATGAACGCAGTGTATAGTACACAAGTTCAATAATCTATTAACATACTTGGTACACTTTGGTATCGAATGTTGAAATAGCATACGCAGCTATTTCACCATAGTCCAACACAGCTCTTCCAAAATATATGACAATAAACACTTAAGCATATTTTAAGTAGTTCAATACCTTTATGTTCACTCAGCACTTAGCTAATGCTAAGAGGTACCATAAGAAGGTATCGTCAGTATTGATTGAATAAACGACTTAACCAGGCGTACTGTTTAATTCTACCTTTAAGAACCCCGCGACAAACTACCCGAAGAAGTAGTTTATCACATGGCGATCTTGCCAGCCGAATAGTTAGGCGCGGTAGAAATGAAAATTGACAATTAGTGGAAATAACTAAAAATAAAAGTGAAAAGTGAGTTATTAGTGTTACAAAATGGGCATAACACAATCTAAAGATAAAGAAAATAATTATTGCCCAAACGGGAAATAATGGAGGAGCTTCAGCATCAGGATCCATCCCAACAGGCACAGCGGACAACCTCAACCAACATCAGTTCTCCACCCTCGGTCTAATTGGATTAATAGCATTGGCAGTAATATTCGCAGCAGCGGTTTGGTGGATGGTCTGTAGATGTAAGAAGATGTTCCAACGGAAGATCCAACAGGAAATCGCAAGAAGTAGAGAGCAAATTTAAGTAGTGAGTACTAACAATAAAACTGTTGAAAAGCGCGTGTGCGGGAAATAATTAGATATACAAAGTAATGTTAGTATGTTATGTAAAATGTTGTAAGGGAAATAAAGAAAATTTATAGAAATAATTAGTTAAACTATTGTACGTATAAGGGGATGATGGAATAAAGTAGCTTACAATATTCAATGTCTGGTAGTGGGAATGAATTTAAGTACTTGTATGAAGAATTAAGAGTTTTTCTGAGAAACACAAGGAAAGACCCCCAGGATAGACGCGTAAATAAGGAGATTGTTGAAAAGAAGTTAAGTAAAATAGATCAGTTAGAGGAAGAGTTTGCAGGACTTAAAGATTCGTTTAATTCTAGTGATAAAAATCCAGAGCTAATTAAAACAGTGAAAGCTTACACAGAATGTATTGATAAGCTTATAGGAGAAAGTAGGGAAATTTATTTAGAAAGACTACCGAATTGTTTAGACATTGAAACGATAGATAGAACATTAGAAGTAAGATTAGTAAATATGGGGGAAAAATTTGAGCTAAGGACCGCTGCCAGCATGATTCCGTCTATGGATGGCAGAGAGGATACTGTGAAGCAAATGATAGATGCCATTGAATTATATGATTCACTTTTAGACAATAACGGGAAAAAATTATTAACTACATATGTACTAAAAATAAAGTTGTCCCAAAACGCGAAACTAAGGCTAAATAGAGAATATGCAGATAATAATGAACTCATAAGGGATATAAAAAAGAATTTATTAAGTACTAAGTCGGTGGTAGCATTATCAGTGGAGCTATATAGCGCAAAACAGCACCATAAATCGGTTGAAGAGTTTGGAAAGCAAATCGAAGAACTCATGGTGAACTTAACCTTGGCGCAAAGCGATAGCGATGAAGCGACTGCAAGACTCTTATCAGGTAATAACGAAAAAATTGCGGTAAATGCTTTTGCGAATGGGCTGAGGGATGAACAGCTAAAAATTATTGTTAAGGCTAGAAATTACAATAAACTAAGAGACGCGATTATATCAGCAAAAGAGGAGGAAACAACAAAGGGTGTAGGACCGCCACAGAATTTATTTTATATGCAAAATAGAGGAAATTTTAGAGGGAATAGACCAGGTAGAGGCCAAGGGTCGAGTAGATACGGTAATTTTACAAGAGGCAATAGACAATTTGTTAACAATAATCGAAATGGAAACGATTATTCGGATTCCAGTAGGCGTCATAATTATCAAAATCATAGCCAATCATTTAATAATCGGGGTAACTTCAGAGGAAGATGGCAAAATAACGCAAGACCTCAAAATGATAGAGCTAGAGCATATCACTTTAGAGATGCCGAAATAAATAGCGGAGACCAGCCAGTAACAGCAGTAAGCGAGTCCAATAGGGATAATCGGTTTTTTCGGGAATAGGAGAGAATGAGTTAATATTAAGTATGAATGCACTAAATTTTGTACGAGTGAGTTACGAAGAGAAAGAACTTTTATTTTTAGTAGATACAGGAGCGACAATTTCTGTAATTTTTATAAGTTGTGTGAATGATAAGCAGAAAATAAATGAGTCACAGAAAATAAAAATAACTGGCGTTGCAGGTTCAATGTCAACGATAGGTACTACTAATGTTTCAATTGAGATAGGTCAGCATTTGTTTTGCTATGATTTTCATGTAGTGTCGGATTTTAATGTTGAAATGGATGGTGTAATAGGATCGGATTTTCTTAAAGCTCATGGAGCGATAATCGACTACGAAAAATTTCGATTGACGGTGGGAGGAAAAGATAGAAAGATACAGGCTCCGTTGTGTTCCAATAATCGAGTGAACACAAAAATGAGCCCGCGGTGCGAAATGATCCATTATTTTGAGGTTGAGAATGATAATGAATGTGTAGTTATGTCAGAGGAAGTATGCGAGGGAGTTTATACAGCGTGTACGGTAGTTCAGCCGAAAAATAATAAAATTCCAGTGCGATTGTTAAACGTGAATGATAGAGAAGTTAATATTCGAAATTTTAAACCGACCACAGAGAAACTTGAAAATTTTGAATTAGTTAAGATTGGTAGTAATAACTTAAATGTAGATAGGATAAATCGGTTACTAGATTTAATAAAAGTAGAAAAACTAAACAAGGAGGAAGTAAAAGCGGTACACAAAATTTGCGCTAAATTTGCCGATGCGTTTTATTTAGAGGATGATCCATTAACGGTAACTAATGTATGTAAACAAAAAATTAGACTGCAGGAGGAAGCTGTCCCAGTATATGTGAAACCATATAGGTTACCCCAAATACAAAAAACTGAAATTCATAAGCAAGTGGAACAAATGTTGAAAGATAGGATCATAGAACCGGCAGCTTCCGAATGGTCGTCACCACTATTAATTGTTCCAAAGAAAGCGGATGCCAATGGAAACAAGAAATGGAGAGTAGTAATTGACTACCGGTTGTTAAACAAATGCATAGCAGATGATAAGTTTCCACTGCCATGCATCGAAGAAATATTAGATGCATTATCGGGAGCAATGTATTTTTCACATTTAGATTTGTATCAGGGGTACTACCAGGTTGAGTTAGACCAGAAATCGCGATCGTGCACGGCATTTACTACCGACAGAGGGCAATACCAAATGACTCGGTTACCGATGGGATTAAAAATTAGTCCAAATTCCTTCTCTAGGACGATGACAATTGCAATGTCGGGCTTGCATTACGATAGTTGTTTGGTCTATTTAGACGATTTAATTGTATTTGGCAATAATTTACAGGATCATAACAAGAACTTGATCAAAGTATTAGGTAGATTAAGGGATGTTAAACTAAAACTTAATCCGAGTAAATGTAAATTTTTACAAAAAGAAATTCTATATTTAGGACACTTGATTTCAGAGGATGGCGTAGCGCCAGATCCAGAAAAAATTTGTGTTATGGAAAAGTATCCGGTACCAAAAAGTGCAAGTGAAGCGAAGAGATTCGTGGCATTTGCAAATTACTATAGAAAATTTATTAAAAACTTCGCGGAGATAGCCGTACCGTTAAATCAGTTAGGGAAAAAAGGGGTTATCTTTGAGTGGACCTCAGAATGTCAAATAGCATTCGAAAAATTGAAAGACGCGTTGCTCAACCCACCAGTGTTGCAATACCCAAATTTTTCAGAAGAAAACCAATTTATTCTTAGAACTGACGCTTCCGGATTTGCTTTTGGTGCGGTATTGTCTAATGGAAATGACCGACCGGTAGCGTATGCAAGTAGAACACTGGGAAAAAGCGAAATTAATTACCACACCATAGAAAAAGAGTTATTAGCTATCGTTTGGTCAGTAAACAAATTTAGGCCATATCTGTTAGGGCGAAAGTTTATTATTTATACGGACCACCGGCCATTAGTTTACTTATTTGGAATGGTGAACCCAGCTAGTAGGTTAACTAAATTTAGATTAAAGTTAGAAGAATATGACTACGAAGTACATTATGTCAAGGGCAAGGAGAATGTTACAGCAGATGCTTTGTCCAGGATTATAATTACTTCAGAGGACTTAAAAAATATGTGTAAGGAAATGCCAGAGAAAATGTATGTAACAACTAGGGCACAGGCCAGAAAAGTGGCGGAGGACGTAGAAACACCGAGTCCAGAAGACACAAACGATATCGGGCTTGATCACCCCGGAATTGTTGAAATCTTAAAGCCTTCAGCAGATAGTGTAGAATTACGCATATTATCAAAAAATGAATTCGATGAGGTAAATAAGGAAAGTTGCAACTTTAAAATTGAAAATGAGAATATAGGGAATAAGGAAGATTGTAGTGTAATTTATGACAAAGAGTTAAAAATAATTTATTCAAAACAGGACACTCGATCGGCGTTAGCACTAGATGCATCGTTGAGAGTCCTCAAAAAAGTAATTGATAGATTTAAAATTCCGGAATTAGTGGTCATAAGGAAAGAAAGAAATACTAAGATAATTGATTACCTCGTGAATAATTCGCAACTACTGCAAAAGTTAGATATAAAACTATCTGTTATAAAAGATATACAAACTATAAATGATAAGGAAACTCAGAAACTAATACTAAATGACTTTCACATGTTACCCACTGGGGGGCATGCAGGAATTAATCGAATGTTTAATAACATAAAGAAAAGATATTTTTGGTCAGGAATGAAGAGAGATGTGGAAGATTGCGTAACATCGTGTGACGATTGTCAAAGGTTTAAATATTCGAATCAGAAGAAACAACCAATGACTATCACAACAACAGCAAACTCAGCGTTTGAAAAAATATATCTCGATTTAGTAGGGCCTTTAGAATCGGATAGTGAAGAAAAGAAATATATATTAACTTTACAATGTGAACTTAGTAAATTTGTGGAAGGTTATCCCATTGAAAATAAAGAAACGATAACCGTGGCAAAAGCTTGGGTCAATAATTTTATTTTGAGATTTGGATGTCCTAAAGATGTAGTAACAGATAAAGGAACTGAATTTATGTCGGGGGTATTCAAAGAATCATGTAAATTATTAAAAATAGAACATATGAATTCTACAGCGTATCACCATGAAACGCTCGGTGCACTCGAAAATTCGCATAAGCATTTAGGAGCATTTTTGAGAATGCAAGCCAGTAAATTCAAAGAAAATTGGAGTTCGTGGGTACCGTATTGGTGTTTTGCCTACAACAATACTGTACACACCGAAACAAGATATACACCTTATGAGTTAGTATTTGGGAAGAATAGCATATTACCGTCAAATGTAGTTGATAAATTAGACCCTGTATACAATTTTGAAAATTATCCTAGCGAATTAAAGTATAGGCTGCAGGTAGCATGGCGTGATGCACAAAGTAATTTAATGGTATCTAAAAATTTGCGGAAAACTAGGTATGATAATTGTAATAATATTAAGGAAATTAGTTATAAAGTGGGGGATAAAGTGTTGTTAAGGAATAGTGCAATAAACAAAAGTGAGGCCATATTCAAAGGACCATATGAAGTTGCGGACGACAAAAAGACAAATGTAGTGATAATAATAGGTAATAAAAATGTAGAGGTGCATAAGAATAGGGTTAAATTATATAAAAACTAGCGAGAGAAAAAAAAATGTATTTAGTTTTAGAAAAAATTTTTTTTTCCTTCTTTAGGGGGAGGTGTGATGGATGAACGCAGTGTATAGTACACAAGTTCAATAATCTATTAACATACTTGGTACACTTTGGTATCGAATGTTGAAATAGCATACGCAGCTATTTCACCATAGTCCAACACAGCTCTTCCAAAATATATGACAATAAACACTTAAGCATATTTTAAGTAGTTCAATACCTTTATGTTCACTCAGCACTTAGCTAATGCTAAGAGGTACCATAAGAAGGTATCGTCAGTATTGATTGAATAAACGACTTAACCAGGCGTACTGTTTAATTCTACCTTTAAGAACCCCGCGACAAACTACCCGAAGAAGTAGTTTATCACAAGTTCCACCTGGAGCACATGATTTCGAAGAAATTATTCGTTATTCACATCTTGTCTTGTAATACTGTTTTAGATCAGAGTTTGCACTGCTGTCAATTTTGCATTAAGCACTTCACCATTTCGCAAAGTTTTTTTACAAACAAAATACTGGTTCATTGTGTAACGAAGCGTTTTCGTTACGCCGGTCTTTGCGCTGTTTTCCCTGAAACAAACACTGAAATTAGATTTTACCACGGTACCACTACTTTACATACTCACCGTAACTGGTAGGGCTGCCTGTCCTAGCCCATGTTTATGACAAATCCGTACGAAGGCCCGAGGAATTGCTTCGAGGTGGATTCCCGCAAACACCTAAAATGTTTGAGGTTAGGTGCGAATCACTACTACAAACGACTATGTTTCGATACTTACCCCATTAGAGGGTGTTTCCTGCAGGAGTTGGGCGGCGTCCACATCGTTTTGTTGCACTTTCCTTGCACTTACCACTACACTTAACTGCCGACCTAACTGCCTCGTTTTGTTTACGTTTGAACTGTCAACTGTATGCACCGGTCGGTTCACGAGTCAGCTGTTGCGTTTAAACTACGCGTTAATCGACCGAATCCGAATCGCTTTTAATTAGCTGTAGTAATTAAACCGTCTTGCAAATATTGCACCGATTTATCCGTTTGTTTTGTCTGAAGCAAGTTCTGGTCGAGTCAATTGGAATTTCTTCGTTTCGTAATGAGGTTTGCAACAACATCCTGACGTATGTGCACCGCAGAGGTTAATGGGATTGTTTACAACGTGTGCTACCGCGGAAGTGCAGTTAAATAGTGCATCATGGGTAATTTTGTGTTTAAATGTGCGCCAGTGTCGGTTGTGTTTGTTCGCGCGGAAATTCGAATTGTCTTCGAATTTGGGGTAGCAGATTCGGCACCAGAAGTTTGGGATCGGTTTCTCCTTCTCATCCACCGAAGAACAATGAGTTTTTGCATGTATTTTATTCAATAAATAGGTCAGGAGCTCATTATTTCAGTCTCTTTTCCTGTGCCACTGAAGCAAACCAGTAGTGTTTCACGATTACCAGTTCAAACCGTAACTTTGACCAACTTCAATAAATTATGCAGTAAGTCTTTGTTAATTTTATTTTGGTGCAAGTCTCTTGTGTTTTTGTCATTCCGGTACCGCAGTTTTTCTGCACAAAGGTCTTCTGGGGATTGGGTTGAGTGCAAACCGGCAATTTTCCGTCGACCTCGTTTAGGCTTAGCGTGTCACGTAATTGGTGGCTGGGTTCTGTGAGACAGTTTCTGATCTTTTGGCTCGAGTGCAAACCGCCAAATTTTCTATGAACACGTTTCTAACGAATCCCAGCTATTCCTGGTGCACGCCGCCGTTTTGTTTTAAAATAACGACAATAGTCCGAATTAGAGACCACACTTTCACCAAAGTAAAATAACCGTTCTGTTCTGTAAACCGTTTTCCGCTCGTTCCCGTGAGCATTACTATTAATTGTAAACCGTTCAAATATGTAATAAAGTTTATTTAACCGAGTTTTCTGTGTGCGTTTCCAAATTTTACCTGTTACTCCGACTGAATCCGCTACCCAATCGAGAGCAAACTCGTTAAAAACTGGCGCCCGAGCAATTTTCAGAAATTCCGGAAAACAGCGTCACAAATTGGCGCCCGAGCAGGGACCGTTATTTTTTTTTAATTTTTCAATAATTTTCCGGGTCCGTTTCGTTTATAAAATGCTAAATTTAGGAACCGTTCTTTTTTTTAAGTATTTAGCAATTTATTATTTGTCCGAAATAAAATATTATAAATCCGATTAAATACTTTAAGTTTGTTCTGGGTTAAAGAAGTGCGAAGGGAAGTAAGTATTTTCTTTTGGGTGTTATATTACTTTTATTTAATTTGTGTTCACAACTAATTACGTTCGACAAAATGCCCGAGCACGAGGGAAATGTTTCAAACGATGCTCAGCTGAGTGGCGCCGAAAGACCCACTTCGCCCGCTCCATCCGAAGGTGAAGTTGAAGAAAGGCAGTTATCCTGGGTTCATAAGCTACGAAAATCCGAGCTAATTTCTGAGCTCGAAGCGAGGAATTTGCCGTCCGATGGAAAAGTACTGGCTCTAAGAATCCGTTTAATGCAGTTCCTGGGTTCGGTGTCGCCGGAGCCGCCTCAGTTACCGCCGCCTACCACTTTTGTAACTAGTATACCGCCGCCTTCAAGTTTCTCATTAAATGTACCGTTAACGCGAACAACTCCGCGACCGGTTTTCAGCCCGGTTTTTCCGTCCTCAACCGCCGCGTTCGCCCCTGCCGATTTAGCTGCGATGGACACCATTAGACGGTGGAATGTTTTGTTTAATGGCGAGTCCGATCCGCTGGCGTTCCTAGAGCGAATCGACGAGCTCCGAGAGATGTATGGTTTAAGCGAAAACCAATTACTGAGGGGAATGCCGCATTTATTACGGGATCAGGCACTCCGTTGGTTTCATTTGGGACAGTTGAACCGGGGTTCGTATGAAAATTTCCGTCAAGCATTTCATGGGTGTTTTCTACCCCCGGATCATGCACACCTAGCCTGGGAAGCCGTCCGCAACCGTGTCCAGGGTACTCATGAAAAGGCGGTAAGGTATATTATTGAACTGCGTACCCTTATCCGTCGAGTGGGTGGAATAACCGAGGAACAGGAGCTTGATTTGTGCTACCGGAACATGCGGCCGATATTCATGCAGAATATTCGCCGTGCCGATTGCCATACCACCGATGAATTGCTCCTCCGTATGCGTGAGCAGGAAGTGGTCCAGGAGCGAATAGCTCAGGACGCGGCCACTAATCGCTCTCGCGAACCATCTGCCCGAGCATATTTGAGAGCGCCGCCTAATGTCCGTTTTAATATGGATCTGACGCAACCGCCGCCACCGATAAGAAGTCCTTTACCGCCCACGCCGCCCCAATCAAGAGTTAACCCCATTTCTAGTCCGTCTCGGTTCGATTCACCCCGAACCCCATTTGACCGCCCTCCCGAAATCTGCTTCCGTTGCGGCGAGACGGGACATCGTCGCAATGAGTGTCGCAATCCGCAAAAGATTTTCTGTTCCCGTTGTAAGACGGAAGGTGTGTATTCCAGGGATTGTCCTTGTGGAAACCGCTCGGGAAACTGAGTGGCAACTGTTGGATGACGAGGCCACAACAGTTGTCATCCGACGAGGCCTCATTTTGTGGTATTAGCACCGACGACCGCTTATTCATCCCAATTTCCCTAAACCGAAAAATTTTCACCGCTTTAGTAGATACCGGAGCTATGGTTTCCTACATAGGTTCCTCCGTAATCAACGCTTTTCCCACTATTAAAATTGAGGACGTGCGCTGTAACACCCGGTTAGCCGATGGGTCTTCCACCCAAACCGTTGGGATGGTAAATTTTGAAGTCCGTTTTGGAAATACCGCTTCCGTCGAAAGATTTTTGTGTTTGCCGTCGCTTGTCGCCGACGTAGTGCTAGGGATGGATCTTTTAAAGAAATTTCAAGTGACCGTAGCTATTGTAAATAATACAGTTTATTTTCCCGCACCTCATACTACCGAAATTGCGGTGAGCGAGCCTTCTCACCCCAAATCCGTTGCATTTTTGTCCGAACAGTTGACGTCTGCTGAGCAAATTCAACTCACCGCGTTTCTTGACTCCGAACTAGCAGGATTTACGCGGCTAGAAGGTCCAACCACTCTAGCACAACATAGTATCAGCTTAATCGACAAGACGCCGATAAAGCAACGATACCGATCCCAAAATCCTCGTATGCAGCAGATTGTATACGAGGAAGTTGATCGAATGTTGGCGGAAGGAGTAATTGAGCCTTCGAATAGTCCGTGGAGTTCACCCGTTGTAATTGTCCGCAAAAAGGATGGTAAGCCGAGGTTTTGCATAGATTTCCGAAAAGTCAACGATGTGACCAGGAAGGATGCTTATCCGTTACCGTACATTAACGCCATCCTGGACAAATTACGTGGAGCCCGCTATATCACTACACTAGATCTAAAACAGGGTTACTGGCAGATTCCACTGTCTCCCGAAAGTAAGCCAATTACCGCCTTTACCGTCGCCGGAAAAGGTTTATTCCAATTTAAAGTAATGCCGTTTGGATTACATTCCGCACCTGCAACTTTTCAGCGTCTCCTGGACCGGATAATTGGCCCCGAAATGGAGCCACATGCCTTTGCCTATTTGGACGATATAATCATCCTTGGCAAAACGTTCCAGGAGCACCTGGAAAATATCCGGGAAGTTTTCCGTCGTCTTAGACTGGCCAACTTAAAGTTAAATCCCGATAAGTGTCAGTTCTGCCGAAAATCTCTGACGTACCTTGGTCATGTAGTTACCGCCGAAGGTATTCACACCGACCCCGACAAAGTCGCATCCATCTTAGAAATTAAGCCGCCAATTAATGTTAAAACATTGCGGAGTTTTCTAGGTGTTGCTTCTTGGTACCGTCGATTTATTTCGAATTTTTCAAAACTGGTCTCGCCGCTCAATATGCTCCTGTGTAAAGGTCAACGTTGGATCTGGGACGAATCCCATCAGAGTGCGTTTCTCTCCCTGAAGACCGCACTCACCGAAGCTCCGGTGTTAGCTTGTCCGGATTTTTCTAAGAGATTCACGTTACAAACCGATGCATCCGACTATGGTCTTGGAGCCGCATTGACGCAGAAAGTCGAGGGCCATGACCGCGTAATTGCTTACGCCAGCCGTACTCTGTCTCCCGCCGAGAAAAACTACTCCGTAACCGAGAAAGAGTGTTTGGCCATCGTGTACGGCATAGAAAAGATGCGACCGTACCTCGAACTGTATCCGTTTACCGTTGTCACCGATCACCAGTCTTTAAGATGGTTACATTCTATCAAAAGTCCGACAGGTCGTCTTGCAAGATGGAGCGTTTTCTTGCAGCAGTATGACTTTGACATCCAATTCCGTAAGGGCGTTTTGAACCGGGTGGCAGACGCCTTATCCCGACAACCGTTGCCGCATGCTTCATTTGAAGAAGATGCCGGTGAGCTGTGTACCGTGGATGTTGAAGAAGGCTGTAATTGGTACGACCGAAAAATAAAGGAAGTACAAAAAGACCCCGTTTCTTTTCCCGACTATCAGATCCGTAACAACCGTTTGTACCGTCATTTCTGGGATCACACTGATCTCAAAGAAGCCGAATTTACTGAGCCATGGAAACTTTGCGTTCCTACACCGCGACGCAAAGCAGTTCTCTTAGAAACACACGACCAACCAACCGCGGGTCATTTGGGTATATCGAAAACGATCTGCAGGATAGCACAATTTTATTACTGGCCGGGAATGTTTCGTGATGTTACGAAATACGTCCGTGGCTGTGTTACCTGCCAGAGATTTAAAGCCCAACAGCAAGCCACCGCCGGAAAAATGCAACCCTCCGTCGTGTACCGTCCTTGGGAAACTATTAGTACCGATTTAGTCGGACCCTTGCCGAGATCTTCAAAGGGAAACACATGTCTAGTCGTGTTTCAAGACCGTTTTTCTAAATGGGTTCATTGTAAACCGTTGGCTAAAGCTACTGCCGGTAACGTCGCCAAAGCTTTGTTTGACGAAGTTATCACCCGTTTCGGATGCCCGGATATGGTCATCAGCGATAACGGCACCCAGTTTAACAGTAAGACGTTCAGGACACTGCTAAAAGACTTGGAAATCCGTCATCGTTTTACTCCTCCGTATACACCGCAAGCCAATCCCGTGGAACGGGCGAACCGTACCCTGAAAACCATGATTGCCCAGTTTTGCAACCAGGAACACCGGAAGTGGGATCAGCAATTACCGTCGTTGATGATGGCCATAAATAGTGCGAAGCAAGACTCCACCGGTTTTACTCCCGCGTTTCTCAATTTTGGTAGAGAGTTAAATTTGCCCCATGCATTACACCGAACTCCTACACCTGTTAACGACGAAGAAGATGCCGCCGACGTTACCGAACCAAATGTGCTTCCGCACACTCGGCGCCTGGCCGAGTTACAAGATGTGTTCAAGTTAGTGCGCCTTAATCTTGATCGGGCGTTTACCCAACAGAGTCGCAACTATAACCTTCGCCGAAGGGACTGGCGTTGTCATGTAGGTGATCAAGTGATGAAAAGAGAACATCACCTGTCCGATGCTCATCAGGGTTTTACCGCCAAGCTTGCTCCTAAATATTCCGGTCCTTACACCGTGGTGAAAGTTTGGTCTCCTGTTGTCTACTCTCTTAAAGATGCCCAAGGCAAACGGTTGCCTCGTGTACATGTGAAAGACCTTAAACCCGCGGTCAATAGCTCGGACTAGCTAATGATCCAAACCCACTTTGTTTCAGGGCAACATTTTCCGCAACCCCTAAAAGGCGCCATCCGCTACGGGGACGTTTCCTTCCGGTCCACGATATTGGGCGTTATTTGGGCCGGGCTCCGCAACCGCCGGTTTGTCCGCCAAACACGCGGCAAACACTCCGGGTACAGGTGGTCCGGGACCCAAAAGCTGAGCCTATGGCCCACCGTCTGCAGGTTCTGTTTGGGGACGAACCGGATGGGGTGAACGCAATCCCAGTACCGCGCTGTCACCAAAAGGAGTCGCCCCGGATCATTATCCTCCAGGACGTCCTCCTGTCCGCCGAGACCGACAAGGAAACCGGGGAGGGAGAAACCACGGAGGACATTTTCTCGATGGTGACCCCTCTAAACTCTCCGGTCCCGGAAGAAAGGGACGAGGAGACCCCGATGGAAGAGGTGGCTGACGATGTACCGTCCCCGGACATCTGGGTTCCCACCCGTAAGGACTTGCTGCAACTCTGCGCGGACACGCCACAGCCCTGGTCGCCAGAGATGTTGTCTGCCGCCTTACGGTTACGTCCCGTTGGATGTCCGCGGCATCAGCCGTACCGCTGCCGCTTCCGCGACGCCACCGGAAGGCGTCGCACTTTTTCTGTTCCGGGGTATCCGACATAAGGTGTTTGAAACCGTATTTGTGCTTGTTGTGGCCGTATCCGTATGTTCTGTGTCCGTCTTTTTCCCGATAAAGATTTTTCTCCGAGGTAGTCTATGTTTCATTGTTTTGTTTCAGGACTTCCGGGGATAATAATCATGAGGCCGAGGACATCCTGACGTTGGACTCCCCTGACTTGGAGTCCCTTTCCTCGGGTGGGGAAAGGGCCACCAAAACCAACGTGGAATCAGGAAGTCCCGAGCCTGGTCCTTCTACGGCGTCACCCGCTGCCACGCCACCGCAATCCACTGGTCCCGCCAAATCTAAAACCGAATTTGACTTCCGCCTTCCAAAGCCCACAGGGATAGCCGAGGTAGACGGACATACCTATCCGGAATACTGGAGGTACCTGGACAACCCCGAGTCAGTTCCAACCCCAGTCGACGGGGTGTTCCGACCAAAGTCTCCGCCGTACACACCGGAGTATCTCCATTCACGGAGATATGCTCCACCGGATTTCCCGCCGGCGCATCAGACCCTGTGGCGACTGCTATGCCATACACGGACCCCGACGGCTTGCCAGCTTCCACGGTATTACGTACCGTTTCCAGACGCCAAGCCGGCGCAGTTTCGGGAAATCGCCATCGCCCTGAAGGTGATGGGTTTTCCCCCTCGGGACGTAAGCTGTCTGATGCACCGCCAGAAGCTTTGTTTCGAGCGAACTCCGTTGCCCGTGGATCGGTCCGACCTCTGCTGGCGATGCGGAGAGATAGGCCACCGACGTACACATTGTTCCGCCCCGCCGATAGTCTTCTGCTCGAAGTGTGGGCGTCGGGGAATGTTGTCTAGCAAGTGTCGGTGCTATCCGTTTACCGTCTGGTACGAATAGTCGAGCCGCAAATCCGATCGATTTACCGTTTTATTTACTTAGTTTAGATGACCGATAAAGTTAGAAGTTGTTATTTTTTTTTTACCGTTGTTTACTTAGACCGATAAAGTTAGAAGTTGTTATTATTATTTTTTTTATTTACCGTTGTTATTAGGGGGTGTTGTTTAATAAATTTGGGGCTTATAGAACCTATTACATTTATTTTGTTTTTCCGAACACCGCTTTATGATGTTTCCTTAAGTTTTCCTAGGATAGATTCTCGCTTGTTTTTGTTTTCCGAAGTAAGAGGGGGATGTAACGAAGCGTTTTCGTTACGCCGGTCTTTGCGCTGTTTTCCCTGAAACAAACACTGAAATTAGATTTTACCACGGTACCACTACTTTACATACTCACCGTAACTGGTAGGGCTGCCTGTCCTAGCCCATGTTTATGACAAATCCGTACGAAGGCCCGAGGAATTGCTTCGAGGTGGATTCCCGCAAACACCTAAAATGTTTGAGGTTAGGTGCGAATCACTACTACAAACGACTATGTTTCGATACTTACCCCATTAGAGGGTGTTTCCTGCAGGAGTTAGGCGGCGTCCACATCGTTTTGTTGCACTTTCCTTGCACTTACCACTACACTTAACTGCCGACCTAACTGCCTCGTTTTGTTTACGTTTGAACTGTCAACTGTATGCACCGGTCGGTTCACGAGTCAGCTGTTGCGTTTAAACTACGCGTTAATCGACCGAATCCGAATCGCTTTTAATTAGCTGTAGTAATTAAACCGTCTTGCAAATATTGCACCGATTTATCCGTTTGTTTTGTCTGAAGCAAGTTCTGGTCGAGTCAATTGGAATTTCTTCGTTTCGTAATGAGGTTTGGAACAACATCCTGACGTATGTGCACCGCAGAGGTTAATGGGATTGTTTACAACGTGTGCTACCGCGGAAGTGCAGTTAAATAGTGCATCATGGGTAATTTTGTGTTTAAATGTGCGCCAGTGTCGGTTGTGTTTGTTCGCGCGGAAATTCGAATTGTCTTCGAATTTGGGGTAGCAGATTCGGCACCAGAAGTTTGGGATCGGTTTCTCCTTCTCATCCACCGAAGAACAATGAGTTTTTGCATGTATTTTATTCAATAAATAGGTCAGGAGCTCATTATTTCAGTCTCTTTTCCTGTGCCACTGAAGCAAACCAGTAGTGTTTCACGATTACCAGTTCAAACCGTAACTTTGACCAACTTCAATAAATTATGCAGTAAGTCCTTGTTAATTTTATTTTGGTGCAAGTCTCTTGTGTTTTTGTCATTCCGGTACCGCAGTTTTTCTGCACAAAGGTCTTCTGCGGATTGGGTCGAGTGCAAACCGGCAATTTTCCGTCGACCTCGTTTAGGCTTAGCGTGTCACGTAATTGGTGGCTGGGTTCTGTGAGACAGTTTCTGATCTTTTGGCTCGAGTGCAAACCGCCAAATTTTCTATGAACACGTTTCTAACGAATCCCAGCTATTCCTGGTGCACGCCGCCGTTTTGTTTTAAAATAACGACAATAGTCCGAATTAGAGACCACACTTTCACCAAAGTAAAATAACCGTTCTGTTCTGTAAACCGTTTTCCGCTCGTTCCCGTGAGCATTACTATTAATTGTAAACCGTTCAAATATGTAATAAAGTTTATTTAACCGAGTTTTCTGTGTGCGTTTCCAAATTTTACCTGTTACTCCGACTGAATCCGCTACCCAATCGAGAGCAAACTCGTTAAAAACTGGCGCCCGAGCAATTTTCAGAAATTCCGGAAAACAGCGTCACAATTGTCTGACAAGCGGCTGATCATGTAAGGTTAGATAAGGTAGTATTTATATGGTAATTTTTCATTAAAAGCCTTGTTCTGTTTGTTCTAAAAAAACATTGTTTTAAAAAACATATATCTATTGTTACGAAATATTTCAAACGTTTAAATTTGCCGCGCTGACGCGCGCTCTTTAATAATAAAAGAAAAAGAGAAGACACACTAACCTAAGGCTAAGTCTTTACTATAGAGTTTTTTCGGTAGAGTGTAGATCGTAGAGTGTAGAGACTCTACCTGTAATGTGTACACTACGGCGCGTCTCTACCACTCTACCGCTCTACTAGAGCTGCAGTAGAGATATTTTGAGTAGAGCTCTACCATGCGCTCTACCAACTGTATACACTGTAGACCATAGACAAGATAGCTGTAGACGTATTTGACTCTGCTGTAGAGTCGTATGGTTGGGCGCGCAGCTGCAGCCATATTTGTTTAAAATAAAAATTAAAAAAATGAGTTCACGACAAAAACGTGCTGCTGCAGCCGTATTATTGCTAGAAGAAGGTGAAGCAAAAAAAAAGAAAATGTTGGGAGCGGGATTGGATTGCGAAAAGACAACAAAACGCTGGATTGTATCGAGGTTTGTTAATTGAACTAAAGGAAGAAGATTCAGCTGCGTACAGAAATTTTCTGCGTATGTCACATTCGAATTTCGAAGCGTTGTTGCAAATGGTTGCACCGATAATCCAAAAGCAAGACACACACTTGCGAAAATCGATTCCAGCTGGAGAAAGATTGGCAGTGACTTTGAGAATGCACAGCGCACTCTGTAGAGCAAAAAACTTTATTGAACAGGTTCAATAGAGTGTAGAGCATATGAAAAGCTCTACCGCGCACTAAAAAGTTGCATATACACTATAGAGTTGTCAGGCGAGAGAATGCTTGTGTAGAGCATGTGTAGAGCGCTCGTGTAGAGCTCTACAGGGCGTATACACTTCTCTACTCGTCTCTACGCAGAGTTTTCTCTACACTCTACCTAAAAAACTCTATAGTGGACACTTAGCTTAAGAGATAGAACGAGAAGGTCGCGATATTCTAAAATTATAAATCTGTGATCATCGGTGTAATTCATTTGACTTTTTACTAAATAAAGACTGTTATTGGTGGGAATTCGTCGTTTGAATCTCTATTTAACATCAGAAGTGGGATCAACAATAGAAAAGTATTTTTTCTGTGCTCCGCGTGTCGCGGCTTTGAGTTTACGAAAAGCACAAACAATTATGGCAAAACGAAATAAGGACTGGTCTGACGACGAAGAGGAATTCCTCCAACATCGAGAGTTATAGTCAACCCGTTTCCGTTCTGAGCTCTGTGTTCCCAGCTGATTGCGCCTGAACCAAATCAATTGAAGGACATGTAAACATTTTTCCAGTAGCGTAGAATATCTTCCAAGCAGCAGCGACACGCCAGTACAAAAATAAAAGATTATATTCATACGACGCTACTGAACGAAAACAAGAATAAAGACATACGTGCATGTAACTTCTTTGTCATTCATATTAATTGTATTCGTAAAATCTGTGAAGTCATGTCGCAGCGCTGGCAGACATACGTTCCTGTTATTGTTAGCATATACTGTAATGCGCTGGCACAGCGTAACAATAAAAAAGTACGTCTAGCGCATTCGATACCAGAGACCACAACGCAAGCAAGTCGACTATAGCAAAATTGCTCAGACAAGCAGTGAATGTGCCAAGCCAGTAGGAAAATCCTTCGACACTGACATCCGTAACCACTAATGAAGCTGCTACAGGACCGTTTGCTCCAAATACGACGTAGTTTGTACTCACGACCAAAATTCTTCAGTCAATGATGAAATTTAGTAAGTCCAAGTATTCGATTCACGATAAAGACGTACCGCTGTTTGATCCAGCATCCGACAATATCAACCTGGAAAAAATACAAGCTCTGTGACAATTACATTGTTGGAACGATTGCTACGTTTGTCACGTAGTAGCAAACATAGGGGTTGGAAATGCAGCTATTTCGTTTAGCAGCTTGAGAGAAGTGCCGAAAAATTGGGACGAATGGAAGAATTCAATACGCAAGACGTTTGCTTCTGTGAGAGACTTACACGCTCTGCTCGCTAACATGCAAGCTATTCAACCGAGCCACTATGATAATTTCTCGACTTACTGTTTTCATAAGCTCGCACCCATACGTAAATTGGAATCAACCTAACTGGAGCTGATGAAGTGAGCTGGATTGTCGGAGATTAACGGCCGGATTCGCTCAAATTAGCTGTACAAGGAATGGGGTTTGACGACCCAACTCGTCTGGCAGGTTTTCTATCAACTTATGACGTAGGGAAAGTCTCGCAACGAGCAAACCGTCTTCCTCATCCAGCAACCCGACATCACATGCTAGTGGGGAAAACACCAGATGCAAATACTGCACTGCACTCACTCTTATCAAGTCATTTGCTATAGATGTAAAAGAACCGAGCATTTCAAGCACAATTTTCCCGCCCAATCGGTATGCCATAGATGTGGCAGAAAAGGCCACAAAGCGAGAAACTGTAAAAGCGCGCATGGGAAGGAAGGAGCCAAAGTTTGAAGGAAGAGTAAAGTATAAACCAGTTAATTTTGTAAGCACAAGCAATCCAAATACTAAGTTTTTCAAAAAAATATGTAAAAACAATATCAAGGCAAAAGCTAATATTGACCTGGGAAGCGAATGCTCTTTGATACCCAGGGAAGTAGTTGATCAGCTATGTTTAACGATAAAGTTTTTGAAAAGTAGTGTTAGGTTACTAGTTTTTGGCGGATATAATTTGGATGTGTATGACTCTGTTGAATGCGTGGTAACCATTGACAATGTAAGATTATCTATAGTTTTGAATGTTATTGACAAATGTTTAGACAATGCAGATATCTTAATTGGGCAGAATTTTACGGAAAATTCACTTATCGTGTATGCTCGGATTAGAAATAATTTTACATTTTTTGACCGCTCCGACAATATCAAACAAATATGTTAAATTTAAAACACTATGATGTTTGCGTCGGTTAGCTTTCCAATACGGAACTTGAAGTTTTTAAAACAACGTTATCAAATTTTTGCGCAGGTTTTGCATCAGACAATAAATCCATTCAGACTATCCCTAGCCGAAATGAAAATCCAACTCACCAACGATAATCCAATATCGCAACGCCCTTATCCATTAGCAATCACAGAACGTGAAGATTTGCGCAATATTATCAATGAGCTGTTGGTCAGTAAAATTATTTGTCATTCAAACTCTCCATCTCGCTCTCTATACTCTAGCTCTACTTTACTTGTAAAAAAGAACAACGGAACTAAGCATCTTTGTGTGGACTATCGCGGTTTAAATAAGGTCACCGCTCGAGACTTTTATCCTTTGCCCCTAATTGAACAATAAATGGATCGTTTGGGCGGATACAAATATTTCACGACACTCAATCTTCTTAGTGGATACCACCAGATAAAAGTCGCGGAAAAGTCTATTCTTCTTACTGCGTTCATAACACCCGACATCAAGTATATTAGATTAATCGTTTATTTGAACAATTCTAACACAATATTAAGATTTAAATATCAAAATTGAATTCTATTTTTGCAACTCGCTGCTCTTGCTCTGTCCGCTTTTCCCCTCCTTTTCGATATTTGTTGTCCTTCTTCGCTTCGGCTCCCCACTATCCAAAACTGAACCCGCCAATTTCAAATTTTTACGCACCGATCTAACACGGCCAGCCTGATGAGTAACTCGTTCTCGAGTTGACTCGTTCTTGTCAACTATTGTTGTCTCAACAATACAAAAATTTCGGACTATTGTTGTCTCAACAATACAACAATTTCAGACTATCGTTGTCTCAACAATACAACAATTTCGGACTATTGTTGTCTCAACAATACAATTGTTGTCTCAACAATAGAAATACTATTTCTTCACAAAAATCGTGAGACCATTCTACTGGCCAGTGTCTCAATCGATCTTTAGCAGCTGTTTGCATTCGTCCATTGCGTTTGTTTTGAACTTCAAAACGGTCGCCTGGTAAAAGTGTTGCTATTTTGAACGGACCTTTGAATTTGGGATCCAGTTTACTCATCCGGGGATTTTGTTGTTGGAGATATATAAAGTCGCCTACGGAGAAGATTTGTTGTCTCGGCGTTTAGTGTCAAATGTACGTTTCTGATCTAACGCGTTTTGGTTCAGTCGTTCGTATGCCAGGTTACGTTCGTTGGTTACATTAATTTTATCCGAAATTTCCGGTACCAATTTTACTAGAGATTGAAGTTGCGAAGTGTTGGCGTCTTTGTCCAACAAATGCCTTATTGGTGAAAAACCCGTCGTTTTCTGAATAGTAGAATTTAGAGTTAATTGCAATTTAGTTATGGCGCTCGTCCATTCTGACACTTTTTGCACTTTAATAGCTAACAAATCAATTACGGTAGCCACATAACGCTCAGCCTGGCCATTTGCTCGCGAAGCACTAGTAGCCACTTTGTGATGTTCGATGCCCAATTTTTTAAACAAACTTATTATCTTTTTGTCAGTGAAATTAGTTCCCCTATCGGTTATAATGCGAGTGGGTACTCCAAACATTGTTATCCTAGATTCCAAGACGTTGGCAATTTCTTGCCCGGTAAGTTCTTTCAAAGAAATCAAAATGACGTACTTAGTGAACGCGTCTATAATTAACAAAATTTGTTTATAGCCATCCTTTGTTTCCTTGAAAGTTCGGACGCAATCGGCGTGAATCGTGTGAAAGGGTATGTCAATCTTATGAATTGAATGCAATAGGCCTTGTTTGGGGCCGACTGGTCTTTTTGTTGTTATGCAAATTAAACAGTAAGAAATGTACTTTTTTACAAACAAATTCATACGCGGAAACCAAAATTTTTCTTTAATTTTATTCAATGTCTTCTCCCAGCCCACGTGGCATTGCTCATCGTGATATATTCTCAAGAGTCCTAACTCCTAACCTTCTACCTTTTGGAACAAAATGTCGTAGAATTGTTTGACCATTTTCTTGCTTAATTTTTCGATATAATAAATTATTTTGCAACTGATAATCGCTAACGAGTGAATCGCCATTTTTAAGGTTTTCGATTATCGATTGGGATTCGAGATCCTTATCTTGTTCCACTGTTAACCATGAATTTTTAAAAACTAAATTTACTTTATAATTTTTGAGTGGAGGGTTGCGACTAAGATAATCCACATGAGCTACGTATTTTCCTTTCCTATATTCGGTTTCAAAATTAAAGTCTTGCAGGTACGCCCACCATCTAGCTACACGAGGTACAAGATCCTTTTTATTCATTGTAGCCTTGAGTTGCAATCCGTCACAATTTTAAATTTGAGTCCTAGTAGGGCTTTTCATGGCCAGTCAGGACTTTTTGGTGGCCAGTTTAATATAGCAATATTTTGTTCCTCAATCCTCAATCCAGTTAGTTGTAATTCTTGCTGTATGAACCGGGCAATTGTCATGTTGAAAAATATAATTATTTTCGGGAAATCTCTCTCTAACTGTTGGCAACATTGTTGTTTCCAAAATGTTTCTATAGCTTTCGCCCGTTAGACGACCTTCTATTTTCAAACAAGATCCTGCCCCTTCTGCGCTTATCCAAGCCCATACATTCATTGAAAAACGTCCACTATTCATTAAATTCTGGATGTAATTTTCTTCGTATCGACAATTTCTTGGTCTATAAACCCTCAATCTTCCATTATAACATGACTGGAAAACCTTTTCATCAGAAAACACGACATTCCTCCAATACTCTTCATTATTATTTAAAACTTCATTTGCGATACGTAATCTATTTGCCTTGTGTGCTTCTGTTAAAAAAGGTTTGCAGGCAGCTGCATAATTTTTTATGTTAGACTCCTTTAATCGTCTTCGTGCAGTTCTAACAGATCCTGGGAAATTGGTTTCTGCTTTGGCTTTTATTGCATTACAAAATGGCCGATCTCTAATAAATGTTACCAAACCATCATTTTGCTCATTGTTCGAAACCTTGGGACGTCCTGATCCATTACTCTTTGTATTGTTTGCTCATTATTCCATTTTTTTTTCAATCTTGAAATTGTGCTAAAACTTACGTTCAATTCTGCAGCAACTTCTCGCAATGACCAACCGTCTTCTAATTTGGCTATGGCTCTGGATTTTTGAATTGTATTTAATTGAGGCATTTATTTCAAGGATTTAGGTATTTTGTGATAATTTATTATAAAATTATTTTGACACTGACAATAAATATGTGACTAATATATAAGTATGCTAAAAAGTTGTATTTACAAAGGGAAATATTAGGTGTTGCGTTTTTTTTTTTGGCCGCCATTGTACACTTTAAAATGTTTTAAAGCGCTAACAATTGCGAGGGTTTCTAACTCATATGAGTAGTATTTAGATTCGTTAACCGACGTACGTTTACTAAAATATGCAACAACTTTAGATTGATTATCATGTTTTTGAAATTGAATTGCGCCGTAACCGATAGCACTGGCGTCGGTATGAAGTTCCGTAATTAAAGTAGGGTCAAATATTGAAAGTAACGGTTTGGCGCTCAAATGTTTGATGACATAATTTTTTGCCTCTCGTTGCGGACTATTCCATGACCAACTTTGATTGTTTTTTGTTAAGTTTGTTATACAAGCAGTTCGTGTTGCGAATTCCGGAATAAACTTTCTAAAGTAACTGGCTAAACCAATGGACGTACCTGTTTTACGTTCTTAGGTTCCGGAGAATTAATTAGTGCGGCAATTTTGCTTTCGCTAGGCCGTATACCTTCAAACAAAATGTTCCGACCCAAATATTCGATGTTAGTTTTGAAGAATTTACACTTATTGACATTCAAAGAAAACCTACTTTTAGACGCTCTAACGCGGGCTCAAGCTTCTCAAGGCCATCTGAAATAGTAAAAGACGGAATCAAAATGTCGTCAAGATAAACTAAGGCTACAGAATCTGTCGACGGGCCTAACGCTTTGTTTATCGCTCTCTGAAATACCGCGGGGGCGTTGGCTAAACCAAATGGCATATGCAAACATTCGTAGTGGCCATCGGATGAAACAAAGGCCGGTTTTTTATTGATTCTTTACTAATTGGAATCCGATAGAATCCTGAGGCCATATCCAAGGTCGTATAGAATTTACTATTACCGAGCCGATCCATTTGATCTTCGATCAATGGCAGAGGGTACCGATCTTTGATTGTTATTTGATTAAGCGCTCGAAAGTCGACACATAAGCGATCACTACCGTCTTTCTTTTTTACAAGAAGCACCGGGCTCGCGTATGGGGAATCACTTTCTTGTATAATTTTATTTGCTAATAGATCCGAAACAATATCACGTACTTTCTGTCTTTCAATCAGTGCAAGCCGATATGGATGGTAATTTATTATTTTTTCTGTTTTCAAATTAATATTTAATTCCGCAGTATTTATTTTCGTAACCACGTTACCGCACGTGATTATGTCTTGGTATTTTAACAACAATGCCTGCAGTAATTTGCGATTATTTCCCCCTAAATTTGAAATAACGGATTCTAACCAATTGTCAGAAATTACATTCACATGACGTTTTGATTTAATCTCGACGCGCGACAAACGTGTTTTATTTTTGTCCGTCACTATTACAATGTCATTAAACTCAACTGCATTTATTCCTATAATTGCTTCGTAGTCCAAATCCTTATTTCTAACAAAAAAAATAATCTAATTCTATACTAACATCTTCAGTCTGGACAATTAAACTTGTTTTAGCAAAGGTAGTAATAAAACCCGTCCCAAATTCCTTCAGATTAGTTACATGTGGTTCCATATGACAACCAATGTATGTCGCTACACTTTCAGACATCAAAGAGCATTCGGCACCGGTATCGATTAAGCAATTGACGGGTTTGCCGCGAATAATAACTGTCGTTAATTTATCACTAAATGATCCCTTCGAACAAACATTAACTCTTGGTTTAGAATCTTTGTCGGCATCACGCTGCTTAGCCCAACAAGAATCAATTTTATGTCCCGCTTTAAAACCAAACTCGCATTTAAGTCAAGTCGGTCGGTCCCTACCAGTGCCCTTGCCAGAATTAGACTTAACATTGTCATGAGAACGAGAGCGATCGCGATTGCTAGAACACGAAAGCTCGATGTTTTCACGAAAATCATTGTTGCGGTTGATTTTTGTTTGTAGACGCGATCTATTTTCTCCTTTAAAAGCAAGTGGGCAAGCCGAACGCAAGTGACCAATTTCATTACACTCAAAGCATCTTTTAACATTATCCTAACGCGTCACACGCCCAAATGGCAATGTTTCCAAATTCTCATTACCGCGTTTACGTGTGCTTTTCGAATAGCTCGACAACAATACTAACAATTCGCTAGTGGTTTTAATTCCACTATTCAAAACGCCCATTCGGACAAGTGTTTCGCGAATTTCACCAATAATTAGCTCAACCAATTCCGGTTCAGAAAACTTAATTTTCGTACGATTAAACAAAAGCAATTTTTTCCTTGCATACTCACAGTAAGTTTCGGCAGTTTCACTTGAAAATAACACAGCTTTTCTCAATTTCTCACTCAAGTTTTACTTTGCTGGAAATAAATCCATCAAGTCACTTTAAATGATTCCCAGTATCTTTGTTCCGGTTCCCAATCTTCGAACCACGCTTTTGCAGCACCTCTCAACGCTTTTCCAGCTCGAGCCACTATTTCTCTGCTGTTCCAATTGAAGTCAGCTCCCAATTTTTCTATTTCGCGGCACCACGGCATCGCTCTTGAATCGGCTCGTCCGGAATCGAAAATAGGCAGCGCCACATCCTCGTGGCCACGCTGCGCCATAACCATACTTTTTTGTAAAGCTCGAAAAACATCCAATAATGCGTCTTGAGTCGACATAATTAACTGTAGGCTACAGGCCAAGCCCACTTCTGATATTAGATTAATCGTTTATTTAAACAATTCTAACACAATATTAAGATTTAAATATCAAAATTGAATTCTATTTTTGCAACGTGCGTTCTCTCTCGTTGCTCTTGCTCTGTCCGCTTTTCCCCTCCTTTTCGATATTTGTCGTCCTCCTTCGCTTCGGCTCCCCACTATCCAAAGCTGAACCCGCATATTTCAAATCTTTACGCACCAATCTAACAAGTATGAGTACTTAAAAGTGCTTTTCGGGTTGTGCAATGCTCCATTTGCTTTTGAAAGGGTTATTGATGAAATTCTTGGTGAGTTAAAATTTAACGAAGTAGTCGTATATCTAGATGAACATTTTACTATCTAAGACGGTAGATAAAGGCATGCTATCGTTAAACAAGGTCCTGATATTATTTAAAAATAATAATGTAATAAACTTATCTATATGCAGTTTCTTCCAAGCAAGCGTCAGTTACCTAGGTTATGTAGTACGCTGCAATGAAATTTTTCCGAATCCAAATAAAATTGAGGCAGTCGCTAAATTTCCCGCCCCCGTTAACATTCATCAAGTCAGTTTTTAGGACTAGTAGGCTATTTTCAAAAGATCGTGGAAAAATTTGCTGAAAAAGCACTAATTCAAATCTTAAAGAAAAGTGTTCAATGGCACTGGAACAGCAAACAGCAACGTTCATTTCAAATTCTAAAAGATACCTTGGTTGGTAAATCTATTTTAGTACTGTTCGATCCTAGTAAGGACACTTCCCTGTATACCGATGCAAGCAGATTGAGATTAGGTGGCATCTTAACTCAAAAGGATGACGACAAAGAGGTTGTTGTCGGTTACTATAGTCAACATATGTCTAGTGTAGAATAACGTTACCACTCGTTTGAGTTAGAGATATTAGCTATACTTAAAAAAAAAGAGCTAAATCCAAGAATTGGGCGATGAGCTCTGGCACTCCAAGAGTAGGATGAGCTCTGTCACTCCAAGAGTACGATTACGAGATCTTGCATAGACCCGAGACAAGTATGCTGCATGCTGACGGCCTCAGCCGCAATCCACCCCTTTTAAACCAAACCGTCAGTGCTGTTATAATTTCCGAAGACGACTGGCTTTTAGCCGCACAAGCACTAGATTCCGAGCTTGTGGGAATTAATAATAGTTTGTTAAACAAAAAAGTCGCAATTTAACCATTAACTATATTCCTATAGACGGTAAGCTATTTAGATAAACCAAATACGGAAACCGTGTGGTAATCCTAAAAGCGTGTTGTTGGCAGATTGTCAGAATGAATCACGACGATGTGGGACATTTTTCCACGGAAAAAGTGTTTGAACGAATCGTATAATGATATTGGTTTTCACATATACGCCGTTATATTGACAAGTATGTCCTTTCATGTATTCCGTGGATGTATTACAAAGCAGCTAGCGGTAGGAAACAAGGCTACCTTTATCTTATCCCCAAACATTATCGTCCTTTCCATACAATAAACTTGGACCATTTGGGGCAGATTATGGACAACAACAGATAAGTACCGTCAAATGGGGAAATTAAGTTGCAACACTTATGACGTACATTGGACAAGCAGATATTGAATTATATAGCTCATTGCCGGAATCACTATTGGGAGCTGGTCAGGAATTAACCTTGGAAATGGTCAAACAGCGCTTTACAGATTATTTCGTGCCGAAACAAAATCTGACGTTTGAGCGTTTTAAGTTCCATAAAATGAGTCAACAAGCAGGAAAAAAAGTGGAAGAATTCGTGGGTAAATTGAGGGTTCAGGCAAAGAAATGCAATTTTCAACATTTGATGAGCGAAATGGTGCGAGATCAACTGGTAGTTGGAACACTAAGCGAGGACGTTCGGAAAATTCTGCTGGCTGAAGATCCAGCATTAGAAAATGAGGCAACGCCACCATGGGGCCGATATTCGTGTAATCGCATGCCGTTCGGATTAGCCTCAGCCCCCGACGTTTTTCAAGCACAAATGCAAACTCTGTTAAAACCAATTTTAAATACCGAAGTAGCAATCGATGATATACTTATTTGCGGAGAATCAAAAGAAAAGCTTCAAGAAACAACATTTAAAGTGCTGAAGATCCTTAAAAATGCAGGAATGACGTTAAACAAAGAGAAGTGCCAGTTTGAACAGAAGAAAATAAAGTTACGGAATAAATTGACGGAATAAATCGACTCCAAGAACCCAAAAACAAAAAAGATCTGCAACGAATAATGGGAAAATTCACTTCCCTCACTAAATACATTCCAAATTTGTCAAGAGAATCCGAAGCACTGAGAAAGCTACTAGAAGCCCAAACAATATGGAATTGGGGTAAGGAAGAAAACACAGCGTTTGCAAGGTGAAAGAAATCATTTCAAAACCTCCGGTCTTGAAACTGTACGATATAAACTAAAAGGTCAAACTACAAGTCAACGCAAGCTCAACTGCAGTTGCAGCGGTGTGACTCCAAGAAGAAAAACCGGTATAGTCTGATTCACCAATATACTCCATTGCGTCATTGATGAACACACATGACTATTTGTCGCTGTCTTCTTTCACATTTCACTTACATAATTCTCTCTTTCTAAAGACCGATGCGTTAGTAAGGCGCTGCAGTCGCTTTTCTAGTTATGACGTATTTTATGCCGACGTGTGCTCTTTTAACGTGTGCTAGACAAGGATGTAAATAATGTGCGGAACTATGTTTCACAACGACTTTAACCTAAAAACCATCAGCGTCTCTCTGGGTTTTTATAAGTTTTAAAGTTTTCGTTTATTTGTTTTTGCTTCGTTCTTGTGTTTATAAGTGATTACTGGTGATTACTGGTGTGCTATTAGCGAGAATTGTACTGTGATTGTTGTTGTATTCGCAAAATGCCGCGAAAACGATTAGATTTGTCTCAATTTGTGGTGAATCTTATTGAGTACTTCCAAAGAGAACTTGCAAATGGGGGTCCTCTTCTTAATCTGAACTGTGTCCAAGAGGTAAGTTGCTTTTAATGTCTCTAAAAAAAACTTTGTTGACTATAATTTATACTTTTTGGTTCCAGCGAGTGGCAAATGGCTTAGGCATTTCAGTGAAAACTGTTAGTGTATATGCTAAAAAAGCCAAGGAAGCAGACGAGGCTGAATCAACTGAAGCAGCAGATGAGGACTCATCTAGTTCGGGCAAAATTAGTAAGAAAAATCCTTACAAGCCACGATCAAAACCGAAAACCTCCGATTTACCGCAACATCTTAAGATAGAAACGAGAAATGTTATATACGACTTGTATCAAAAAGGTTTGTTTACTAAATAATTAATTTTAATAAACAATTTAATTGTGTTTTAATTATAAAGAGGAAGGAAGGCGTGACTCTGGATACATTAAATGCCGAGGTGAAAGCTCGTCATCTTTATGAAATCAGTAAAAGCAGTCTAAATCGAATGTTGCCCGAAATTGGCTTTTCGTTTAAAAAGTACGATAATCGTGTATCGTTAATGGAGCAGCGGGATGTGGTGTGTCGGCGAGCTGAATTTTTACGAAAATATCGGCAAAATTCTTTATCGGCCTACAACCGCGACCCCTCCACGGCCCACCACCCCGTCCTCGCCACGGTCGACCACCCCGACCGCGCCACTTTTGGCCCCGACGGGTGGGTTTCCAATCTGTATATCTGAAATCAAAAGTAGTAAAAATTAAAACGTATTTAAAATAACTATGAATTGCTAACAATGATGTATAAAAATAAATGAAAATGAACTTACTTTATAATTGGTGGTGGTGGAGCACCACCAACACCACTCGCATCAGCGATATTTATTAAGGATCTGAAAGGTAAGCATAATATTAAAAATAAAATTTAAAAAAAATTATTTTTAAAATACTTACGGGTTTGTGGTTGGTGGTGGTGGAGCACCACCAACACCACTCGCATCTGCGGTATTTATTAACGTTCTGAAAAGTAAGCATCGGGTCAGTAGATTACGAAATATGTATACTGGTTTAAAGAAATGAACAGACCGAAATTAATGAATATGATATTCGTAATCTACGAATTCTATAATGTAGAAAAAAGTGAAATTTGGAAAAACAAAATGTTCAAGGATACAATACTTCCACTACGAGAGAAGTAAAAATACTTACGGTTTTTTGGTTGGTGGAGCAACACCAAGACCACTCCTGCGTGATTTTTTTCTTTTTCCCATTCTGTAAAAAATAATATTTCAATAAAAAAATTATCAATGTTTTTTTTTTGATGTTGTTATGAATAAAAAAATTTAATAAATGGTTGTCCGTCCCGACTATAGTTGACGTGACAAGCCTTGTATACTTACATAAAAATATTTAATCACGCACCAACAAAAAACACACCGTCACACCACAAACAATTTGTGGCTACTGGTTAGCCGCTACAAAAAAAAAAAAAAAAACAAACAAATAACATGTGCAACCCCACGTCCAGACACAGTTTCTAAAACCATCCGTTAAATTATAATGTGATTACAGTTTTCTTTCAAAACAAAATTAAATAAACTGTGATGTAGGCAATATAAAATACACGCGGGTGAGGGGAACTGAATGGAAAGCGAAATCAATTTTAACGTTAGACCGCCTGTTATACTTATCTGTGGCATTTGGCAACATAAGACCTTCTCTAATCTATGCATAAGACATTGTAATAACGCCTGATATTAGGCAACTCACAATACAAGTGAGACCCCTAAAAAACGAACCGCCCATGGCAACTATTTTAGTACCGGTTTGATTCAGATGGTTTCGTCAATGACGCAATGGAGTATATTGGTGAATCGCACTATAGCTTATGCCATGCTCTGCTAACTCGTATTGTGAAGGTCATTGGTTGTTTGGGTAGGATTTCATTTCCGACTTCCTTTGCAGCAACTACTTGTCGCTAGTGTAGAATAGCGGAGAGTTCCCGCTATTCACTCCCAATCACGTGACGCTTTATTTACTTCACCACTGTCACGACACAACCTCATTTAAGTCTTGACTCTTAAAGTTAAATAAATTGTAACCGTAATAACTCGGGAACACTTTTTTGTAGGAAAATAAACGTATAATGAAATTTGTAGTTTTTGAGATAAACAACTTTTTCATTGACAATGCGCTAAAAAAAAAAATTTCCGATAAAAAAGCAAAAAAAAACCTTTTTTTGGTACTTTAGTATCTTAATGACAAAAGTTGTAGAAAACAACGTCCTTAACATTTTTGGTTCAATAAATTTTTCACAAAAACAATAGTTTTCGAGAAAAACAAAATCCAATTTTTTTTTGAGTTTTCTCAAAAACGCCATGCGCGCCTATGCCGATTATTTTTTTTAAGCTTTTGCTCTTATCGCTTATTAATGATGCTCTTGAAGCGATTTATGCAAAAAAGTTACTACGGTAATTTTTTTGGACAATTAAAACAAATTGACTGTACTAAGTCGATATTTAAAAAAACAATACATAGTGCAACATTGCGAATACAAAAACTACGGACCAAACTACTTACATATGATCCCAAAGTAGCTTACATAAGAGGAGCGAAAATGTACTTGGCAGACCCATTAAGTCGACTATGTGTAAATGAAGTACCAGAGCAAGATGACGAGGCGGAGAGATTAATTTCAACAGTATTATCAATTTCTGAAGATGAGCTTAGCAACTTGAAGACAGCAATTGATAATGACCCAGCTATGCAGCTAGTTAAACAGTACATTTTGCACGGTTGGATTTAGTGTTTCCTCGTGATTTTACGTGAAACATATATTTCCTATATTTTCCTCCACTGCCCTTGTTCACCGACACGACATTGCATATGCCTATTTACAGTGATACATTCATAGTGAAAATAAGTGATAATGCCTTTAGATGTGCAGTGAAAAATTGTAAAAACAACAATAAAAAAAAACCAAGAGACGTGATATTCGAGATTTTCGATTCCAATGAAGGAGCTTAGTAGAAAATGGCTTGGGGCCTGCATTTTACCTGTCGTTGACCTAAAAATGGTAAGTATTTACTAATATGCCATTGAGTTTACTAGACTACAGTTGACTTAGACTAGAATAACATAAACACTGTGAGACTGTATTATAAGAATTGCTTAAGTGGGGCGGTCGGAAAACAACGCTAACTAGATGTCGCCACATTACAATTTTATTTCATACTTTTTAGCTAAAACACGTAAAAAGTTATGAATTACAATATATTTTTCAAAAAACAATTAACAACCCAAGCTCATATATTATTATGTTTATCAAATTGTGCCTTGGTTAATTATTTATTAAATTTTGAAGTTTAAAATTTTTTCTATTTATTTTTCACAACTCGTGTTAACTGGGACACAAACAAGTATGTCAAAATCTATCTCTAAAAGCTCAAAGCATATTTTGCAGTAATTTGACTAAAAACCTGGAATCAAATGTGAAATGGTGCAAACTGTAGAAATTTTAAATGACATTTAGTGCCATGTTAAATGCCATTTAGTTCGGTAAGCTAATCACAGATGGCTCCTAATCAATATAATACCGTACAATATTGTGTTTGTGCACCTAGGCACACTGAGTGACGAGTGTAACTCTATCCTTTTTCGATTAGGTATAAAACAAAGAATAGAGATGTACTATTATTATGCAGAAGCATATATGTATTTTTTGTTGCGATTGTAATATGCTGAAAATGTTAGAAGCCAGATTTCTTTAAGTTAATTAATTTTCCTCAACAGAAACCGCTTTTATAAAAATAAATGTGTACACAGCGCATTCTAGAAGAAATCGTTTGAAGTAGCTCCGGACAACCATCTTCTTTACCCACTTGTTCTAAATGGGCGTTACCCAACGCTCATCTTAACTGAAATTTAATTATAATATTTCAAACATCTGTTGTATTCGGTAGGTGCTCGTTAAACCCGTACATTGAGAGCAGATTTCAAATAGCATTGAAATTCCGCCTGCGTTCTGTATTGAATCATGGAGTTAACCAGTAAAGTTACGGTAACTCGCTTAGTTACCGTAACTTTATGCTGGAAATATTTTGCGTTCCCCACTTAGTTAACAATGTAATACTATTGCTGTGCTATGAATAAAACTCATAACATCGACCACTTAGCAAACACTTAGCATCGATCAATCAAAAACCGCGCTTTAAGGGTATCCCGAAAATTACCGATTCAAATTATTTTTACGCCCAGAACAGGCCACCACGTCCTAGCATTTGCCTCACTTTTTTCCGTACCTGCTAATGCATTGAAACGAGATGCATGCTATCCCGCCTGATACTATATGTTCTTTGTAAAATTTTGCAAAAACTACGTAACTTTTAGATTTCTTTTTTAGAAATATATGAAGATTATTTATTGTAAAATTGCGAAAGTCTATAAAATAAACAAACAAATGCATACAAATGCTTCAAACAATCAATTATTTATCAATAATTGCTTTTTCATGGATTAAATGAATTAATAACAATCTGTTTCTATATGTTCGCAATAAAGCATCTTATTGACTTAATATTTACATTTGTATTTTTCAAAATTTTCTAATAAAAATCCTTAAAATTACAAAAAACTAAATATCTGCAAAACTCTATCCTTATCTAACAACATCTTTTTATATATATCTATTCTTGTTGCATTTCTAAGCACATCATCAATAGTATCCAGTGGGCCAGTGAAATATTTGATAAGACCTCGCGTCTTTTTTTGTAAACTGCATTTGGGCGCACACAATTTTGCTTGGACGCACATTTGCTTGGGCGCACACAATATTTCATCCTTCTTGTATACATTGCGTTAAAAAGAAAAAGTCATGACAGGTTGAAAACTTTATGGTAAAACTTCATAATATACGTAGGAAAAGAATATATTGAATCGGTGACCATCGGGATACCCTTAAGGATGTTCTATCGTCAAGTTGCGGGAAAGTGACGCGAGGGGAATCGCCCTATGCTCTAGCATAGACTTTCAATTTCGTTGCCAACTTTTAGGAAGTGAAAACTGAACTATAAAATTTCCTATTTATTGGTGAATAAAAAGTAGCGAGTCCTTAAAATTAGGTTTAAATGAAATATTTTTTCATTTTCTATAAGAAATTTCCAATAACATGATGAATAAAATTATATTTCAAAAATGCGAATTTTACGTTCGATATCTGGCAACCGCGCAAGCCATGTATGGAATGCGCTAGACTTACTTTTTTATTGCTACGCTGTGCCAGCGCATTACAGTATATGCTAACATAACAGGAACGTTTTTTTACAATAACAGATTTTATGAATACAATCAATGTGAATGATTCTGTACTTGTTTGTGGTTATGTTGTGATGCTAAGCAAATGAAAATATGATTAATAAAGTATGCTTCGGTATAAAGGTAAAAGTGTGTCGGAAAAAGTGTACAGGCAGAGGATTTCGCAGAAAGAGTCATGCAGGAAATTGAACGAAATACAAAAAGTAAAAAAAGCCGAAAAGGAAAACGCCGCCATTTTAAACCCCGTGGTTGTGGAAGGCCGGAGAATTGTAGACGTTAATTTACTTGCAACTAATTTGCGGTGCAGTGTGTTTCATGTTCGTTGTCATCACTGCCTCGCTATTCGTCGTGTACCAACTAGCAGTAGCAATGCTCATCAAGGTTTTACAATCAAAAAATTCTTTGATGTTAATTGCAAAGCCACTCTTGGTATGGTTGAATCCTTGCTTTAATTTCCACAAAAACAGTGAAATATTTTCTTCCAGGAGCTATTAATGCTGGCATGGGGCAAACTCATGTAAACAAATTATCCAGCTGCATGAATATTCCGGGATTGACACCGAATCTTTTTAAACGCCACGAAAGAATTGTTGGGCCTGCAATTGAATCTGTGGCTCGATCGAGTTGCATTGAAGCCGTGGAAAAGGAGAGAGCAGCGATGATCGAAAACCTGAAGACCATGTCAAACATTTTGTAAATAAATTTTTACAATCCTATATACTTTTTTTAACTCAATCTCCATGATCGTGTATTCTACGATCTCTGATATTCCATTCTAATTTCTAAATCCCGCATTGGTGTGTTTCCACAGGCCAAAGAACCTTAACGAGGAATTTTTAGTTCCTGAAATTGCCGAAAATAGAATTCAAAATTCATATACTGACGCAGATGAACACGGCACTAGTTTCATACTTCAAAATTACTTGCAGAAGAAAAACGACGAAGGCGAATATGAATTTCTCCTAAGATTGGTCGTATCGTTTGACGCAGCATGGAGCAAAAGAGGTACCGGGAAATCTTACAACAGTCATAACGGGTTTGGAACAATTATTGGGCGTCTTACGGGTTCAGTAGAGTATTGCACATACGACTTAATCTATTGCATGTCGCGTATGCAATAGATTAAGTCGTATGTGCAATACTGGCCGCGATCCATCCGATCACAACTGTAGGAAAAACTACGAGGGTACTTCCAAAGAAATGGAAGCCGAGCTTGCGAGACGATTAGCGACAGCTAGCGAAATTTTACAAATCTGCAATACAAATATTGGCGTGTTGATTGGGGACGAAGACAGCTCGGCAATCGCTGCAGTAAGAAAGGCTGCTAATAGCGTGATTGTAAAATTGTCTGACAGCAATCACATTTCAAAAGGCTTGTCGAATAAACTTTGGACGTTGAAAGATCGATACAGAGAATTGACATCGACCTCCATTGCATACCTAAAACGATGTTTCGCATATGCTGTTCACCAAAACACTGGCCATAGCGAGAAAATGTCGTCAGCAATTTCCAAATGTCGTCAGCGATTTCCCAAATACCACGTCACATTTTTAACGATCACAGCACTTGTGGAGAGTGGTGCGGTTTCGTCAGGGATAACGAAACTTACACACATTCTTCGGTACCGGGTGGTTTTCAGGAGGATGGTTTATTCAATGATTTAACGTCTTTATTCCAAGATATTGCTGCGTGTAGCGAGAAATTTAGCCACGGCTCATCTAGTCCAGCAAATGAAAGCTTTAGTGCCTCGATGGCTAGTAAAACACCGAAATCCCGATGCTACTCTCTCAGTGAACCTGCAGAATTTCGAATGGGGGCAACGGTCTGTCAGAAAAATCTTGTGGAATATTACCCTACCAAGTTGCTGCTACGTTAAATTTGTCTCCATCCTCATCTCACACGAATAGGAATCATGCTGAACTTGCCAGGAAAGCTGCCGAGAGATCGCGAAGGATTAAAACAAGAGAATTTAAATTAAGACGGAACATTTAAAAAAAAAAAAAAAAATTGATGAGGAAAAACGACGGAAAGTTTTCCGAGTATAAGTCCAACATTGGTCTACTTCAAAACGATGTCCTTTCTAGTCGCGCGGTCGCCACACCAAAGGCAACAATTACATCTCTTTCCAACGCAAACGGAGCTCCAGTTTTTGTTTATTTCGATCTAGAGACGTCAAGTTTTGATAGAAAGATTTTTTTTTAAATAACTGTCGACGCGATTGCTTTCAAATTGAGCAAGTGGATTTAATAGATACTTATTTACAAAATAAAAAAAAAAATTGTTCACATCTAATCGTAATTGCCTTAACGATACAATTTGTTTGACTACATATCGCTGATTTTTTGCTCTGCGCCATTCCAGTTGCATGATTTTTGGGTATTACAAATTCGCTTTATCGTGTAATTATTATAAGTGAATAACATGATTGATAAATTTATTGTTTATTATACTCTATATAAAATATAAATACAGTACATATTTGTAAAATAAGTGATTTATCTTAGTTTCGATCTGAGCACCATTACAGATTTTTCTTTCAAGTACTTTGGCTAGTTTTCTTATTCATTAATTAATGTTAAGGCACAATTATCGTTCTGAATACACAGACAAACAAATACATTAAATCTCAATATTATCTTAAATAAAATACTCTAAAATTAAAAGGCAAAAATTCACATATTTAACAGTAGCCGCGTTCAGATTGAAGTTTGATTCTCGCAGAAGCTCGCAACAGATGAACATTTGTATAAAATTTTAAGATTTTTAAATAATATTACAGTGACAATTAATGAGGAACAGTAAAATATATGGCAGTACATAATGAGTTTCGCGATGAGAAATTAGAACATAATTAATACTTTTAAATGTATGAAAATTAAACAATTGGGCGGGCGATTGGCTAGCTTTTTTGCAAACCCGTAGCCAAAAATCCCAGTGGAAATTCTGTTTCTATAGTAATTTCTTTCTCCATTTTTTGGAAAAGAAACAGCTAGATCATAATCTTCAATGTGATCCAGTTTCATCCAAAATCGAAAACGATCTATTCATATTTACATCAATTGGCTCAACGGGCAATGAGTAAAAAGATGACCAAACCGAACGCGCCTTACAAATACCTTATTATCTATTTACAGAATTACGAGATCAAGCTACATGATTTTCAGGAACAGAAAGCTGTCGCTGAAAACTTTGTTTTGCTGTTTTTCTAAGTTGTTCGGACATATTTCTACCACTTTCAGCTACCATTTTATAAAAGGAACTATTCGGATTTTGGAGAAGATTGTGAGGGTGATCATATTCAATCATAGTGCCAGCATCCATCACCAAAACTTTGTCCGAATCCATAATAGTATTCAGACGATGTGCAACCGTTAACACTGTACAATCGGCAAACTTCTGCCGGATAGTCTTCTGTATTAACGCATCAGTTCTAAAATAAAATCCCAGTTAATACAATAACAAAAAATATCTTGCCATTTAACTTACTGTGGATCCACGTTGGCTGTTGCCTCATCAAGCATAAGAATCTTATTATTTCGGATTATCGCTCTTGCTAAACAAATCAACTGCCGTTGCCCTACACTATAATTTGAACCTCGATCCATAACTCGATTTTCCAATCGATTATTCATATTTGCAGGATCTTTAAGTTCCACCTCATGGATAGCTCTGTACAACAATTCATCGGGGTACTCTTCGAAAGGATCGAGATTATATCTAAGCGTACCGGAAAACAAAACCGGATCTTGAGGTATAATTGAAATTTTTGATCTTAAATCATTCATCATAAGATTCTTTGTATTAATACCATCAATGACTATATCACCTTCCACGGTGGCCAAACGGAAAAGAGCTGATATAAGCGAAGATTTACCCGCACCCGTTCTACCAACTATACCAACTTTCTCGTTTGGTTTAATGACAAACTTCAAATTCTTCAAGACTAAGGGACTATCTTCATCGTATCTCAAACCCATATTATCAAACTCAATTGTTCCTTTATCTGGCCATTTAGGCGATGGTTTTATCGGTTTTTCGGGCTGCGTCTCTTTTTCAAGATTCTTATATTCCATTACTCTTTCAACCGACATCAGTTGATTAGCAACTTCAGCTGATTGCCGCATGCCCCATTGCACCATTCCAGTTAAAGCTGATGCTTGCGTTATGGCTAAACCCACTTGGCCGGCCATCAAACCCATATTCTTTCCGAAGGTAAGGAAACTGAACGTGATTACACCGATAAAAAGGAGACAAAACATATCCAAGTAGAATCCGAAAGCTGAACTAGCGGAAATAAACATGAACCAAGCACTTGTATGGTAATCCTGATGTTTATCAAATTCATCCCTTAAAACATTTTCGGCACCGTAAGCTCGAATCGTAGTCAACCCTTGCAAAGTTGCATTTAAATGAGTGAACACTGGACTTCGCATCATTCCTTCCAGACGTTTGATATTTTTCGAAGACCGTAAATAGATATGTCTTAATATCAAGAAAAATATTCCAGTAATTCCGACTAGAATAAGAAAGTATGGATTCACAACACCAACAAGGACTAAAGCACCTCCCATCATCAGCAAAATCTGCCCAGCATCTAGTATGGCTTTCGGTAAAAGTTCATCAATCGAACCAATATCTTTTGAAAAACGATTCAAAATTCTGCCACTTGGATTGGTATCGAAAAATCGCATCGTTGCATTAATCACATTGACAAACATGTTGTCGTGCAGTTTTTGCGAACAGCGCATTGCAAGTTTATAAAAAAGCATCGATCGAGCTAGCGCTGAAATGAACAAAATCGCTTGAAGTCCGCCATAAATATACAAACACAACTCAGTCGACCATTCGGGATTATGGGAAACCGTCACATCCGAAGTGAGATTTTGGAACTGAGTCACATTTCTAAATTCTTCAATATTCACCCAGTAACTCACAAAGAAATCAACAGCACTAGCTGATCCTTGTGCCAATAGGAACAATATGAAGACAACTGATACAAAAATAAAGTTTCCACCCGCGGTCACATAATTGAAAAACATCGAGCCTTGAACTTTTCCTTTTGAAGATTCTTCTTGCATGTCCTTGACTTTAACCTCGTTTTCTACTTCATTATCATCTGTCATCAGACTGTCGGCTAAGCTCAATTCACTTATGGCACTTGATAGTGATAATTTCGCACTTTTGACTGAACTTTTCCGCATGCTTTTAATATTTTCCATTTGTTTGAGACGTTCATCCTCAGTTTGTTCCGGTTCAGATGTTAATAGCTGAGCGTATAAGTTGTTGCTATTTGAAAGATTCAAAAAAGTACCTTCGTTTTCAATTGCACCATTATTAAAGATCAATATGTGATCAGCGTTCTTCAGATGGTAGACTTGATGTGTAACTAAAATTCTTGTTTTGTTTGCCAAGTAACCATTGATGCATTCATCGTACAGATGTTTGGAAACGTGTACATCGACGGCAGATAGAGGGTCATCCAGTAAATAGATATCGGCATCTCGATAAACGGCACGGGCTAAATTGATACGTGCTTTTTGACCACCGCTTAAAGACGCTCCCCGATCACCAACCACACTCAAATCACCACCTTCAAACTGCTTAAAGTCAGTTTCTAAAGCGCACGCGCGCACTACTTCGTTGTATCGTCGCCTATCGTATTCGGAACCGAATAATATATTTTGGCGGATGGAGGCTGCAAATACCCAAGGTTCTTGGGAAGCATATGAAATTGTGCCATTGATATCAATTCCTCCATCGATGACTTCTAGTTCGCCAAGGAGGGTTTGAAGTAGAGTACTTTTTCCACTACCAACTGGTCCAATCACACCAATTAAATTATGTGTTGGCACCGACAAATTTATATTGTTTAGAGCAGTCTCGTGAGTTGCTAAATTCCATTTCACGGTTAGATTTTTCAAACTAACCATATTTTGATGATCAGCATACTTCGTATCGTTATTGTTTTGTTGCTTTGTGATTGATACAAACTCTTCGTTCATCATAAACTCTTTCAATCTTTTAATTGCAACGAACAGTTCGGCTATTTCCGAGATTCCTCTTACAAACATTGTGGATATAGTTTGAGCGAGAATATTGAAATATGACATGAACACGAACACTTTAGCTGCTGTTATTTCTTGTTTCGTTAACGCCATGGTTAATAAAGTGCAGAATAGTGCGACTCTGGTGGTGAAGAGATTGAAGGTCATGAACAATCCGCGAACGTATGAAGATTTGGTGACAACCTTCAGTTCGGCTTTTCGCGCAAAACGAATTAATTTGGTGAATGGTATTTCCCACGCGTACATCTTGATAACTTGCACTCCGGAGATGATTTCATCCATCAAGCGAACGCGCTCGTCGGTTTTCATTGCAGTTTGCTTACGGTAGATGGCGGAAAGTTTACCAGTATAGCCTAAAATGATTAAATTTATTAGAACTAGCTAGACAAGTTTGATTTTAAATATACTATGGAGTTCACGTTAACGATATACAAGTAAAGTACGAGCAGACACTCAAGACAAAATATTTCGGAACCTCATCTATCATGTTTCGCTTAAAATTTATGCAAAAAATGTGCTAAATAGAAATATCGATAGTAAACATACTAAACAATGAAATCCAAGAGAATAATGATACAGAGGGGGGCTACAAAGTGTTGGAATATTTATTCAATGGTTTTCTACAAATTCTAATAGGAATTGTATAGTTTTTCTTTTTTGGCCCGTAGTAGAGTGTTTACAACCATTAATGCACCAAAAAATTTCATGTGAAATAAATTTATATTAGCGTTTGTCGATCTTTTGTTATGTTTAAAACATAACAAAAGATCAAAAAGTCAAAAAGATCAAAAACACACATGTTTAAAAAAATATTTACTTAGTGTGCACTAGTGCAACCTATTGAAAATCTCCATTATAGTTTATCGCGTGCAGGAGCTAGGAATTTTCATTTCGCTAGAAATTCATCAGTTTTGCTTCTATTTTACTTTTATTTTTTATTCGATTTTGATGTGTAATACATCAATGGGTTTGGTACTTTGCACACACTTTCTTTAAGAAAAAAAAAGTCCTTTAAAATAATGTATATTTAATAATAAATAGTTGAAGTTTAATAGATGAACTTTCAGTATGTTATTAAAATTTCAACCAATTCTTATTAAATATATATTATGGTAAAAGACTTTTTCTTTCTCTATTTTTAAAAACACATGCTTTCTGAACCCATTGATGTATCACACATCAAAAGCCAATAAAAAATTCGCTGGAAATGAGATTCCACAGTACTTCTCTCGTTGCTATATTAAAATTTGTTATTCAAATTTTCAGAATTTTGAGGCATCTTTTACTGAAAAAATTTATCGGGTATTTAAAAATGCTTTTTAAATTTTAACTAGGAACCAAATTTTAAACAAATTTAAGCGATAAAGTTGAAACGTGTGTATGAAAAGATTAAAAAGTGAAAAATTTGTTGTAGGTACTCTAATTTAATGAAACTATTTGAAGCTAGATTTAAAATTATCAATATAAATCAATGTTTGAAGTAAATCCTATCACTATTAGTGTAAGGGGTGTGTTAAGGGTTAAAAACATGAATTGAGGATTCTAGGACATTTTTGATTAAACTAGTTTAAATTATATTTCAATTTATTATTAGAAAACAAATTTAAAAGAAATCTGACAAATCAAACTGTAAGGGGTGCATTAGGGGTTACAATTGTAATATGTAGGTCCTACCCTAATTTTAATTTAATTAACTAAATAATGACAAGTTAAGTAAGTTAAATTACTACTAGGATCCAAATTTGAAAGAAATCCGAGCATTTTGACTGTACATGGTATGTTAAAACATATGACTCAAACTCTATATTGGAGGGGCGGGGGGTGTGTGGTAAGGGTCGAAAATGATTTTTACTCTGTCTTTATGTAAATATTACTAAAATAACTGATGGAAAAGTGTGGGTAATGCTGCCATATAAGAATCACAACACAGGCAATTTTTGAACAATTAACTTAAATGGCAAATGGGTCGTAGGGGCTTATTTTTAGGGGATGAAATTTTTACCAGCATTTTCTTCAATGTATCCTTAATATGTATACCAAATTTGGTCCAAATCAAATATTCCTCCTGGCAGGTATTCACGTTACAACTTATTCATTTTTACAACTTTTTGACCCTTCAACCCTTAATAAAAAATCAACCCTTGGAAAAACTCCAGATTTTTTGAAAGCATTCACCACTTGGGGTATACACGAAACATATGTTGAATATTTGGTTAAAATCGGTCAGCAACTTTAGAAGATTAAGTGGATCTACCGATTTTGCCATTTTTAGCATGTTTTTGGCCTATAACGCGCAGGTCTTTGAGAATTTTATAAACTTTTTTCCTTCGATATAATCTATGGGCAGGTAGAAAAAAAGGACGCAAATTTTGCTTTAATCGGGTCAGTAGATTCCGAAATATAGTGGTTTAAAGATTTGCACAGACCGACAGACCGACAGACGGAAATTAGTGAATATGATTTTCGTAATCTACGCATTCTATAATGTAGAAAAAAGTGAAATTTGGAGAAATTTTTTTTTTCATGAATACAATACTTCCTCTACGAGAGAAGTAATATAAGTGAAATAAAAGCAAAAGTGATGAATTTCTAGCGAAATGAAAATTCCTAGCTCCTGCACGCGATAATTTATAATGGAGATTTTCAATAGGTTGCACTAGTGCACACTAAGTATATCTTTATTTTTTTTAACATGTTTTGATAACACAAGATCGACAAACGCTAGTATAAATTTATTTCACATTAAATTTTTTGGTGCATTACTGGTTGCAAACACTCGACTAAGGCAGCCTTAAACTACTCAATATTTGGAAATGAGTATGCAACTAAATATACACCGTGTATTAATTTTTTCTGCAATCCATAGAACATGAATACACATGGTCGCTCCGGAGACAATGAGGCAAGTGTTATTTGAGAAAACAGAATTTAAAGTTTACCAATTACAAAAATTAAAAACCTAAATTTAATAGATGTTGATTAAAAAGGATAAATGTCAACTAAAAGTGACAGATTTTAACAAAAAGTGAAAAATGTCAATAAAATCAAATACATTTGATAAATGAGTCAAAAGAATGAGAAAAGAAGAAAGTATGGGGATTTGTCAATAAACGAGAAAAGTACCACGAAAAAGCGTCTCCTCATAATATTTGCAGCATTGATATGATGAGTACAACAACATTATGATATACTTATGTGCATTTCAAAACTTAAATTCACACGTGTTTTTCTCTTTAAATGTTTATGAATCTAATCAACTTCCTGAATTTAATACGTACTTTGCAAAGGCATGACAATAAAAACCGGAATGATTCCTACTATCCCAGCGTAACCAGCCTCAATGTACAAGAAGTACATCACAATCAAAGAGGATGTCGGTGCAATCCACATATGATGAATAAAGACTGATACCATATCAAATCGGCTTACATCATTCGATAATAGATTTACTATTTTTCCGGACGCGGTATCTCCCAAGGCAGTCTTACTCAGTCTTAAAGCCTACAAATAAATTTATTTTAAAAGTGATTCATTTTATCTTCTCGGTAATAGAATTATACCTTGCGATAGATTAATGCGCAACAGGCAGCTCTCACTTTCATGCCATAATGAAAAGCATCCATAATATACTGATTTATTAATAAGGCACTGAGCGCATTCAGCCCGACAATAGCACCAGCATACCACATCGCATCATGTTCTGATACAGTGCTGTCTGGTCGAAAATATTCTAATAATTTTCCGAGCATTAATGGTTGACTTAAACGAACAAATAATTCCATTATTAGTATAATTAAAGCTAGGTACAAGTATTCGGGCCAAAACGTTTTGATTAAAACTTTCAGTAAACTTGGGGATTTATTCTGTTTCTTTGCATTTTCTTCATTTTTCATCCAATTTCTGAAATAAAAAAAATATTTATTACTGCATATGATTATTTAGATAATTTATAGTAGTTAACGACATGTATTCGAATGACAAGGAATTAAAAAGATGGAATTTAAAACGCACCTTCTCATCCTCAACCTCTTCTACTATACAAATTTAAATATAGCACTTCGATTCCATATATCTTATGGAATTGCATTACATTAGAAGAATTTTATTTCTTGTTTTAAGTTACTATTTGATGGATACTTTTTAAAATTTATTATGGTTTAATAAGAAATATTAATATTTTATTTAAATAGTTAATTATTAACAAAATTAATTATTACATTACAAACTCCAAATAGCTATTAATATAGGTATAATAATTCTAATATTAAATATAATGACTTATAGTGTCAGTAGGTTTGAATTGAAGTATGCAACTAAACATACGCAACTAAACATTCGTGTAAGGCATAATTCTGCGTCCCTTCAGGATCCTTCTCAACAAAAAAATCTAAGTTCAAAACTTTTCTATAAAGTAACAGATAAAAAAAATAGTTTAAAACCAAGTTTCCACACTTTTTGCCAAGAGATGGCCAAAAGTGGATCTAACATTTAAAAAAAAATCAAGAATAATTTCAAATTAATTTTAATTTTAATAAAAAAATTCTTGTTTAGTTTGTTACATATTTTAAAAAGTAGATCAAAAATAGTATTTTTACTTCTCTCGTATAGGAAGTATTGTTTTCATGACTTTTTTTTCCAAATTTCACTTTTTTCTACTTTATAGAACGCGTAGATTACGAAAATCATATTCACTAATTTCCGTCTGTCGGTCGGTTAAATTCGTTCGTTTCTTTAAACCACTATATTTCGGAATCTACTGATCAGATTTAAACATAATTTGCGTCCGTTTTTTCTACCCGCCCATAGATGATATAGAAGTAAAAATGTTAAAAAAATTCTCAAAGACCTGCGCGTTATAGACCAAAAACATGCTAAAAATGGCAAAATCGGTGGATCCACTTAATCTTCTAAAGTTACCGGCCGATTTTGACCAAATATTGAACATATGTATCGTGTATACCCCAATTGGTAAATGCTTTAAAAAAATCTGGAGTTTTTTACAGGGTTGAAGGGTCAAAAAGTTGTAAAAATGTATAAGTTGTAACGTGAATATCTGCCAGGAGGAATATTTGATTTGAACCAAATTTGGAATACATATTAGGAATACATTAAAGAAAACATTGGTGAAAGTTTCATCCCTTAAAAATAAGCCCTTGTAGCCAGTTTGCTCTTTACTTTAATTTTTCCAAAATTGACCCTGTTTTGGCTCTTATATTTCAACATAATCCACCATTTTCCATCAGATATTTTATATATATTTACATAATGAGTGATTACAAATAATTTAAGACCCTTACCACACACCCCCACCCCTTGTACTATACCGTTTGATCGATATAGATCGATTATTTTCATAATATTTAATTTCCACTATAGATTTAAAACAGATTTACAAATAATCTAATTAAAAATAATATGCAACCCTTATTTTACAACTTCAACCTTTAATATACCCTTTACAGTAAAAGTGCTCGGATTTCTTTCAAAGCATTTTTAAATAACCCGATACATTATTTTCCACAAAGGATGCCTCAAAATTCTAAAAATTTAAAACAGAAATTTTAACATAGCAAGGTGAGAAGTACTGCGGAATCTCATTTCCAGCGAATTTACTTCTCTCGTATAGGAAGTATTGTTTTCATGATTTTTTTTTCCAAATTTCACTTTTTTCTACTTTATAGGACGCGTGGATTACGAAAAGCATATTCACTAATTTCCGTCTGTCGGTCTGTCTGTTCGTTTCTTTAAACCACTATATCGGAATCTACTGATCAGATTTAAACATAATTTGCGTCCTTTTGTTCTACCTGCCCATAGAAGATGATATCGAAGAAAAAAAGTTTATAAAAGTCTCAAAGACCTGCGCGTTATAGTCCAAAAACATGCTAATAATAATGGCAAAATCGGTGCATCCACTTAATCTTCTAAAGTTGAGAACCGTTTTTGACCAAATATTGAACATATGTATCGTGCATAGCCTAAGTGGTGAATGCTTTCAAAAAATCTAAGAGTTGAATTTTTAGAAGGGTCAAAAAGATGTAAAAATGCATAATTTGTAACGTGAATACCTGCCAGGAGGAACATTTTATTTCGAAATACATTGAAAAAAATGCTGGTGAAAGTTTAATCCCCTAAAAATAAGCCCTTGTGGCCTGTTGGTCCTTAACATTAATTGTTCAAAAATTGACGGTGTTTTGATTTTTATATGTCAGTATAACCCACCATTTTCCATCTGTAATTTTATATATAATTTACATAATTGATTAAAAATAATTGACGACCCTAACTGCACACCCCCGCCCCTCAAATATACATATGGATCAGATTTTCTTCATATTAGATTTCTATTATACATTTAAAACAAATTTACGAATAATCTAATTTAAAATAAAATTTGACCTTTATTTTACAACTTCAACCCTTAATATATACCCTTTACTTTACAGTTAAAATGCTCGGGTTTGTTTCAAATTGGGATTCCACTAGTAATTTTAACTTATTTAACTTATCATTATGTATTTAATTAAATTGAAATTAGGCTACAACCTAATATCAGAATTTTAATTCTTAATGCACCCCTTACAGTTTGATTTGTCAGATTTTTTCAAATGTGTTTTCTAATAATAAATTGAAATATAATTTTAACTAGTTTATTCAAAAATAGGTTAGAATCCTCAATTCATGTTTTTAACCCTTAACACACCCCTTACACTAATAGTGCTAAGATTTACTTCAAACATTGTTTTATATTAGTAATTTTAAATCTTGCTTCAAACAGATTCATTAAAATAGAGTACCTAAAACACATTTTTCACTTTTTTAACCTCTTCATACACACGTTTCGAGTTTATCGCTTAGATTTGTTTCAAATTTGGTTCCTAGTAAAAATTTAAAAAGCATTTTTAAATAACCCGATAAACTTTTTTCCACAATAGATGCCTCAAAATTCTAAAAAATTGAATAAGAAATTTTAAAATAGCAACGAGAGAAGTATTGTGGAATCTCATTTTCAGCGAATTTTACATTTCAAAACTAAACGACTTTCATAAACATTTTTCATTGTGTACATTTTTTAACAATTTACGGGGTAGACTTTAGTATTTATATCAGACCTTAGAAATATTTTTAATAAGTATTGAACGTTTGTCGGCAACCATCAAAAGATTAACAAAAAATAACTATAAGTTTGGCAATTGATTTAGCCTGAAATATGTATTGATTTATGATAAAAATGTGCTACACACAGCTGTAACACTTGAAAGTTTGAATAAAAGTGTGCTTTATCTTATGTGCAATCAGATTGATCAGAAGGTCCTCGATTCAAGCGAAATTGACATAGATTACGTAAAGTGTCATTAATTTATGAAACTGCTTACGTAGAAAATATGGTTTATTAACTGATTAACAATTTATTCGCAATTATTCGAACAAAATTTTTCTGTCAAAAATAAATATACACATGATACATATAGAATGTTAGATAGGGAATTTGTAACTTTATATGAGCATGAAGTCATCACTCACTTGAAATTTTGCAAATAAATAACAGAATTTCCGGTATAGGATATGAATTTCTCGGTAAACAATTATAAAAAACACATATATAAAATAGTTTCTATTTTAATATGAAAAGACCATCTGCATTGAAATGGAGACAATCATTTTCATCATTTTGCGGCGTAATTATCTAACAGTATTGTATTATGCTGAATCATTGTGTATTATTTTATTTGTATGTAAACTGAATATCTAATTTTTGTAAATTATTAAGCGCACGAAAAATATTAACTAGCACTTTATAAATCAAATCTAAAATTCTTCGTACTATATACCTAATATCCAATTTTCTAAGATCTGTTCAATAAATTATAAAAAAATTTGCTGGAAATGAGATTCCACAATACTTCTCTCGTTGCTGTCTTAAAATTTCTTATCAAACTTTTAGAATTTTGAAACATATTTTGTGGAAAAAAATGTATCGGTTTATTTAAAATTGTTTTTTTAAATCTTAACTAGAAAAGAAATTTGAAGCAAATCTAAGTGATAAAGTTGAAACGTGTGTATGAAGAGATGAAAAAATGAAAAATGTGTGAAACGTGTGTATGAAGAGATGAAAAAATGAAAAATGTGTTGAAATAGGTACTCTACTTTAATGAAAAAGATGAAGATTTAAAATTACCAATATAAAACTAGAACAATGTTTGAAGTAAATCCTAGCACCATTAGTGTGAGGGGTGTGTTAGCGGTTAAAAATATGAATTGAGAATTCTAGCCTATTTTTGATTAAACTAGTTGAAATTATATTTAGATTTATTATTAGAAAACAAATTTGAAAGAAATCTGACAAATCAAACTGTGAGGGGTGAATAAGGGGTTACAATGTAAAATATAGGTCCTAGCCTAATTTCAATTTAATTAAATAAATAATGATAAATAAGTCTTAAATAAGTTACTACTGGAATCCAAATTTGAACGAAATCCGAGAATTTTGACCGTAAGGGGTATATTAAGGGTTGTAAAATGAGGTCGCATACTATTTTTAATTAGATTATTCGAAAATATGTTTATAATGTATAGTAGAAACAAAATATGACGAAAATCCGAACTATATGACTTAAACGGTATAATTAGGGGTAAGGGTGTGTGGTAATGCTGCCATATAAGAATCACAACACCATCAATTTTTGAACAATGAACTGAAAAAGCAAATGGGCCACAGGGGCTTATTTTTAGGGGATGAAACTGTCACCAGCATTTTCTTCAATGTATCTCTAATATGTATTCCAAATTTGGTTGAAAACAAATATTCCTCCTGGCAGGTATTCACGTTACAAATTATGCATTTTTACAACTTTTTGACCATTCAACCCTTTAAAAAACTCCAAATTTTTGGAAAGCAATCACCACTTGGGGTATACACAAAACATATATGTTAAATATTTGGTAAAAATCCGACCGCAACTTTAGAAGATTAGGTAGATGCACCGATTTTCCTGTTTTTGGCATGTTTTTGGCCTATAATGCACAGGTGTTTAAGAATTTTATAAACTTTTTTTCTTCGATATCATCCATGGATAGATAGAAAAAAAAGGACGCAAATTATGTTTTAATCGGGTCAGTAGATTCCGAAACATAGTGTTTTAAAGAAACGAACAGACCGACAGACGCCAATTAGTGAATATGATTTTCGTAATCTACGCATTCTATAAAGTGAAAAAAAGTGTTCATGAATACAATACTTCTTCTAAGAGAGAAATAATTAATCGAGAACTAATTTTAAATATTACGTTAGACTGAATAGGTACTCGGAATATTAATTAAATTCCGAGTTAAATTCGGTACCAAACATTTCAATTGAACTTGAAAGATTAAATAATTTATTTAAAATTATTGTAATAAATTGATATTTTTCTAGCAAATAAAATCAGCCAATTTAAATAATTGGATTAAAATAAATTTAGTTTAATTAAAAAATAATAATTTAATTAAAATTATGTGCATTTGTTTTTATTAAATATTAACTTAATTTTTGATTTTAGCTTGATTATACATTTGTTGGCAATTCTGATGCATCCCTCTTTCGATTTTAGTGCTTTATTTTACTTCTATTCTACTTACGTTTCCAGTCTATCCCCCAACACTTTACTTCTATCTTTCTTTATGGGATTATATAAATCGTCTACTTCAAGGGTTTTGCTGTAGCCCTTCCGGAACATGCCAATTGTATATCTGCAACAAACAACAAATGAAAACTAAAATGTAAAAATTAGTTCTATTCAATTTATATCATTTGTAATTTTTTATAATACTATAATGAGCTTGGTTATGATTAATAAACAGTTTTGAACCACCCTATTCGGTTTCACTGCAGTCTGTAGTAATCACTGTACTTATGGATATTCCTATAATAGGATTAAAAGCAAAGAGATTTAAAGGGATTCAAACGAAAATAGACAGTACAGCTGTTCTATTATGGGTATTTCGAATAATTAAGATGTCAAATGCTTTTGATTATATAATCACTGGTGTCTGCTTTTCTAAATTTAAAAAATAACTATATATTTATCTCGATATTTTTACAGGATGTTTCTTTGATGTATGGAAAAAAAATCACTGTGAATACATGTATAAAGTCACGTCACAATTTGAGAGCGTCTTGAGTTACTAGTATAGTTTGTCCAAAGAAACGTGGCGGTCACGTCATCAATTGCTGGCCCTACTTCAGACAATCGTATGTATGGCTACGCTATGCAAGCACACGACAATATGCTTGATACAGTTGTACGTATGTCGGTTTGATGACGTATGATGACGTATAAATTGATGACGTGACCGCCACCTTCCTCTGGACAAACTATATTTGACATTGCACAAATCTACCCCTACTACAATAAAAGGAGCAAAAGAAGGAGAATAGGAAGATTGTGGTTTGAAATGATACTAATTATGACGTAGTTTTTTCACTAAATTGCTTCTAATTTCAATTCAAATAAGGGTTGCTGATATAATTTTACTTGTTTTTGTAATGATTTTTACTGACGCATGTGCCACTATTAATCGATTATCAAATTTTCGACCTAGTACTAGTAGATAGCCCCATTTTAACAAGATTCTTAGTAACCAAAATAAATAATACCTTCCTAGAGTTAATTTATCTTAGTATTATTATTAACACATGACACGGGAATAATTAAAAATAATGTAGAATACACTTATTCCATTTTTTTTTAAATACCAATTAATCTTCTTTCTTATCACTAATAAATATGCCAGAGAACGTTAGGGTTTAAAAAAAAAATTGATTACATGGTGAAAAAAATCGAGTCAAGAGTTCAATATGGAAATGAGTAAAGTCTAATTTCAATCCAAGTAATGTAAAATAAATTAAGAAATTTGCGTCTCTGATTGGACCACAAATCAAAATTCAATCAGAGGAGTAAATTTCTTCATTTATGATACGTTACGTGCTCGGTTACGTGGATGTAAACCAGGCCTTAAAATTGAATTAATTAGATTTTGATTAAATAAATAAATACATAAATATTGACTAGTTTATTCAGAAATTTAAAAACCAAACAAAAATAATGTTAAATCTCCAAAATTATGAATATAGGCGTAGTTTATTTTGTCATAAAGACCACCCATAATAGTGTTTCTAAACCAAAAATCGATTAATCTCCGTAGATAAGAAAAAACGTTGTCAAAACTCAAAGGCATTAAATCATCATGTGATATGTTAATTTTTTTCCCCAAAGCATTTCCTTATTTTCTAAACATCTGCACTAAGTAGGAAAAAAATGAGAACCCTGCTATGGTAACCATCAGACACCGAATTTTGTTTACGCTTATAAGCCAACCCTGTTGGAACTGATTTATCTTGACATGTAATTTGTTATTTGGGCAATTTAGTTAAGAAGGAGGCTTAGATAGTTACACATGGTTAATTTCGCTTTCGGAAAAACTGATAAATATTTATTGAAATCTGCAGTACAAAGCATTATACATATATACAAGTCTAAAATTAAATGCAATTCATAACTAAATATGTATGCAAAACGCATTGGATGAATTGTGTGGATAATTATAATTACAATTCAATGACAAAGCAGATTTTTATAAACTTACTATATATATTCAACAAAATAAAATTTAATCATTGTTTTATTGAAATCGTAACAATATTATGAATGTTGTAAATGTTATAAAACTAAATGAATATAAAGTATAAAATTTAAAAATAATATATTTCCCACTAAAGGGGGCGAAATCGCTTCATATATAGCCGCTCTGGTCGCTAGCGAATCTACATAGTTTTGCTTATCTAAATTCACTGCAAATTTTGCGTCATCTGATAAAGAATAGATGGACCAAGATCTGACTTATTTGCCACGTGCTTTAGCCGAAAACATGAGGAAAGATCAAGAGGTGTGGAAAATTCTCAAAAACTGGTACAGCAGTTTGCGGCTTTGTTATAACCCCTAGAAAAATTTCCAAAGCTGCCGAAAATTAGAGAAAAAAAAACTTATATTTTGACGATAGATTTGTTCGAATAGCCGTTAATTAAGTAAAATATGAATAAAAAACTTGGATCAAATATTAACCACTCGCTTGCTAATTAGCGAAAAAAGATAAAAAGAAAAACTTTGTGTCCATTTATTGCTACATCTGTTCTCTCTCTAAATCTACCATTAGATATTTTCTAGGATAATTAATAGTGTCTGAAACTGTTTTTCCGCGTTAAATTCCCTGAGCTGCTAAGCAACGTTTTACGCATAAATTTACAAATTTATGCGTCAAATCTTGGTCCATCTATTCTTTATCAGATGTCGCGAAATTTGCAGTGAATTTAGATAAGCAAAACTATGTAGATTCGCTAGCGACCAGAGCGGCTATATACTCGTATCTAGCGGTTTCGCCCTTTTAAAGTGCATTTATAATTTATACCCGATTTAATTTAAATTTGTAACCAATAAAATTCACGTACTTCAAAATATCTGAATCTGATTGGTTACAAATTTAAATTCAATCGGGTTACACTACTTACTATAAACACATTTTTTAATTCTATTTTAAATTGAAGATAAATTTAAATTCAAAATTAAATTGAAAATGGTTCAAAAATCGAAAAAAAAATGAACACTTCAAGTATTTTGTTTAAAATTATTTTCTTTCATTTCGGTTTGCGTTTGTGGAAGAGATTATATACTTTGTGTATACTTTGCAGCCAGAAAAGGTTTAATATTTAAATACCTTCTTATGCGAGCCTTTTTGTTTACGAGATGTGGTTGAGCCCCATAAATTTTTATAGAATTGAAGGTTGTTTTATGGACTTTTTGTTTATTATTTTAACTTAATGAGCTTTTGCTGTGGTGTAAAAATAGCAACAATTTATCTCGCTTGTTGTTTTTCGTGTTCTAATGTCTTATCTTTATAGCAGGTTTGCTCCATTGTTTCTAACCCCTTAGTAAATATTGTAACGCCTATGGCAATAGGCATCTTAGAACCATGTATAAATTAATTGTGGTGTTCTGTATATGATGATATATTATAAATATTTTCTCTGTGATATTGACACTGCAGGATGTTAAATATAACTTTTATTACTACTATTTTTATTTTGTTAATCCTTTACATAATTATCCTTAAATAATAATGGTATATTACATTCCAGGGTGAAAACTGTTTTATTACTCTCGAGAGATGTCTTTATTCACTATAGGAACTGTAATATTGTGATTACAAACGTTTTGGAGGTACTATCGGAGTAATAAGTTTTGACCCTCTTTTTTAAACAGTTATATTTCTAAACGTAGGAGCCAAAATTTTATGAAATTTTTATATGATTTGCATGAACTATTCATAAATGTCGTGTAAAAAAATCAAGCATCTTACTCTTATAGTTTTTTTTTAAAAAATTTAAATGTGCAAAAAAGTACCTAATTTAACAGCCGTAAAAAAATTGCAGTGTTTCAATTCACTGTATTTTTGTTAAAAATAGCATTGTATTCACGAAACTTCAAACATATGAAAACAAAATCTTTATATTTATATTTGTTCAAAAAATTTTTTTCTACTATGTGTATATTTTTAATAAATTAATAATAAATGCATTATTGTTATATTTCTTATTAGATTTCCGATTTCAAAATTTCTTGTGTTTAATTGAAGTACACTATATTATCAAAACGTTTCTAAAAAAATAAATCAAAAATTCGTTTAATTAATCGAGTGATTGTAGATTTAATTTTACGGTGCGATGTGAGAAAGATAGCAACCTATAGCGCCGTACACAATAGCGCGCTTGCGGCTTGTTTATATTATCTGTGTTTACAAAACATGCTTCAACTATTCATTTCGATTAAATCTGATTAATCTGATTAAAATAGTGAAAATGCCGAAATATTGCACCCAAGAACTGACTGTCACTGACTGTTTCCACTGACTGTTTGCACTGACACACAGCTGTAGACCAAGGGATGTTAAAAAGTGCGGCTGAATCAAAATAATCCAAGGCCTTGTATTCGATAAAAGTTAATAAAGTTAATATTAATTTTAAAAGTTAATATTTAAAAAACAAAAATATTAAAAAAGCTTTGATTAATAATATCAAAGTAAAATGCACTGAAAGTAATAATATGTTTGCCGCTTCGTCTTGATAATGGCTGCGCCTTGGAGGGGGCCATTTAATCATATGCCGTTTCATCGCTCCGCTTCCCCGCAAATAACAAGTGCAGTTTTCCTTTTTTAGTAAATGTAATTTAGTATTGTGGCCATAATTTAGAATTTTTAAAATTTCTTTTTATTGATTATTGTTCTATAAGTTTATCTGCAAAACTATTCGAAAAGTTCAAGTTGATAGCTCTATGAATAGCTGAGAAAACATAGGGTCATAATTTATTTATTTAAAAAAAAACTACTGATCAAATTGATTCAATTTTTCTTGTATATTGTACAGAAATATATACTTTATTTGTATTTAAAATCTAAAGTCATCAGATGTAATATTTTTTATAAAACTTACATTTAAAGTTAATAATATCGAAAAAGGTACAAAAAATCCGTGCTTTTTTAGATATATTCATACATTGCTGGAAAATTAAGAATGTGAAAATTTTAAAAAAAATTACATACATGCACAACACAACACAATTTCAGTTTTTTTTTAAATTATCAAAATGTGGCAAATACTTTTCAAAATATGACACTTTAAAAAAGAGGGTCAAAACTTATTACTCCGATAGTAGGAAAGTTGATCATTACCTACCTAGATCAGTAATGAATTTTCGAACCAAGTCTGCAGTTGCAATTTTTATAACTATTTTCTTAAATATAACGATTTTACATATATTATAATAGAACTTTCTCGATGAATGCTTCAAGTTTCTATAAAAAAACTAATTTAAAATGATAAATTTCAATTAAATTACAAATCGTCAATTACGTGACGTCACATATAGAAATTGTAACCATAGTAATTACACAAAAATATGCTGCACAACTATTATGGGCCAAATACGTTTGAAAATTTATAGTTTCAAAGTGTTTTAATTTCAAATTTTTTATTGTTGCGATTTGTAATTGCAATGAGTAAACGTCATTATATTAAAAACTTTTTTTCGAGCCCTCACACTTTCGTAATTTATTTCTCAGTATGTATACACGAAAAAAAAATTTTTTTTAGTACTTATAATGTCTCTTTATTTTACACTACACCATGGTATTTTTTAAAAAAATTCTTGAAATCCGGAAAACGCAAAATTCGATTCGATGTCACTATCTGAATTGGACCCATTTCTTTCAATTATTTAAGCTTTAACTTTTTAATAAATTTTACTAAATGTCAAATTACTTATTAGGGTTTTTTGTTTTATAACCAGTGTTTTCAAATGATATAGTTTGTTTTCACCACTGTCTCTAATGTAATTATTGTGATTTATATTTGGTAATTTATTTTTATTTTGATAATTTATTGTTCGATTGGTAATAAAATATACATACTTCGGTGGGAAGTTTCCTCGGAAGTTTCATTACCGGCTTGCACTCTAATTTTTCCATCAACTTCGACGTTGTGAATTAAGCGTAAATAAAATATATTAATTAATTATTTAATGATGGTTAATAATTAATTTTCTTTTTTAATTGAAAAAAAATAATTATTTCTTTTTAAATTTATTTCTAAATTAAAAAATTCTTTTTAAATTTATTCATGATATTTTGACATTGAAAATAACTCTAAACAAAATACATAGTCGAAACTAGTCTGCCATAGTTAAAACATTTTTATGTACCTTTTTAGTAGTTCTTTGTTTTTAGTAGTTTTTATAAAAAAGTTAAATTAATACTAGTATTTGAGAATAATAGACCATTTGAAACAAGTTTAAGCGATATTTACTAATAATTAAAAATGTTTTTTTTTTAAATTACTTAAAATTTTCGAATATTTTTACATCTGTCGAAGCAAAACGCTCTGTATACTTAAATATATAAATGCTAAACGAAAAGCATTCTGTAAACTTCAAACATAACATGACAGCTTAATACTAAGAAATATGACAATTTGTATTTTAAAGTAAATAAATAGATGAAATGTAATGCAAGATTTCAAGATGCTTCCTTCCACGACATTGCCACAACACATTGTTAATATAATAAAAAAAATAGTTAAATATTTGTTATTCTGCTATATATCGTTATATGGCATAAATAATTTGAACACAAATATTGATTACTAATTTGAATTATACTGCGTATGGTTTACGTAACATCTTATGAATTGAAAAAATTATAATTTACAAAATTAATTACTCGATTAATTCACCCGACACTCCACCCGACTTTTACAGTATAGTTAATTTAAAAAACAATAAATTAAAGTATTTTATTGTATATTGTAATATTTAAAATTTTAAACAGATGACATTTTGACCCTGCAGCAGATAAATGCAGACAATGTATATTGATTAAGAGTAATTCGCAAATTTAAAAATTTTGACTACTCTATTAATTTCGAAGTTATTTTAGATGTAATAAAATATAATTACATGAACAAAGTTTAAATCTAAAATATTTTATAATTTTCCACAATTCATATAGATGATTTTTTTTTACTTCAAGCATACAATAATATCTATATTTCGCTGCCAAATTAACAACGCAAAAGTTGAACATTGCTCTATTAGTAATAAAATGAAAATATTTATACTAGAATAATAATGTTGCGATTTTCCATATGCCAGATGTGCATTTTTGACAGTCTTGACATTTGAAACTTGACATATATTATTCAGCCTAGAACGCTACTTTTTGTGTTTCGCCAAATTGCAAGCCTCGGCAGCAATTCTGGCTCAACACGAAATGATCGCTTTCTATGCTTTGTAATAAAATATACTATTTTATTGAATTCAATGCAATTAGTCAATTAATACTAATATGACCCATTAACTCTAACATAGGGCTTCGGTGTTCATTTCCGCTTGCTGTTTTTGAACTCATTCTTACGCCCCGGAATGAGGCAGCTTTACTTAAGCATACATCTGCATACAAAAAGAATATGTAGTTAAAGATTTGTGCCAAAAGATATAATTCGTTTTGTATTAATTGAATGTTCAAATCTCGGTAAAGGCGCGAGCACCGTGATTGAATTCGTGTTATCAGCGTAATTGAATTGGCGTAACACCACCCCATAGCATAAATAAACATAGGCAAAATAATAATTGGAGAGTAGAACGTAGATTAGATTATTTAGTTAAGAGGACTTTTTAAAACTAACGGTAAACGCACATTGTGGAAGCGACAAACGATACCTTTCATCTCTTTTATTAGAGTTAGGACACAAATATTAGCATGAGACTACATAGAATTGGAGTATATTGGCATGTGTTGAAATGAGACGCAACAAGCTATCTTCAAAGCTATCTTGCGTTTGAGCGTCCATATAGCCATCTACCGAGCACTCTAACAGGCACACTAACGATGATTTTCGTTCAAAATATGATAAAAAAAAAATTCAAATCGGGTGTAAGGCAAGCTTAAAAACTAAAGAATAAATTTTCAATATTTAAACAGATATATAATCTGAAATGATTTATCTGTGATTGCAATGGATTAAGTGCCATTTATGTTATTTTGTATTTGAAATATACTATATTACTTTTGAGTAGCTGTATCTTTTTTTTACAGAAACTATAAAAACTTTGTTCCATTAAAAGCATAGATTAATGTTTCTAGAATGTATATCACTTTAAATATTTAAAATTGATTCCGTAGTTTTCCTGTGGGTCTTACACCGAATGGCAGGGATTTTTACATAAGAATAGCATGCGTTCCAGTTAGACGCGCTGAAATGGGAGCTCACCCGAAATACTCCTTAATTACGAGGGTTATTATAACCGGTGCTCATGCTATATCAAAAAAGAAGTGTCAAACCACAAGCATACGTAGAATCGAGACTAATGAAGTGAGTTTGATAATAGCTATTTATGCAACCAGTTAGGAAATGCATTTTTTTGTGTAACGAGCGGATTTCTGCGGGACGAGCGCAGCGAGTTCTGCAAAATAACGCGAGTTACACAAAATAGCATTTCCTAACATGTTGCATACAAGATTTTTTCTAATTTTTACAAGAACCTTCTCAAAAAAGAGTTTTTTAAACTTATGATATTAATAATTTAGTGAATTTTATCAAAACAAGTAGGCTTTATTCGGAACTTTTCATCACCAGTTGTGAAATATTTTTCATTACATCACCAGTTGCGTAAAATGTGCCGTTTGCCAACTACAATCGATTTTGAAAAGTCACATTTTACATGCCAAAATTAGAAAAAGACACTTTACTGTCGTGTTGCATACAAAATTTTATCGACTAGCACTAAAAAACAACCATTCAACGAGAGAAAATGTCACTGTCAATGTGATATTGACAGGTAAAGTATGACATTATGCATTGGCAAGCCCCCATTATGTATCCCAGAATTATGTTGAAAAAAAAACCATTTTCAATTTTCATCTATAAAACTTATGGAATTTCTCGAGGCCTTCTTAAACATTTTTGTAGAACCCCCAGACAAACCTCCATGGTTTGGGAACTTCTGTAGTTAGCACTTAGCACATGTTATCAAATTGCACAGTTATATTTTTCAATGGTCAAAAATCTGTAACCATGTTTTTGAATTGCTTTTATTTTTACTCCTTATTTCCGAGCTTATTCCCTATAATATGCCAAAACATTTTTTTTAAACCATTTCAAGTATATAGTAATTAACAAATTTTTTAGAATGAGGGCATTGGTACTTTAAAAAGTTATCTGCAGCAAACATTATGGTAATAAAGCGAGTAATAAAGACTATAGACTCCTCGATAGACTCTTATATGGATATTTGTATGAAGAATTTAAGTGAAATAATACAAAAATTTTATAGTGTTTGTAAACACACATTTACACTTCAGACATGTATTTTTAGCAAGAATGGACTTTATAAAATTAAATTCCAAGTTAAATACCGTAAAACTAAATAAAACATTTGTGTCTACATAAAATTACGCACGCATCTTCGTGGTACTTCTCTTGTTTATTGACAAATGCCTTCTTTAGTTGACATTTATTATTTTGAGTAATCTATCGAATTTAGTTGATTTATTGAATTATTTTACTTTTTGTTAAGATCTGTCATTTTATTTGACATCTGTCACTTTTGATTGACACATCACATTGACATTTGTCACATCTATCATTTGACACATCTGTCAGTTTGAATTGGCATACGCCATTTTTATTCAACATCTGTAATTTATAGATGAAATCCGTCACCTTTAACCGAGCCTTTAACGGTTAATTAAAATACTTAGTGTTTTTCGTTTTTTTTTGCAGTAGTTGGGGGCGAAACTGCTACATATATAGCCGCTCTGGTCTACATAGTTCTGCTTATCTAAATTCCGAGCTAAATTCACTGCAAATTTTGCGACATCTGATAAAGAATAGATGGGCCAAGATCTGACTTATTTGCCACGTGCTTTAGCCGAAAACATTAGGAAAGATCAAAGGTTGTGAAAAATTCTCAAAAACTCGTAAAGCAGTTTACGGCTTTGTTATAACACCTAGAAAATTGTCGAAGCTACCGAAATTAGAGAAAAAAACTACCGGCTTGCTAATTAGCGTAAAAAGATAAAAAAAAAACTCTCTGTCCATTTATTGCTACATCAGTTCTCTCTCTAAATCTACCATTAAATATTTTCTAGGATAATTAATAGTGTCTAAAACTGTTTTTCCGCGTTAATTTCCCTGAGCTGTCCATCTATTCTTTATCAGATGCCGTGAAATTTGCAGTAAATTTAGATAAGCAAAACTATGTAATTTGCTAGCGACCAGAGCGGCTATATATGTAGCGGTTTCGCCCCCTTAAGCATATTCACCGTTTTGTCCATTTTGGCATGTTTTTTACTCGTAGCGCGCAGGTCTTAAAGAATTTTATACATTATTATCGAGATTATTAATTTGTATTATTGTGCTTAGGCTCGTGCTTAGGTGGCGACAAAAAAAAGTAACATTTGACTCCGATCTGTGAAGTAGTTTTCACTAGTACAGTTCTTTCCTTTACGAAAGAAGGACAAATGTCTACATTGAGCCGTCTCAAACTTGTAAGATTGGGCCAATGATCCAACTAAACTTTCTCAAAATCTTTTAAATATATGATTAATTTTGAATTCATTTGAAAAAAAGGTATTATTTTAATTAGTGTAATTAAACTTTTTTTAGATTTGATTAATTTTGAATTTTTTTGAAAAAAAAGTATTATTTTAATTAGTGTAATTAAACTTTTTTTTAAATTAATTAACTTGTCAATTAGATTAAATTGTGCAATAAGTAAACATAAGGATATTTCTATAAATTTGCCTCTAGACAGGATAAGTCTAGAAAGTATTGAACGCATCACACAACGCATTCTGAATTCCCACAATGATTTGTGACTCAGATGCATCTACATCCAAGAAGCGCACTCCTCCAAAAACATTTTTGGCCCTAATCCAAAAACATTTCTTTATGCCAATGAAATTTGCGAGGCGGAACAGCGAAAGTTTTGTCTGTCATTTTTTATTCTTTTACCTTTATTTATATTATTTACTTATTCGCACAGGATGCTTAAGTTAAATTTTTTATAAGCTATTTTTACTTACGTGAAAAACAGAACCGACAATGGATTGGCCTTGTCCCTCGGGTTTGGATTGACTGCTTCTTTGGTGACATCCATGATTTGTCATACACCTAGACCAAATCATTGACTTTATTGACAAAAACGCGCTTTTACGTCGACTTTTCACCACAGTTTATTTATTTAGAAATCCTTTAAATAATTTTATGATTCTAACAAAGTTTATTAACTCCACAAAGCACAAAACTATAAAACTGATACTCGGTTAGTCTGAAGAGGTTGAGTTTTATTTCTATGCAAAACGTTCGAAATTTCTCTGATGTGGTTGAGTCTTCGTCCCTTTTCACTTTTAATTATCCTTCAGTCTGGAAATAATAATATTATGAAATTAATATTTCTGAGTAGTTAAGCAATGTTTGTTTAATTAATTGTATGCAGTGCATCAGTGCAACTTTTATAATTACAAATAAATAGTTAAAGCAAATAGAAGTCAATAGAACATCTGTGTATTGAATTACAACTTTCTATTTCGGATTTTGTTTTTTCAGTTGCAATATTCGAATGTGATTCCGCATCTATTTTCATCTTTTCGTTAAGACCCTTTTTTTCGTAGAATATCATAAAAATTATTTTTATTTCTTAAAATACCCTAAGTTTCTATAAGTCAATAAATAGTTATTTGCGCTACTAGTAGCGGTAAGTAAACTTTTTTGTCCGAGGTAGAAGTTTGTGTACCGAGGCGGAGCCGAGGTACACAATCTTCCGAGGACAGAAAAGATACTTACCTGCGTGTTGCGCATTACGTTTTTCTCACTACCAATTTGAAAATCATTAGTAAACTCTACTAAATTAATAAACTGACATTCCATTTATATCTATCAAAAAGTCGCGGCACACTGGTTTCGTGTTTATATTTATAATATTATAAAATCTAGTCGTCTATGCTGAATGGTTGCTAAGGCAATGTATAATTTGAACAATAATTTTGCACATTCATTTGGGTGTTGTCAGTCCAAAAAAAAAACAATGTTCCTTCAATTACCCTTTCAAATTGTTCAAATTGTTCTGTTAGTATTAATTTTAATAAATAAATTAAATTATTTTAAATATATTCCTCATTCGTTTGGTATATTTTTAATTTTTAGACACCCTAGCGCGGAAAGTGTCCTATCGCGGAAAGTGACCTAATGCGGAAAGTGACCTGCCGCGGTAAATATTGTTTTTACATAGTTACGGCGCGTTGTTAAGGTAGCTAGGTGTTCTACTTTCCATTACATTTGATTTTTTATCAATGTAATGTCAATTTACCTATATGGTAGTGAGAAAAATTTTATGTTTTCATAAAGTCATTTTTGAAAAAAGCTTTTTTATTAACAGTAATTTTATCTACTTCGAACCTTTACTGAAGTACCTTTCAAAATTTTAAATTATGATAATGTAAAATTTTACCCCGAATATACCGGAAGGCATTTAGATTGAGCTTGTTTGATAAAAATCTAGTATTTATTATATACTATATAAATAGATCCAAAGTAGTAAAAAGTATACTTATAGAAGATACATCGGATCATCACAAAATTTGTGTAGGTCTTCTTAGATGTTCTAGTATAAGAACATCTAAAAAGATATACCGAAAGATGTATACTATTACTAGTAGGAAATAAGTTTTATTTTAAACTTGATTTACTCGAGAATTTACTACTGTGTTGTGTTTACTATTATCTCTTTAATACGATGGCATGAGGGCGATGGAGCTATATCAATATCATATCACGATATTAATTTAAATAATTTATATTGGTTATCTATGTTATAAAAATCGAAATGCCAATCATTATGATATTAGTCGTCAAGATTATCGCCCATGGCGTCACCTGAGATTGGAAACACGCTTGGACCAAGATTTGAAATAATTAAATATCATTATTATCTTTATATGTTAACAAAGAAATTCAAAATAATATATTTAATTTTGAAAAAATGTATTCCTAAAAATCAAACTTTTGTTGTTTCATTCAAAATTTCCCCAATAACAGCAATGGTAATTATTTTCTTTTGTTCTGTGGCACTTATTAAGGAAGTTAAAAATCTCGAGGCAAATAATAGTTAGAATTTGGTTCAGTATCAACTAATTTGATGTTTATTTGAGTTTAAAGTTTATCTTCGGTTATTTATTTAGACTGATTTGAAATTTAATTTATAGTCTACGTGCGCGGAAAGTAAATTTTTTTAATAGAGGACATATTCGTTTTCATGAACCTATTAGAAATTCACTGGAAATGAGATTCCACAGTACTTGTCTCGTTGCTATGTTAAAATTTCTGAGATCTAAGCAATAAAGTTGAAAAGTGTGTATGAAGAGATGAAAAAGTGAAAACCGAGGTGAAAACTGTGTTGTAGGTACTCCATTTATTGAAACTATTTTAAGCAAGATTTAAAATTACTAATATAAACCAATTTGAAGTAAATCCTAGCACTATTAGTGTGTAAGGGGTGTGCTAAGGGTTAAAACATGAATTGAGGATTCTGTCCTATTTTTGAATAAACTAGTTGAAGTATATTTAAATTTATTAATAGAAAACAAATTAATTTGGAAGAAATCTGCTAAAACAAACTTTAAGGTGGCGAAACCGCTACATATATAGCCGCTCTGGTCGCTATCGAATCACATAGTTTTGCTTATCCAAATTCACTGCAAATTTCACATCTGATAAAGAATAGATGGACCAAGATTCCACGCATAAATTTTCAAATTTATGCGCAAAACGTTGCTTAGCAGCGAGAATTTAACGCGGAAAAACATTTTCAGACACTATGAATTAGCCTAGAAAATATATAATGGTAGATTTAGAGAGAGAACAGATGTAGCAATAAATGGACGAAAAGTTTTTTTTATCTTTTTCCGCTAGTTACCAAGCGAGTGGTTAGTTTTTGATCGAGGTTTTTTATTTAGATTTTACTTCATTAATGGGTATTCGAATAAATGTTTCGTCAAAATATAAGTATTTTTTTCATCTCATTTTCGTTAGCTTTGGAAATTTTCTAGGAGTTATAACAAAGCCGCAAACTGCTTTACCAGTTTTTGAGAATTTTCCACATTTCTTGATCTTTCCTAATGTTTTTGGCTAAAGCACGTGGCAAATAAGTCAGATCTTGGTCCATCTACTCTTTATCAGATGACCCGAAATTTGAAGTAAATTTAGATAAACAAAACTGTGTAGATTTGCATGCGACCAGAGCGGTTAGATATGTAGCGGTTTCGCCACCTTAAGGAGTGCATTAAGGGTTACAATTGTGATATGTGGGTTCTAGCCTAATTTGAATTTAATTAACTAAATACTGGTAATTTAAATAAGTTAAAATTACTACTGGAATCCAAACTTGAAAGAAATCCGAGCATTTTTACTGTAAAGGGTATAATTAAGGGTTGAAGTTGTAAAATAAGAGTCGCATATTATTTTTAATTAAATTATTTGTAAATCTGTTTAAATGTATAGTAGAAATATAATATGAAGAAAATCCGATCCATATGACTCAAACTGTATATTTGGGGAGTGGGAGTGTGTGGTTAGGGTCGTAAATTATTTTTAATCACTCATTATGTAAATAAATATAAAATTACTGATGGAAAATGGTTATGCTGACATATACGAATCAAAATACCGTCAATTTTTGTTTTTTGAACAATTAATTTAAAAGATCAACAGGCCACAAAGGCTTATTTTTAGGGGATGAAACTTTCACCAGCGTTTTCTTCAATGAATTCATAATATGTATGCCAAATTTATTTAAAATAAAATATTCTTCCTGGCAGGTATTCACGTTACAAATTATGCATTTTTACAACTTTTTGACCGTTCAACCCTTAATCAAAATTCAACCCTGTAAAAATCTCCAGATTTTTTGAAAGCATTCACGACTTGGGCTATACACGAAACATATGTTCAATATTTGGTCAAAATCGGCCCGCAACTTTAGAAGATTAAGTGGATCCACCGATTTTGCCATTTTTATCATGTTTTTGGCCTATAACACGCAAGTTTTTAAGAATTTTATAAACTTTTTTTCTTCAAGGTAGAAAAAAAGGACGCAAATTATGTTTAAATCGGGTCAGTAGATTCCGCACAGACCGACCGACAGACGGAAATTAGTGAATATAATATTTCCTAATCTACGCTCTTTATAAAGTATGATTCTAGGCAGACAAAGTAACATGTTCTCTCGTTAAATGGGTAGGACAAAGTTGTACTTTCCATAGTAGTAGTCGACAATATCCATTTTGCTATTTGTAGAGCATATATTATATAACCTTGAAATTATTGTTTAAAATGAATGAAATACAATTTTAAAATCAAATACATTTTATTTATTACTAATTACAATATTTACTATAATTCAAACGACCTCGAGATCGACCTTTTAATATGTTAGCGAGTATGTAAGTAATTTATCGAGTAATTTATTGATTTAAATATGCATCTTTCGTTTTATTATTATAGTTTCATTATTTATTAGTTTGCTAGTAGCCGTTTTATTAGTCTTTTGGGTTATGCCTATGAGCAATTATAATACCATACTATAAAATGTTACAGTCAGTTGCCCCCACGGTTGCCCCTATACTTTACAACATTTTAAATAAACTCTATTGTTTAACTATTTATTTTCAGATTAATAGTGAACCAAATGAAGAAACAATGTTTTTCTAAAAATTGGCATATATTTACCCGAGTATTTACCATAGGCATTTTTACATTAAGCCTGATTGTCAAATAAATTTGCAGATTATCGGAACCTGTTCGAGTAATGCGGAATTACCCAACATGAAACAAGATATCTCTCGTATTTAATTTATTTTCTTCGCTCTATATTATATAATCAATTAACTTCTATTAAAAGCAATGAAAGCAAATGCAGTAAAACAATTTGTTTGTACTTATCATTATTATTACTCATAACATAACATGTATGAGTAGACATTGTCGAACAAATATTAATATGATGATTGATTGTGTGAAATAACAATTATAACAGATTACCAGAAATATAAAACTAGAGGAATCTAAACTAATTTCCGAGCTAATTTCAAATGCTGAACTAGACTACCATAAAATAAATCAAAGTGAAAGTAATGATCATATGTATAAAGTTTAAGTAGAAAATAAGTGTAGGTTTAAAAGACGAACGAACGCTGACCATAAATTAAATTAAATTGATATCTTTGTTTTGTGTAACTAAACAATTTATATAAATTACACAATGTTGAAACATTTAAATTAAATTGATAGAGGTCAAGATCAGGAAAATTGTAGCTGGACAAATTTAGTTGGAATTAAAAATGCTATGTAACGATTCGTTTGTATTTTATATACTATGACTAATCTACATCAAAACAATTATTACAATTTAAGTATGTAATGTCGTTTGTTTGAAAAGTTGTGTACTTTTTTTAGTGTCGTACTACTGTGTATATTAATGTACTATTTTATGATTGGAATTTATTTATTTTTATTTTATTTATCTCGGTATGTAAAACAATTGACTCGACAATTGATGATTATATTAAACAAAAATGTAATCAAAATATGTAATTGTGTTTGTTATTTGAATTATTTTAAACAATATTGATTAACATTTTTCGATAAAGAAATCATTAATATGACGCATAATAAACATCTTCTTTTAACAATTGTAGAATGACCGAAAATGACCATAGCTTTCAGAAATAATATTTAAAATTAAAAATTACCAGTGGATTTATGATGAGATGTAGCACATTTATAGTTTTATTATTTTGTAGTTTTATTATTAAGAAAACTCGGAAAAACTTATAGAGATAAATAACCTCGTAAATAATAATTATTTACCAAAATTGTTTCCAATGCAAACAAGATCACCAATTCACTTTTAAATATTAAAACCTCGATTAATACAGTAACAAAAATGTTCCGATATGTATTTGTTTTAGGGAAGCTCGATAGAAGTCAAGGCGATAGCTGTATGATAGAAACAAAAAAAAATTCCATTTCAATTCCAAATAATCGGTCAAATAATATGTTGAAGATATCTTAGAAATTTGAAATAAATTAATATTTATTAAAAATACTTTACAAAATAAATCTAGGAGTTACCATTAGCTTAAAATATTTGGTTCAACTTCCGCAACGCAAAACAACTACCGCCATAAAAGATGTAAAAGAAGGAGAAAATGAGAAGGGTGAGATTTAAAATGCGATAACCTGACTGGTTCTAATTATGACATAGTTTCCTCCTCAATGTTCTCACTAAATTGCTTCTAATTTCAATTTATTAAGGATTGCTAAAAATGTTTACATGTTTTGGCGCGTGCTTTGGAAATAATTTTCCGAGTCGTTTTTATTCACAATCATTAATGTAATATTGTGATTACAAAGGTTTTAGAGGTATGGAAGTTGATCATTATGTACCTAGGTCAGTAACATAAATTTTCATTTTGTTGCTTTCTTGAAATCCCGAAAATGCTAAATTTGAGGTCACTGTCTAAATTGGAGATTTTCCTTTCAATTTATTGTTGATTCTCTTCTGGTTCTCTCTATTATTTAAGATTTAACTTTAAAATTTTACTAGACTTCAAATTAGTTTACAGAGTTTTTTGTTTTATAACCAGTGTTTGCAAAGAACATTGCTTATTTCCACCACGGTCTAAAACGGTCAAAAAGTAATTTTAATTTATATTTTGAAATTTAATAATCTTTTGATAATTTATCATTCAATTGTGAATAAAGTAGTACACACTTCAGTGCGAAATTTCATTTAACGACATGCGCTCTAAATAACCACGGGGTTTCGCGCCTCGGTTATTTATTTTCGCGCTCGGCGTAATAAAAACATTTCCCACCTCACATGTAATGCACCATTACTGCTTTAGCTGTCACTAGTAACTATTTACCAAAATTCCGACAACCCCAGTGTAATGAAATTCAGAGGTGTTGATTTGAATATCGATACTCAAACTCGAATCTCGTTTTAGAAATTTATAATAAATAACAAAACTACCCAAATACCTCGCAAAATAATCAACGAATATTGAAACAAAACATATGAATTAATATTTTCTAAAGTTTTATCACTACAATGTTGAATCCACGTGCTATTAATGATAATTGTACAAGTTCTGGCGTTAAGCAAATAGTTGCGCTCATTGTATTGCACGTCAACAATTTCCTGAAACTCTAGTAATGAATAGAATTTATTCATAGTATGATCATATTAGAAAGTAATATTTAAGCAGCATCAAGTAAATACTGATAATTATGAGGGCCAATGTCATTTAATACTCATTGCATAATATTTCACTCAATTTCACACAACAAATTTAAAAAGTTGCATTTCATTTTTTAGAACTAGTTTATCTATAAAATATTTAAGCAAATCATTATTAGGGAAATTTTCTCGAGTACATTTTACAAGGTTTTATTACGAGTTTTATATATCATTATAATTGCGAACTTCGGTTTGATAATAATTTTCGCTATATCATGGTAGCGCATTATTATTATAATGTTAAACAAATATTGATAATACTTAAAATAGTATTGTATAAACAAAAAATGCTAGTCTAGCGAATACTACGAATTAAATCATAGCTTTTTAACAAAAATCCTACGAATCCTTGTTTGAAATTAAATTGCCGACAATAAAACATCTCGTGTTTTTAAATAGAATTTCAAATTATGGGTTTCAAATAATAATTATTTTTCAAGGCTGAAAAAGAAACAAAATTTAATTTCTAAATAGATGCTATATTTAACGAGCGAAATAATTATAAATAAAACTAAACAATGCATCTCTGCTCTAGGATAAGTAGGTATCTCTAAATCTAATGTACACATTTGCCATTGAATATTAAAATAAATCCTCGAATAAACTTGTCTAAATTTAAATGTTATCTCACCTTGATTTGTTTGATTTGTAGATTTTGCAATTATTTGTTTGACGCAATTTTCACTATTCAAATTTATTTAACTTTTTAACTATTTTCAATAGTAGATATAAAGCGTTTAATTTAAGTTGCACAATTTTTAAAAAATTAAAAATACTTTTTGCGGATTTTTTTTGACGTATAAGTTCGACACTAAAATGATATGTTAATTTGGATGGACCGAAAGATTCGTTTTGAACCTTGGTTACTTGGCGCACTAACGTACTACCTCAGTCACAGTCGAAGCTCGACTGTTATGAATTGGCTAGTTTAGTTTGGCTGGCTACGAGCTGATGTGAGATTGTGGAAGTGTGGGACAAATTAATCGCTTCATATAAGAATGGGAAATATCTGTATGTAAATACATCTATTTGCTATCTAGGTGATTGTGATTACGTCGCAGATGTAAATTGTTTAAATATGATAAGCATGAATGAGTAGTTTTTTTAAACTTTTGATGATGATTTTCAATTTTCATAATTTGCAATACGGCAGAATGATCTATAGTATTTAAATTCACGAGTGATGCCGCGCAATGGCCGTTTTTGAAACTCACTTATTCCACTTTTAGTCACGTGCGTTTGTTTACGTATTATTGTCACACTTACAGGTGATTATACCTTTAGAAGTTTAGAGTTGGAATTTATTGAATTTTGCTGTGGCCTGTGATTTTTGTTGTTTTGTAAATAGTTGTGTAATTAGGTTTGTTACTTTTATTAGCTTGAACAAAACTTGTACAGCAAATGGTTTTTCAAGCGAGTTCAGAAGAAATGCATATTTACTTCTCTCGCAGAGAAAGTATTGAAATTTTTTTCTATGTTCACTTTTTTTAGAATGCTTAGATTATGAAAATTTATAGTCACTAATTTTCGTTTTTCGGTCTGTTCCTTTCTTTAAACCACTATATTTAAGAGTCTCGTTCGTAATCTACTAACCCAATTAAAACTTAATTTGCGTCCTTTTTGTATCTGCCCATGAATAATATCAAAGAAAATTCGCTGGAAATGAGAATCCACAGTACTTCTCTCGTTGCTATGTTAAAATTTCTTATTCAAATTTGTAGTATTTTGAGGCATCTTTTGTGGAAAAAAAAATATCGGGTTATTTAAAAATGCTTTTTAAATTTTAACTAGGAACCTGAAACTAGGAATTTGAAGCAGATCTAAGCGATAAAGTTAAAACATGTGTATAAAGAGATTAAAAAGTGAAAAATGTCTTGTAGGTACTCCATTTTAATGAAACTATTTGAAGCAAGATTTAAAATTATGTTTGAAGTAAATCCTAGCGCTGTTAGCCTAAGGAGTGTGTTAAGGGTTAAAAACATGAATTGAGAATTCTAGACAATTTTTGACTAAATTAGGTAAAATTATATTTCAATTTATTATAAGAAAACAAATTTGAAAAAAATCTGACAAATCAAACTGTAAGGGGTGCATATTCGGGTCGCGTTTTAATATACTATATCAATTTTCTATTAAAATAATTAATAATAATTATAATATTTTATATAATAGTTTTATAAAAAAAAAAAATTGCAAATACCATTCAAGGTCTGGTTTTTTTTAGGTTAAATTTCTCGAACTTCCTGCGCAGCAACTTCAAATCGTGCAAATTTGGTAGGGTTCCTTTTTTTAAATAATAGCTAATAGATGTCAGTTCGGTTGAAATTTAATTTTCTCTAAATTCTCTATTTATATTTATATATTTCGATTACTTTTGTATTGTACTCAAACTAGTTAAAACAAGATTTAAAATGACCTATGATCGAAATAAATCCTAACAATATTAGTGTTCGAGGTGCGATAAGGTCGAGGTTATGGGTGAATAAATGAATTGATGATTGTAGCCTACTTTGATCAAACTATTTCAAATTATATTTAATTTATGAAAAGAAACCAAATTTGAAAGAAATCCGAATAATCAAACTGGATAAAGGATTAAAAATGTTAATGTGACTCACTTGGTGAGTCCTATCCTAAGTGCAATTACCTAATCTAATTAAAATTGTAATTCAAATGATCACCGGAATCCAGATTTATAATAACTTCGAGCAATTAAACAGTAACCAGTGATTACCGAAAATTGCAAAATATAAAAAAGGAAAGTTGGAATAAAAATAAAATTAAAATTGTAAAATAAGGGTTGCACACTATTTTTAATTAGATTATTTGTAACTATGCTTATAATTTATTCCTCGATTTATTCTAAAAATCATAAAGATTGACAATATGAAGAAAATCCAAGCAATATGGGTGAAGGATTTTAGGGTTGTGGGATGGTTTTTGGTAAAGGTTGTAAATTATTTGTTTCAACCTTTATATATTATAAATATTACTAAAACAATTGTTGAATATGGTGGGTAATGCTGCCTTATTGAATATTGAGTCACAAATTAAAGGGCAAACGAGCCACATAAGCTTACTTTTAAAGGATGAAACTTTTACCAGCATTTTTTTCAATATATCCCTAATATGTATTCAAAATTTGGTACAAGTCAGGTCAAAACTGATTTGCAACTTTAGAAGATTAAGTCAGGTTTAAAAATATGGTGAGTAGATTCCGAAATATGGTGAGTTTAAGACACAAACAGACCGACAGGCGGAAATTAATGAATATGATTTTCATAATATACACATACAAACAGATAAAATTAGAATAAATTCCACAGTACTTCTCTCGTTGCTGTTAAAATTTCTTCTTCAAATTTTTAGAATTTTGAGACATCTTTTTTGGAAAATAATTTATCGGGTAATTTTAAAAATGCTTTTTAAATTTTAACTAGGAGCCAAATTTGAAACAAATCTAAGCGATAAAGTTGAAACGTGTGTATGAAGAGATAAAAAATGTGTTCTAGGTACTCTATTTTAATGAAACTATTTGAAGCAAGATTTAAAATTACCAATATAAAACAATGTTTGAAGTAAAATCTAGCACTATTAATGAATTGAAGATTCTAGTCTATTTTTGATTAAACTAGTTGAAATTATATTTAAATTTATTATTAGAAAACAAATTTGAAAGAAATTAACTAAATAATGATAAGCGGCAGAAAGACGAAAGTCCATAGCCGATTGTTCTTGTGACAATAATGATTTAATATATAATGTGTTATCGAAAGATAATAATGTCAACTATTGGAACACTTTAATTAGCTTTTATAAATTTATAATAGATTTCTTGATATTTTCACTTATTTTCAAAAAGCCGACTAGCCTAAAAACAACCATTACTCACGTCATTCTGCTTGGCTTCTCCCCACTGTCGATGGATTGCATGTATATTTATTCTTCTCTCGTTGCTATATTAAAATTTCTCATTCAAATTTTTAGAATTTTGAGGCATTTTTTGTGGATAAAATGTATCTGGTTATTTAAAAATGCTTTTTAAATTTTAACTAGAAACCAAATTTGAAACAAATCTAAGTCATAAAGTTGAAACGTGTGTATGAAGAGATTAAAAAGTGAAAAATGTGTTGTAGGTACTCTATTTTAATGAAACTACTTGAAACAAGATTTAAAATTACTAATATAAAACAATGTTTGAAGTAAATCCTAGCACTATTAGTGTAAGGGGTGTGCTAAAGGTTAAACATGAATTGAGGATACTGTCCTACTTTTGAATAAACTAGTTGAAATTATATTTAAATTTATTAATAGAAAACAAATTTGAAAGAAATCTGACAAATCAAACTATAAGGGGTGCATTAAGGCTTGCAATTGTGATATGTGGGTTCTAGCCTAATTTCAATTTAATTAACTAAATAATGATAAGTTAAATAAGTTAAAATTACTACAGGAATCTAAATTTGAAAGAAATCCGAGGATGTTTACTGTACAAGGTATATTAAGGGTTGAAATTGTAAAATAAGGGTCGCATGTTATTTTTAATTAGTTTATTCGTAAATCTGTTTTAAATGTATAGTAGAAATCTAATATGAAAATAATCCGATCCATATGAGTCAAACTGTAGATTTAGGGGATGGGGGTGTGTAGTTAGGGTCGTAAATTATTTTTAATCAGTTATTATGTAAATAAATATAGAATTACTGATGGAAAATGGTGGGTTATGCTGACATATATGAATCAGGCCACAAAGGCTTATTTTTAGGGGATGAAGCTTTCACCAGAATTTTCTTCGCTGTATTCCTATTATGTATGAAAAATTTGGTTCAAATAAAGTATTCCACCTGGCAGGTATTCACGTTACAAATTATGCATTTTTACACTTTTTGACCTTTCAACCCTTAATAAAAATTCAACCCTGTAAAAAACTCCAGATTTTTTAAAAGCATTCACCACTTGGGCTATGCGCAATACATATGTTCAATATTTGGTCAAATTCGGCCCGCAACTTTAGAAGATTAAGTGGATCCACCGATTTTGCCATTTTTAGCATGTTTTTGGCCTATAACGCGCAGGTCTTTGAGAATTTCTTTTACTTCTATATCATCTATGGGGCGGTAGAAAAAAAGGACGCAAATTATGTTTAAATCGGGTCAGTAGAATCCGAAATATAGTGATTTAAAGAAACGAACAGACCGACCGACGGAAATTAGTGAACATGATTTTTGTAATCTACGCATTCTATATAGTATAAAAAACTGAAATTTGGAAAAAAAATAATTTTATGAATACAATACTTCCTGTACAAGAGATGTAATTCAAATTCCCTTTAAAAAATTTCAGATTTTTTTAAAGCGTTCACCACTTGGGGTAAACACGAAACATGTGTTCAATATTTGGTCAAAATGGGTCTGCAACTTTGGAAGATTAAGTGGATCTGGATCCACCGATTTTGCCATTTTGCCATGTTTTTGGCCGATATTGTGCAGGTCTTTGAGAATTTTATAAACTTTTTTTCTTCGATATCATCTATGGGTAGTTAAAAAATGACTCAAATTATATTTTAATCGGGTCAGTAGATTCCGAAATATAGTGGTATAAAGAAACGAACAGACTGACAGACGGAAATTAGTGAATATGATTTTCGTAATCTACGCATTCTATAAAGTAAAAAAAAAATGAAATTTTGAAACAAAAAATTCATGAATACAATACTTCCTCTACGAGAAAAGTAATAATTTCACAATTACATTACGTCCTCTACGAGAGAACTCACTAATTCGTTAGGTACATCATTTAACGTAATTTAAACACTAATGCGTTAATCACTGCCCCTGCAAATCCTCAGGGTAGTGTGGGACTTCATCTTCTCTATAACGTGTATTGGTAATTCAAATATTGTCGCTGCTAGTACTACATCTAGTATTAGTTGTGATACATAGTATAGATGGCGACACTTTCGGTTCCATCTGTTCATTTAATTTTTAACTAAAATTGAATTTGAACAATGCCTCGCCTTCCACAAAATTTCTGCATATGGGTGATGTAGCATTTAAAAATGCTTGAATATCGTAAATCAAGATATGTATATAAATCACAATTTAATATTATCACAAAACAACCGTAAAATTCGACTATAGAATACTCATTTATAAACAATAACAAAATAATCCATCGAAAACTATCATAATTCTGAAAACAAATGCACGCTGTCAGTACCCAGTCGGTAACAATGCTGATTACAGTCCGCAACGTACATCTAGAAATAGTTAACATTTTTGCCACATCTTTAATTTGAAAACCGATAACCCACAAAAACTCCATCTTTTGCCTCAGTGGCTGGCCACCCCCGATACGGCGTTAGCATTACTTCAAGAATAGCAAGACTCTCTAATAATTTAATCCGCATTGAAAGTCCACTAGTTCCTCCTCATAATTACAAAAATATATTTACCTCAGTTTTGGATTAAACGTTCCCAGACGCGTTCATCCTCCTCTTTCCTTCTTACCATCGCCTTAATGTAATCTGGAAAAGTTGGTCAGTGTTCGACTAACCCGATCATTTTATTGGTCAGCTTGTCGCCTATCAGCTTTTCGCTAATTTGCTCTTCTTTCGCAGAATATGGTCAGCATCATCCACTATGCCTCTACTGGAATATACGCATCCCGCTGACTGGGCCTTTGTTATTCCGCACCAGTACAGTTGGAAGCAGCCACCCACCCGAAGTAGGTCCCGGATCAGTTTTCTGGTTCATACTGCCTTTTTGGTATGTTACCTCCTCCTTGTCTATACCATCGTTTGAAGTCCTTTCTTAGTTTCTTAGTTGAAGTCCTTTATTTCGTAGTTGTGGTCGGTTTCATTTCTGGTTTACACAGAACTATTGACTACCCAATTGATTTGTTTCACTCTTCTGCTAGGAGGTCGGATTAGAGTGTATTTGACAGTACCAGTACCGCGCTCTTTGACACCATGTTGTATGTGCTAGTTATTCTTAGCGCTCCTCCGCTTTGAACTCTGCACATATACTGTTTTGATACAGCGGTTTTTAGAAAGTCGGCTCGGTTCATACGGATGCACCGTATATTATGACCGACTCGCAGACACTGTGCAGTAGGTTCCATCTCTGCGTTTTGGTCTTTCTATATTTAGGATGATGCGCGCAAGAAAAGTTTGTTACTGGTGTACTGGTGTTTGTTAAAGGTTTGTTAAAATTTGTTACATGGTGTGAGTAAAGAGTTATACGCTACCCTCTAATATGGATATTTGGATGCGTATTCTTATGTTTGCCCATCATTGTCATTGCCACAGTCTTTTGCAATGTCAGCACAATCAGATTTAGGCCATTTGATTCCACCCAATCTACTACCATCAGCAGTACTGCGTTAGTAACTTCTTCCCATCGGTGACTGAGAAACAAATGAGAGACACTATTGAGACAAACTGGATTCCATTATCCGTAATAACTCTTTTGGATGCTCAATATCGTAAGATTATTCCATACATTAGAACACGGGCACATTTCTGGAGAGACAACCTCTAATAAAAACAATTTGACCCACTTTGTGATAACATCTTCGATGATTGTCTCGCGACCGGTATATTTACTGGTAAATCCTGTTACCAGTAAATGTTTAAGATTTTTAAACCTTTCTTTGTACAAACTATATAAGTCTGTACAAATTGTATGTTTTTTTTTAATTTACGAAAGCTATGTCCATGCGCAAGATAATACAGTACTAGTTGGACAATTGACATTTATGTTATCGCCTTGTGTTTACTTCGAGTTTGAAATTATTGTTATTCTTTTCTGCTTTGTTTAACACTTTCCGTTACCGATAAACTATTTTAGTTTGTTGCGTTTTTGACGTTTGTTGAGTTTTTTGTTATCTTGTTAACTAATTTATAACTACTACTCCTATAAAAGTGTACCTAAAATAATCGTGTTAATAGGTAGGTATAACGCCCTCCAGCAGCTTTGCCCAGGTGTTTATTAAGCAGATTGGCCTAGGCGAAGAGGGTTCGTCTGGTGGTTTCCCTCCATTATGTATAAGTACCAGTCTGGCCTTCTTGGCTGATTTTGTCACCCTACCTTTAAGACATTGATTGAAGAGTTCCAAGAGGGGGATCGGATTGTGTTTTACCATTTTCCTAATCGCCTCCCCTGATGTCCCATCCAGTCTTGGAGCCTTACCGGACTTTATTCGTTTGGCTCCTCTCGTTAAGTCAAACTCGGTTAGTTTGACAAAGGGAATTCTCTGAAGGGAATTCTCCCAACTGGCGAAAACAGCCCTCCAATAATATATTCTATATTGTTCGCCATACCTACCAGGTTGCCATTCATAGAGAGCTTGTCTCTGGCAATCTTATAGGCTCTCGCTCAGAGGTTTTCTTTTAGCCCCCTGCAGAACTCAAAGACCAGATTTTTCTTTGCTAGTTTGGCTCCCTCTCTGGATTGCTGGATATCGACCGTGCCTTTTCTTATTGCCCTTTGGAAAAACCTTCTTGCCGACAGACTTTTTTTTCTAATTTCGGCAATTTCCTCCGTTTACCAGTACACCGCCCTGTGTCCTGGTCTGCTTTTCCTAGGCATTGCACCTTATATTATGATGATGATAACAGCATTTTCTGTTACTTTAGATGACTTTAGCAGCATTTTCCTTGCATCTTATATTAGGATTTCTTTCTCTCACCTGTTTTATTTTCGATTCGAATTTTCCCGCATCTAGTTTTTTAACCGCCGAGCCGATTTGAGTCTTGGTTTTGGCGTCCCCCACATGTGTTCGATGTACATGTGGTCGTTGAGGGTTTATTCTTCCAATGCAGCCCCGGACAGATCTCTCGGCAGCTCCTCGCTTGCCATCGTGAGGGTTATATACGAAGTCTGTTCTAAGTTTTGAAAAGTAGGTCTATTCCTTTCGTTTAAGAGGACTTGGTTCCTCCTTGCCATGAAGTCCTCCATGCCTCGGCCTCTTTTGTTGATTTTGGTGGGAAAGCCGGGCTTTCCCACGCAACTGATTTGCTGTTGAAGTCGCCGGCCACCAGCGATTGGCCGGGCCATCCCACCAAGGTATTCTCGATATCTTTTATGTACTTCGTAAATTCTTCGTCTGTTGTGTTTGGTGATACGTAGCACCCTTACGTTACCGTGCCTTATCCAGACAAGTCCTTCTTGCCCTGTGCTGTTCTCGTCCACGCACTTCAATGGCGCACTTCAATCGCGCACTTCAATGGCCACATCTTGTTTGGTATCCGTGAAGCATTACATGCTCTTGTGGTAAACCACCCGGTATATTAAAATGCGGAATATGGACCGATATCAGACGACAAAGAATTATAAACAGGAAATCGAGAAAAGTAATGATAGCAAAGAGCGGCGGGCCGCAAACGAATTTCTCAGATGATAAGTGCGCTAGTGTTTATATAATACTTTCGCTGATGCAGTGGGAACTCGAGGCAGTACGCCCTGGAATAAAATCGTGGGAAACGAATAAATGACAAATCAGCAAAATGGACTTGGGGATCAAAAAAGTAGACCTTTTGGAGTCAGTCAGCGAGCAGCAGGGTTCAAGTTGGGACAGAAAAAGTCGTGGGTTTCGGTTTCAAAAAAACGGCGTGGTACTTCGAGAGTATCGGCAGAGCGTGTTAGTTAAAGTGCCAAAAAGGGAGCAATCACCAAGAGCCAAGGGGGAAGGCAGCCAAATCCATGGGTCAGCCCAACAATCGTCTTCACCATTAGCATTAATCGGTTTTTGTGAGGTGTTAAAAACTATCGGGCGCGATAGAGAGTGCGCAAATAAAAACAGAGTGAATAAAAACAAGTTATCGCCACGCCCAGCACAATTGACAATTTGGACCATTTAAGGGTGCGTTCCCTTACGGGGGTAATTTGTTTCCGAGGAGTTTAGCGTCGCCAATTTGTCGTCTGTGTTACTGTAGTATCGTTCATTTGTGTAGCTTATTTTATTTGAAGATTTGAAGGAGGTAGCACCTGGCTTCCTTACCCTAGTTAGGTTAGCTTTAGTTTATTAAAAGTAGAGTATGATAATTTAATTGTAGTTTTTTTTTAATAAAGATAAGATTGCTAAGTTTATTTCAAGTTGTTTTTTCACAGTACCCCGTTTATTTTTAAATCCACCCCTCACAACCCGTCGACACCGACATTCAAGTCTCCCTTTCGACTTCCCCGCGAATCACACCCATAAGCGGGGTTGTGACACTCTTTAGACTTGCATAATGGGGCTCGCTAATAATTAGCGAGCCCGTCCTCCTCTCTTGGACAACAATAAGTGTCTGCGCACCTCTGCACCTGTTTAGATTAGCCTGGAGAAATCGGTTAATTTTTTAGCTCTCTCCAGGTCCTTCCTCCAGTTTGGGCAGTTTTTCCCGCCTTGTTGGTGGTTCGAACCGCCCTTCTCCTTGGTGCAGCTAACCGCCTTGTGGCCTGCTCCTCCACATTTTCGACAGTTGTCAGCTCTGTCCCTCCCTTTACATCTTGCTGCCAGATGCCCGTAGGGTAACCTAACCACCGTTTTGCCCTTACCTCGAAAGAGCTTCTTGACCGAGAATACCTCCACTCCCTTGATGTAGCCGTTTAGAGCCTTTGATGGTGCCTCGGTCATCTCCTCTGTTTGGACACCTACATCCAGATCCAGGATCTCTAGGACCTGGAGCCTGTCGATAGGTCTTGCCGCCCTGAGTGTGGCTTGCCCGTCCACCTTTTCGCTGATGGCTGCACACAGCGCATCAGTGTTGTTTCCTTTTTTCATCTCTAGCAAGACTTTGCCTGTTTGGGCGATCCTGCTGGAAGTGATTTCCACCTTGCAGTCCTCAGGCCGTAATTCCGCCCGGATCTTCCTCATGAGTTTCGGTTCGGTCCCCAGCTGCCCAGGCTTGTTGATAATGGCCTCTGTTGCTATCATCTTCAACCACTTTCTTTGCTGCTTTTTCTTTTGTTCAGCTGGAAGCTTCCGCTTATCGCTAGCTTCCCCTCCACCGTTTTAGGCACCTCCGGTCCAACGGCTTCTTTGGTGCCTCCTCCACAACTTGCGCTATCTTTGCGAGTAACGTTTTCACCGTCCTTAGTCTTGGGCTTTGGGATAATTATTCTCCCCTCCTCTGTTGTTGCCCTTGTGGGGCTCTATAAGGATTAGGTTGTGCCGACCTTTACCATCGCCTTGTTGGCGCGTCTTTTTCCAATGCGCATCCTCGCGGCCTTCAGCTGATCCGTCAGCTAGGCCACCATCTTCCTCACTAATTTGTGGGCATTTTTGCGCCCACAATATTTTTCCCGTTTGTTCACGGTGGCCAAAACTCTCTCAAGCTCCGCCTCCTGGATAAGCTGCTCGTCCATATGGCTACCTCCAGCCTCTTCCATCGACTGTTACCCCCCCCCTAGATCTAAGGGGGCTGCCGCCGCATCCCTAGCAACCGGGTTGGATTTTTGGCTTTGGCCAGCCTAAAACCTGGCCGCCCGCTACGTGTCAGACGCCAACTACCGCGCCGCCCAATCTGGGACAGTCGCGCGATGGATTTTTCTTTGCTGGTTTTGATCCGCGACGGGTTTTTTATTTCTCCGCTGTCATCCATATCTGGAAAGCTACTGCCCTATCCGTCACCCGGTGACGCGCCAGGCCGGATACTAGCAAAAACTCAGCGCGTGGTATATCTACCATGGACCAGGACCTCGATCAACCTGGTGAACATTCACATTCTTGGCGACGGTAGGAACCACCCATCATTTTTTGTCTCAATCCCACGTGGTCGATCAAAACTCACTCGCTGTTCTCTCCACCGTGAATGTTCGTGAACGCCAAAGCAATGCAAAAATACAAAATTTGCCGTCATCCACGAAATAGTAATATACAATAATCAAGGTCTCTCTTTCTCTCCAGTACATAACAAAATAATTAAAAACAAAGACAAGGATAGAACAAATGGCCCACATAATGCCGACAGATAATGAGGTAATTTTTTAATAAACAGTTTTGTGGCTTGAATTTTATCTCACAAATTGAGCTAAAGAACGTAAAAATTCATACAGAAATATATGGGATATGCGACGAATTCCAAGATATCTAAATTAAACAGGAAGAGAAGCTGGACGCCATTGAAGATTTAACATTTTTTCTAACCGGTTTACCATAGATTCATCAATATTTTTGGTACAAATAGACAATTTTGAATAAGAGTGTATGCCACATGAGAACTAAGCTTTTCAGTTCTTTTAAAAAGGATTTTCAGTCAATTCATCTTTATTTCAACGACTTTAGTAAAAGCTTCTTTAACATTAGAGTACCCAATAAAGATAAATTTTGATCACTTTCACCAATCACGACAATTTTTTTTTAAAATTATGTTGTCAATTTTACCAGAACCAAAGAATAATTCACATTTATCGGGATTTATTTCAATGCCGTTTTTGTGAGCCAATTCGATAATTTCCTAAAAATCAGAAAAAAAAAAGATTGAAATGAATAGTGTTTTCATACTTCTTCAGCTTTACCCGAGACTTTAGCTATAAGTTTGTTGGATCTTAATCAGACTAATGGTGCTGAACCCGAGACTGCACCCCAAGCTGAACCCCAGCTAAACCGCAAGTTGAACCCCATCTTTTTATCTAAATATTATAAATTAAATTTTGATAGTAAAGGGAAGACGATGGGTTGAATTGCTAGACTAAAAATCATAGGACCACGTGGATCACCCAGTTGTGCACAAGGATATAAAAACGACACACAAATTTGAACTTCTTTCAAAATACAATACGTTCCACGGAGTTAAAGGCATTTTTAAAATACAATTTTCAATACAACATTTCTACACTTTTCTGATTTATTAACAAATGTTCGCAAAGCATGTATTCCAACTTTACAGCCTTGTTTCGTACAAACACCAAGTTGATGTGGCAATAAATATAATTGGACTAAATGTCGAGAATGGAAACAAATTAGTTTAGCAGTTAATCTACGGGAACAATTTCCTACTGCTATAGGTCTGATACCTCCATCATTTTTGTGAAGTGCACATAAAGAACCACAATACATCAAATGACATATAATATTTGGTATGAACCAAGCCCTTGTATGGTAATACTGATGTTTATCAAACTCATCCCTTAAAACATTCTCGACACCGTAAGCTCGAATCGTAGTCAACCCTTGCAAAGTTGCATTTAAATGAGTGAACACTGGACTTTGCATCATTACTTCCAGACGTTTGATATTTTTCGAAGACCATAAATAGATATGTCTTAATATCAAGAAAAACATTCCAGTAATTCTGACTAGAATAAGAAAGTATGGATTTACAACACCAACAAAGACTAAAGCACCTCCCATCATCTGCAAAATCTGCCCAGCATCTAGTATGGCTTTCGGTAAAAGTTCATCAATCCAACCAATATCTTTTGAAAAACGATTCAAAATTCTGGCACGACATATATTATTTGGTAATTAGCAAGATAAATTTTTTTAATAACCTTCGAAATTTCGATTACCAGGTTCATTTGCAGAGTGGAATATTAAATCTTTGAGATGTTGTGGTATTAAGCTGTCTAAACCAGAGGCAGACGCAGAACCAGAAGGAAAGGAATAATATAATAAGTTTCATTGATCGTATAATTATTATAAGTGAATAACAAGATCGATGAGTTTATTATATTCTATATAAAATATAAATACAGTAAGTACATACATATTTGTAAAATAAGTGATTTATCTTAATTTTGATCTGAGCACCATTACATATATTTTTTCAAATACTTTGACTAGTTTTCTTATTCATTTTTTAGTTTTAAGGCAATTATCGTTGTAAACAAACAAACAAACAATCAAATACATTAAATCTCATTATTATCCTAAATAAAATACTCTAGAATTACAAGGCCAAAATTCACAAATTTAAGTGTTCGGTTTTGAAGTTTTATATTTATATCCATTTTTAAATACATAATATTTTGTGAAAATTAATGAGCGAAAGAAAAATAAATGGCAGCAAATAAATTAAAAAAAAATTGGCGGTTGGTGGGCTTGCTTGCTAACTCATTTGGTCAACCGGCAGTTACCATACGAATTAGACCTAGATAAATGAGCAAAAACATGACCAAACCGAATTCGCCATCAAACTGCCTTATTACTTATTCACAAAATTACGAGATCAAGCTTCACGATGTTCAGGAACAGAAAGCTGTCGCTGAAAACTTTGTTTTGCTGTATTTCTAAGTTGTTCGGACATATTTCTACCACTTTCAGCAACCATTTTATAGAAGGAACTATTCGGGTTTTGGAGGAGATTATGAGGGTGATCATATTCAACCATAGTGCCAGCATCCATCACCAAAACTTTGTCCGAATCCATAATAGTATTCAGACGATGTGCAACCGTTAACACTGTACAATCGGCGAACTTCTGGCGGATAGTCTTCTGAATTAGCGCGTCAGTTCTAAAATAAAATTTCAATTAATGCAATAAAAACTTTAGGTTTCTATTTAACTTACTGTGGATCCACATTTGCTGTTGCCTCATCAAGCATAAGAATCTTATTATTTCGGATTATCGCTCTTGCTAAACAAATCAACTGCCGTTGCCCCACACTGTAATTGGAACCACGATCCATAACTCGATTCTCCAATCGATTATTCATATTTGCAGGATCTTTAAGTTCCACCTCATTGATGGCTCTGTACAACAAATCATCGGGGTACTCTTCGAAGGGGTCAAGATTGTATCTAAGCGTACCGGAAAACAAAACCGGATCCTGAGGTATAATTGAAATTTTTGATCGTAAATCATTCATCATAAGATTCTTTGTATTAATACCATCAATGATAACATCACCTTCCACGATGGCCAAACGGAAAAGAGCTGATATAAGTGAAGATTTACCAGCACCCGTTCTACCAACTATACCAACTTTCTCGTTTGGTTTAATGACAAACTTCAAATTCTTTAAGACTAAGGGACTATCTTCATCGTATCTCAAACCCATGTTGTTAAACTCAATTGATCCTTTATCTGGCCATTTAGGCGATGGTTTTTTCGGTTTTTCGGGCTGCTTCTCTTTTTCAAGATTTTTATATTCCATCACTCTTTCAACCGACATCAGTTGATTAGCAACTTCAGCTGATTGCCGCATGCCCCATTGCACAATTCCAGTTAAAGCTGATGCTTGCGTAATAGCTAATCCAACTTGACCGGCTAGCAATCCCACATTTTTTCCAAATGTGAGAAAACTGAACGTGATTAGACCGATAAAAAAGAGACACAATAAATCTAAGTAGAATCCGAAAGCAGAACTAGACGAAATGAACATGAACCAAGCACTTGTATGGTAATCCTGATGTTTATCAAACTCATCCCTTAAAACATTCTCGGCACCGTAAGCTCGAATCGTAGTCAACCCTTGCAAAGTTGCATTTAAATGAGTGAATACTGGACTTCGCATCATTCCTTCCAGACGTTTTATATTTTTCGAAGACCGTAAATAGATGTGTCTTAATATCAGAAAGAATATTCCAGTAATTCCGACTAGTATAAGAAAGTATGGATTCACAACAGCGACAAGGATTAAAGAACCTCCCATCATCAGTAAAATCTGCCCAGCATCTAATATGCCTTTCGGTAAAAGTTCATCAATCGAACCAATATCTTTTGCAAAACGATTCAAAATTCTTCCACTTGGATTGGTATCAAAAAACCGCATCGTCGCATTAATCACGTTGAAGAACAGGTTGTCGTGTAGTTTTTGCGAACAGCGCATTGCAAGTTTATAAAAAAGCATCGATCGGGCTAGTGCTAAAATGAACAGAGACGCTTGAAGTCCGCCATAAATATACAAACAAAACTCAGTCGACCATTCGGGATTATGGGAAACCGTTAAATCCGAAGTGAGATTTTGGAACTGAGATACATTTCTAAATTCCTCAATGTTGACCCAGTAACTCACAAAAAAATCAACAGCACTAGCTGATGCTTGTGTCAACAGGAACAATATGAAGGCAACTGATACAAAAATAAAGTTTCCACCCGCGGTCACATAATTGAAAAACATGGAGCCTTGAACTTTTCCTTTTGAAGATTCTTCTTGCATGTCTTTGAATTTAACCTCGTTTTTTTCTTCCTCATTATCCTCTGTCATCAGACTGCCGGCTAAGCTCAATTCACTTATGGCGCTTGATAGTGACAATTTCGCACTTTTGACTGAACTCTTCCGCATGCTTTTAATATTTTCTATTTGTTTGAGACGTTCATCCTCAGTTTGTTCTGATTCGGATGTTAATAGCTGCGCGTATAAGTTGTCGCTAGTTGAAAGATTCATAAAAGTACCTTCATTTTCAATTGCACCATTATTGAAGATCAATATGTGATCAGCGTTCTTCAGATGGTAGACTTGATGTGTAACTAAAATTCTTGTTTTGTTCGCCAAGTAACCATTGATGCATTCATCGTACAGATGTTTGGAAACGTGTACATCGACGGCAGATAGAGGGTCATCCAGTAAATAGATATCAGCATCTCGATAAACGGCACGGGCTAAATTGATACGCGCTTTTTGACCACCGCTTAAAGAAGCTCCCCGATCACCAACCACACTCAAATCACCACCTTCAAACTGCTTAAAGTCAGTTTCTAAAGCGCACGCGCGAACTACGTCGTTGTATCGTCGTTTATCATACTCGGAACCGAATAATATATTTTGACGGATGGAGGCCGCAAATACCCAAGGTTCTTGGGAAGCATAGGAAATTGTGCCATTGATATCAATTCCTCCATCAATGACTTCCAATTCGCCAAGGAGGGTTTGAAGTAGAGTACTTTTTCCACTACCAACTGGTCCAATCACACCAATTAAATTATGTTTTGGTACCGACAAATTTATATTGTTTAGAGCAGTCTCGCGAGTTGCTAAATTCCATTTGACAGTTAGATTTTTTAAACTAACCATATTTTGATGATCAGCATACTTCGTATCGTTATTATTTTGTTGCTTTGTGATTGATACAAACTCTTCGTTCATCATAAACTCTTTAAGTCTTTTAATAGCGACGAACAGTTCGGCGAATTCTGAGATTCCTCGTACGAACATGGTGGATAGGGTTTGAGCAAGAATATTGAAATATGACATGAACACAAACACTTTAGTTGCTGTTATTTCTTGATCCGTTAACGCCATTGTTAATAAAGTGCAGAAAAGAGCGGCTCTGGTGGTGAAGAGATTGAAGGTCATGTACAATCCGCGAACGTATGAAGATTTGGTGACAACCTTCAGTTCGGCTTTTCGAGCAAACCGAATTAATTTGGTGAATGGTATTTCCCATGCATACATTTTGATTACTTGCACTCCGGAGATGATTTCGTCCATCAAGCGAACGCGCTCATCGGTTTTCATTGCAGTTTGCTTGCGGTAGATAGCGGAAAGTTTGCCAGTATAGCCTGAAATGATCCGAATTTTTTAGGACTATCTTAGACATGTTTGTATTTACATCTACATTAAAATGCAGAGTGTTTCAGAACTCTAGCTCCGGCGGCAATAAAGCAATATGGGGTGGAGTTCTCTTTGAAAAAAAAATTACCACAAGTATTATTCGAGAAAAACCCATTTAAAGTTGACGAATAAAAAATATGAAAAATGTTGAAACAAACAAAAAATGTTGAAATATCTACATTTGATAGATGTTGACTAAAAATGACAAATATCAACTCAAAGTGACAGATCTAACAAAATATTTCAATAAAATCTGTTGGAGTTATTTAATCCGAAATCAGACGAACGGATGCTAAAAATATTGTGCGCCGTCTATGTCTACGACTTGAATGCTCATGTGTTTTGTTACAAATAAAGTAAGTCAAAGTCTATGTGCAAGCTGGTTCTAAAGTGTAAAGTGTAAAGAATTCTACTTACTGTGGTTCTGAGTGTAAAGAATTCTACTTACAAGACTTTTTTAGCTGTTGTTTTCGAATCTCTGTTACGTAGTGTACTAATTGGGTAGGTACATTTAAAATCGTCTATTTTTCTTCCTTATAATAAATATCTTCGGTTTAACTTATAAATAAAGGTAATCCTTATGAAACAAGATATGTTGATAGATGCCTTAAAAATCACAATAATAAGTGTCTAGTAACAATGGCATTTGTGAATAAACTAGAGAAGCGCACCGCGGAAATGCATCTCCAGATATTATTTACAGCACGGGTGAGATTAGAACGTTATAATATTTTTACCGAATATTCAAAATCAAAGTTGACGCGGGTTTTTTTTACTGCCAACAATTTTATGAGTTTCCTGGTTTTAGTACGTACTTTGTAAAGGCATGACAATAAAAACCGGAACTATTCCTACTATCCCAGCGTAACCAGCCTCAGTGTACAAGAAGTACATCACAATAAAAGCGCATGTCGGTCCAATCCACATATGATGAACAAGGATTGATACCATATCAAATCGGCTTACATCATTTGATAATAGATTTACTATTTTTCCGGACGCGGTATCCCCCAGGGCAGTCTTACTTAGTCTTAAAGCCTATAAAATATTTTGTTTTAAAGTGATTTATTTTATCTTCTCGGTAATAATATTATACCTTGCGATAGATTAATGCGCAACAGGCAGCCCTGACTTTCATGCCATAATGAAAAGCGTCCATAATATACTGATTTAATAATAAGGCACTGAGCGCATTTAGCGCGACAATAGCACCAGCATACCACAGCGCATCAGATTCTGATACATTGCTGCCGGGTCGAAAATATTCTAATAATTTTCCGAGCATTAACGGTTGACTTAAACGCACAAATAATTCCATTACCATTATAATAAAACCCAAGTATAAGTATTCGGGCCAAAACGTTTGGACTAAAACTATAAGTAAACTAGGGGATTTATTTTGTCTCTTTGCTTTTTCTTCATTTTTCTTCCAATTTCTGAAATTAAAAAAAAATTATATTCATTCCTGAAAATAATTATTTAGAATATTTTCTTTGTATATATAATATGCTATCTGAGCAATTCTCTTTCACTGATTTACAGTGATATTAATAAACACCTCTAATAATCTACCAATCAAAATGCAGGATTTTGTGTTGTTGCATAGCAACGTGGCTATTCACAGTGAAAAATTTCACGTTAATTCATTGTTAAATTTGTTCGTTGTCCAACGGGGACCAACAGCAAATAGCCAGCAAACCGAGGGTCACACGAAAACCCAGGATTCGGCCACGCGCCCAGGTCACGTCAATACGCAAGCCGTTTATACTAGCTCGGCTTTCGCTTTCACCACCTCCAAATATTAGCATTAGCCAAAACTATTCTTCCTTTATTCCCCCTTTTTTTATTTTGTTGTGTTTTATGCTATTTGTTTTTTGGTTTTTAGTTATTTAGTTATTTGACTTTGTCTGGCTTCTGCTCTGCTGCGCGGAATTGGTGTGCCTTGTCCTTCTATGTTGGCATATGGGCACCAACAACTCTGACCGCCTCATCTACGCCTCCACGATTGCGTTGCCCTGACCATGGCCTCCGCGTACTCCACGAAAAATCTGACGAGGACCGAACGTTGCATTGATAGCCCATGGCCTAACCATCACACTCTAATTTCTGCATATAACCTGACATTCAGCTTTACCTCATGGGAGGTTTTGAAAACCCTCTGCAGCCAGTACGGGATTAGCACCCCGGGGCTCAAGCATCAAACTTATGCTGATCGGAGAAACAGTTTGGGTTCATGCTTGTGTCGTGCTCCGGCACAACCAATGTTCAACAATCCATTTTTTTCAAGCCCATCAACAAGGCACTCTCTTACATTGTCGGAAAAGTCTCGTCGTTTTATATATTTTGTAGGTATGGTTACAGCGATAAGTATTCGGTGTGTTTCCATTGTAACATCTGACAACTTCAATTGTTTCTTTTAAAAAAAGCTGTCAGTTTATAACAAATTCTGTTACTTTGTTTTTCATTGGGACCACCAGTTCTAAGGATGATAGATAATATCTATCTTCCTAGACCAGTTCCGTATTGTGATCAAAATGTGCAACGTAAACCAAATGTTTAAAAATACTTATAATTTTTTTTTGGGGAAATATTCGCTAGCAATATCACTAGTGGGCAAATATATTCGACGATAATTGACGAGTTAAAATCAAGGCTGGAGATGTCACGAGCCGAAGGCGAGTGGCATCTCCAGCCTTGATTTTAACGAGTCAATTATCGTCGAATTATATTTAGCCCACGAGTGGTATTTAGCAAGACAATATAATGATTTCGAACTATAAAACAGTAACAAAGTAAACTTAATAGTAATATGATATAGTAATATGATTTTATCCAAAACTGTCAGATAATGTGTTTGTTATTGATTAGAATTTAAATTATAAAGTAGGCCATAACTCACTAGTGGACAAAAGTAGTGATTTAAAGTATACTTTATCTCACTAGTGAGTGAAAATGCACTGATACTCACTATTTATTAAAAGTTGTTTTAAAGGTACTTTTAATAAATAGTAGACTTTTAAATAAATAGTAGACTAGACTTTTAATAAATAGTAGACTTTTCCGGAATTAAACAAGCTGTGGCTTCGTTTGCTTCTTGTAAAATTTCGATAGGAATTTCACAATTCTCCATTTTGATGTATTCTTTTAGTAAACAAATTCGGTTTTCAACATGACAACCACAGTTTTCTGACAACCAGCCTTCTGTGATCAAAATTATCAATTTTCAAATAATGACGTTTTTCTAATTTAATTTATTATTTTAAAAATACGATTTAATAAAAGTTTTAGATAAAATTTTGTATTAAACACGTGAGTAATTACATATAAGTCACTCAAGAAAATTAGCCCACTCGCCCTTCGGGCTTGTGGGCTAAACTTTTCTTTCGTGACTTATATGTAATATTACTCACTAGTCTAATAAATAACTATTATAAATATGAGATAGTAATAATAATATTTTATAGTAATATGAGATAGTAATATGATTTTATACCCGTGAATACATATCATCCACTCGATTATCTTTTGTGTTTTTATTTATATTCAATATGATAATTTCTGAGCTATGCAGTTTCGGTGTGGAAAATAGGATCTAGTGGGCCATGAATTATATTGTCTACCGAATGTCCTACGTGCATAAAAAAATTGCCGTATTATTTCATTCAACGTCAAATACATATATTTCAGTTGTCATAATATAAAGATTAGATCGAAATACCAAAACGATAATTCAACACGCGTTGAATTATCGTTTTGGTGTATCGCTTCTTGCTTAATTAAGTAAACCGTGACTAATAATAATTGTGTTTTTAATATTAATGTTTAGAAAAATTGAATGAAATTTTAAAGACATTTTGTTATTCATGAAATAATCTACCGAATACCATTCGTGTATCCCATTCAGGGAAACGCCACAACACGCCACAAAGTTGGAGGTTTTAATCTGATCCGCAAATTGTGGTTTGTATGAAGTTAATCGCAAATTATTGGTTTTGAAATAAACTTGTTTAATTAAATGGTTTGCACACTTGGAAAGCCAGTTTTTTTCAAATGTGGTCAAAGATGAGACCAATTGCAATTACGTCATTTGAAACCTAAACAAAAGGTACGCTTCAGAAGTACGACACATTATCACTCAACCTGCGTTAACCAACAAGTATGAGTGCATAAAAACCGAATTGATATAAGGACTGTCAAGTTTCATGAAAAAAGACTGCAGCAAATCCTCGAACATAAATTTATCGATCATCACAAACTGTCCGCCTTCTTACTTCATTTACAAATACTCGCAGGTGAGGCCATTCCTGACGATTTCCTACAATCACTATGGATCAGCCGCTTACCGACGCCAATTCCAGGTGATTGTACCGCAAAGGAAAACGGAGGGTGTATCAAAGGATCTTATGCAAAGGAAAGAAACCGTATGGTATGCGGCCGCTCTAAGACCAAATTTAGTGCTGGAACAGGGGTCTGGATGAGGGGAATGGGTTTAGCATAAACCTAGGCAACCTGACCACTGTCTTCCAGGCTGAAACTACAACAATAACCGTCTGGGACGAGGAAATAAAAAGGAGGTCCTATAAAAATAGGAGGATCTGCATCATTACTGACAGCCAGGTAGCATTAAGAGCTCTAGACTCAGTAGCAATACACTCTAAAACAATGAAATGGTATGTGGACTCGTTAGCCTCGCTAACGAATCACAAGACAGTTACTCTGCAATGGATAAGAGGACATAATCTCATTACCCGTCGAAGATAGTGAGAAAGCGGACGTACTAGCAAAAAGGGGGACTGATTTACCTCTAATAGGTCTTGAACCAACCTGTAGACTGCCATATGAGTATGTAAGAGGTGTTATTAAAGATCTACTAAGAGATAAACATATAAAACACTGGATGCGAGTATCTGGACTAAGACAATCTTGATTGTTCATAAACGGACCATCCAAGGAAAAAATAAAAAAAATTTATATCAAAAATTATAAATAATTATATATAATAATATATAATTATATATAATTATAGTCCGAAAATTTTATATCAATCGAAAGGCTGTTCTTTTATAAGACAACTGTCAAAATTTTAACCACAACCAAATATTATTGTTTTAATAATTATTTAATTCAAACGAGTTTTGTTGTTCTTCAAAAATGGAGAAAGTTCAGTACCGTTCCGTAATTATAGGTACTTGTATTTGAAAGCAAAAACTTCGATAGAAATTAAAACCGAATTATACGTTGTGTACGGTGACGCTTTACTTTCGTTAGCAACAGTCAAGTTTTGGGCTGCTGACTTCAAGCAGGAGATTGTTTCGAATCCGTCGACTGTATGAAAATCAAGCAGCGTACGCCGTTTTATCGCCCGGTATTGCTCCTAAGCAACTAGTGCAATGCATTGGTTGAGGGGGTGTAGTAGTGGCTGGTAAATTGAAGCATGGTGAAATAGTACACCATATTTAAACTACGCGCGTTAGAAAGCGAACAAGAAGACAGACAGGAAGTTGGACAGTCAGAGAAACGCCACAAGGCTTTAGGTCTTTACCTGATCTGCAAAATGTTATTTGTTCGAAAGTATCTGATCGCGAATTATTGGCATTCGAAATAAAGTTGTTTAGTTAATTGTAAAGTATTTTGAGTAGTTAATGTATTTGCAACATCACCTCGCAGCGTTTATAAATACAATAAATGTAAATAATGAAAAAAATTACATGCACGTATGAATTGTCGCCTTTTGTGGTTCAGTGGTGTCGCTCAAATATATTTTTTATTTTTGTTTTAACTTGTCGCTGCTGCTTTGAAAATACGATGCGCTACTGGTAAACATTTTACTTGGCCTTCAGTTAATTTAATTCAGCCGCACTCTGTCGACATCTCATAGTTCAAAACTAAAAAGTCAGACTATATGTATAAGACTCGGAATAAGATTAGTAAAACAGTACATCTGTCTCATTGAACTACCAACTATATCATAATTATTACGTACATTTTATAAAATATTGCTTGCAATTCCTTGCAAAATTTGTGTTTTTCTAACCGGACGTGTATGTCCGTTTACGTCCTATTCAAACACGTTCATTTTGCAACTGGTTGCTAATAGTGTATCTCTATTTCTATTTTGTACTTTACTTTACTTTTATTCTACTTACATTTCTAGTCTATCCCCCAACACTTTACTTCTATCTTTCGTTAAGGGATTATATAAATCGTCTACTTCGAGGGTTTTGCTGTAGCCCTTCCGGAACATGCCAATTGTATATCTGCAACAAACAACAAATAAAAATCCAAATGTAAAAATTAGTTCTATTCAATTTAGATCATTTGTAATTTTTTCTAATACTATATATGAGCTTGGTTATGATTAATAAATAGTTTGGAACCACCTTCTTCAGTTCCACTGCAGTACGCAGTAATGGCTGCATTTTGTATGTATTTTGAGTTAAAAATACATTTACACGTAAAGTGTAGCAATTAACATATTGTCCCGAATTAAGCGACTGGGGGTCGTAGCGAGGGCCTTTTATTAAATAAAATAACTGGTACTCAATTGGTATTTATTTTACCCTTAGCCTACTTATATTAATCGGTGTCCAAGTGGCAGCTTAGAGAGGGTGTAGTGTATAATACTACAATAATATAATCAGCAATATTAGTGCTTACTTCCTCATATTAGTGCTATTCCGCAATATTGGTTCAACGTTCAATATATATTGATAGTCATCAATATAATTGAGGTCAACCAAGTATTGCTTACTGCCTAATGTAATTGCATGGGGCAGAAGCTATGTAGCCTTCACAGGGAACGTTAACAAACGATTTGTCTAATAAACCCCATGTAAGAAACTATAGACTTTTATTTAGAACCTCCAAATTAAGTGATCTAAGTTCGGACACCGCATGGCGATCTTGCCAGTTAAGATCTAATTAATGCCAATTAGACTAGTGTAAGGAAGAAAATGGAAACACAACAAACAAAAGAAAAAGTTATAATCGCTCAAGCAGGTAATAGTGGTGGACAAACAGCGCCCAATAATACAGCCACATCCGCTAAACACATTTTGTGTATAATTGTGATACTGGCCGCAATTTTCGTAATTTTAACGTTCTGTTGCGTGAGATGCAAGAAGAATTTGGAGAGGAAGATCCGCGCGGAAATCGTTAGAAGCACAAGCCGCGAACAAATCTAGTGAGTGGCTATTAACAAACACATATACATTCAGTGCTAATGTGTGTTGGTGCACCAGGTATGGAACCATCAAGAAGTCCACAGTCAACTCAATCAAATAATGTATGTCCGCTAAAGCTGGTTTTCGCTACTTATGGGAAGAAGTAAGAGGCTTAGATATTCAAGTTACAAACCGTAAGCTTAAAAAATTAGAGGATTGTAAATTAGAACTTGTAAAGCTTAGGGGCGTATTTAATAGTAATATATATGAAAGTAAAATTGTAGACGAAATTAAAGAGTATGAATTGAAGATGCTATCAATAAGCATTTGGAGAGTATATCTGAGATTTTGAAAAGTAGAGTAATAAATTATAGAGCGTTAAAAGAGTTAGGATTAGTACATAAAACAGAATCAATGAAAATAATGTAATTTAAATTTCGGATATGAAAAAGCATTTAATCTCGTCAAAGTCGGCAGCGGTGTTAGTACAGTTAAACAATGCTAAACAAGGGGGAAAAGCAATTGAACAATTCGGGGAAAATATGGAATGAATAGCTTATTATTCTTATTAGATACCGGAGCATCCGTTAGCGTTATTTTTAAGACATGGAAATCGGACGATTATCAATTATGTAAATTTAGCGACACAAATATGGTTTTAGTTAGCCGTGTCGACAAATTGTTTAAATTATTAAAAACGAATCACCTAAATACAGAAGAGAACTATACGTTGCAAAGAGTATGCGCTAAATATTCTGATGCTTTTTTATTTAGAAAACGACTCCTTGGCCATAACTATTGTTTACAAACAAAACATTTACCTCCAAAAACAGAAGAAATACATAAACAAATAGATAAAATGCTGCAAGACAATATTATAGAGGAATTTAGATAAGAGTGGTCTGCACCACTACTGATCGTCCCAAAAAAGACCGACCAAAACGGAAATAAAATATGGCTCGTGGTAATAGACTACCGTCTTTTAAATAAACGAATACCAGATGACAATTTTTCCTTACCCTGTGTAGCGTAAATTCTAGATTCATTAAGCGGAGCTACTTACTTTTCACATCTTGACCTATCCCAAGCCTATTATCAAGTTGAATTAGACTCAGCGAGCCGACCTTGCACCGCGTTTACAACAGATAGGGGGCAATATCAAATTGCAAGAACCTCCCTTGGGATTAAAGATAAGTCCTAGTGGGTTTTCGCGGTCCATGACTATCGCAATTGCGGAATTAACGCACAAAATTGGTTTTATATATTTGGACGATCTAATTGTCTTTGGGAATAACTTAGAAAGTCAAAATAAAAATCTTGTTAATGTTTTACGATTAAAAGAAGAAAATTTAAAATTAAATCCAGATAAATGTGAATTTTTGGAAAAGGAAATTTTATATTTGGAACACATAATATCAGCAGACTCCCGATCCTGATAAAATTCTTGCAATTCGGGAATTTCTCAGTCCCAACTGATGCCGACGCAACAAATCGGTTTGTAGCTTTCGTCAACTATTACAGAAAATTTATTCAAAATTTTGCGCATATAGCAGCGTCTTTAAATAGTTTAAATAAAAAGGGACAATATTTAACTGGACGATAGAATGTCAACAAGCTTTCGAAATACTTAAAAATGCCCTTTCAAATCCACCAGTACTACAATATCCAAATCTTGGAATTGAAAACACGTTCATTCTAAGGACCGATGCTTCTGAATATGCAATCGGGGCCGTTCTGTCTAATAAGAATGATAAACCTGTCGCATACAAAAGTAGAAGTCTTAATAAAGCCGAAAAAAAGTATAGCATCATTGAAAAAGAATTACTTGCTATGGTTTGGGTGTGAAATATTTTAGGCCTTACCTATATGCAACGAAGTTCACTATTTTTACCGACCATAGGCCATTAGTTTATTTGTTCGGTATGACTAATCCGTCTAGTCGATTAAAAAATTAATAACTTTCGATTAATCTGCCTTATCAAGAATCGAAATATCTGCATCAGAACTCAAAAATATTAGTACTCATGTGAGTAACACTATGTATGTGCTTACTAGAGCCCAATGCAAAAAATTAGGACCTAACATTAATCACACTTCTAAAAATAACTCCAACGACAGGATACGCTACCCCGGCGTGGTGGAATTGCTAAAATGCCCAGAAAATTTTTATTGACTACGACCAATTCTTAACAGATAACAGATTTCGACAATATAATTAAAAAAGAACATTTGATTACATTTAGTTTAAAAATTTACTTTATAATGAAAAATTACAGATAATTTATATATTCCAAGATCCTCGATCGACGTTGAGCTGTGGTGCATCGTTGAGAGACTTGAAAAATATTTGTGTTAAATACGATATTCTAGAATTAATTATAACCAAAAGTCAAATGTGCGCATTATTAAAAGAATTATTACATAATTCTGATGACTTAAAAAGCGCTGGCATATGTGTCGTTGAAGGAGTTCAGAATATAGCGGATATAGAAACAAGACAGCTTATCTTGAACGATTTTCATATGTTACCCAACGGAGGGCATGCAGGAGGTATTAATCGAACGTTCAATAATATCAAAAAATATTATGTATGGCCATGGACAAGAATAGATATCGAAAATTTCATAAAACAATGCGACGACTGTCAAAGATATAAGCATTCCAAATAAAACAAAGAACGCTTAACCATTACAACGACTGCGAGTTCTGAATTTCAAAAAATATTCCTTGATTTAGTAGGACCTTTAGAGAAAGACGCAAAATTTCGCAATTTCCTTTAAAGGAAGCTGAAACAGTTGCCAAATCTTTTGTTGACAACTTCATATTACGGTATGGAATACCTGAAGAGATAGTAACGGACCAGGGTACCGAATTATTATGTAGTACGCTTAAAGAAACATGTAAACGAAGTGTAACCATTTTGAATTAGTATTTGGAAAATCGGGTAGACTCCCTAGTAATGTCAGTAATTGTATTGATCCACTATACAATTTTGACAGCTATCCATTGCAATTGAAGTTTCGTATGCAACGGCTTATCGCGGTCTAGGAAAAAACGATGCAACATCGTTTTTTCCAAGACACCTTCGTCAATCGTCACGAGCCTTACTCTTTACAACTTTGTATGTTTTGATTAGTTTATCTTATATGTTAGGGCACTTGTATATCAAATGCTTATCTATATGCTTATCCTCGGTTTTGGGTATCATGTTGCATTCCAGCTTCTCGATCTCGGTTTAAAGTGGATGGGTTCTTTAGTTATATTTTAACCACCACCGACCGCTGTGCGTTTTTGTGTTTTTTCTGTGATTTGTTTTTTGTTTCTTGTGCTTTATCCACGTAAGTACTGAATTATTTAGTATCATATTCTAATCTTAATTCAACTGACTAACCTTACTTAATTAACTAAATAGAATCAATTAATTTACTTTTTTATTTCTGTGTAGGATGTCTTCCCGACAAGGTTCACCCTCTCGGAGTTTTCCAAGGTGATATCGCGCAAACCCCACGAGTCCACGCCGTTGGTTCCGCGTGCTTCGCCGCCACCATCGTTCCTTGACGCTCGGCCCTACGTTCGACCGCCCGGTGTTTCGTGGGAAGCTAGTCCCGACCTGTTCGACCGCATCAGTCAGGATGCATGTTGGAATTGTGGCCAGAATGGCCACACGCGGCGGGATTTTTGGAATGAGGGCATTGGTATTTTAAGTAAAATAATATAAAAAAAAAAGGTATACTGTTTGTAAACACACATTTACACTTCAGAAATGTATTTTTGAATGGACTTTACAAATTAAATACCGTAAAACTAAATAGAATTTTTGTGTCTACATAAAAATTCCACGCGCATTTTATTGCGAATTTAAATTACCGTTTTGCGCCTTCTAAGAAGCGTCACGCGGAGAAAAATTTAACTCTGTACATTCTCTGTACAATATTGTGGTAAACTACCCTGTATATAATAATGCAAAATATTGGCCGGTACCAGGTGACAAAGATTTATAAACAGGAAACCAAGAAACGCGACGATTGTGCTGAGCGGCGAGCCGCAAACGAATTTCTCCAAGGATATGGGCGCTAGTGTTTTTATAATACTTTCGCTGATGCAGTGGGAACCCGAAGCAGTACGCCCTGGAATAAAATCGTGGGAAACGAATAACTGAAAAATCAGCAAAAATACTTAGATATCAAAAAGTGGAACTTTTGGAGTCAGTCAGCGAGCAACAGGGTTCAAGTTTGGATGAAAAAGTCGTGTGTTTGGTCTAAACGGCGTTGTACTTCAGAGTACCGAAAGACGTTAGCACTTTAAAGTGCCAAGAAAGAGGGCAACCACCGAGAGCGAGCCGAGGAAAGAAGCAGCTAAATCGTTTTCAGCGTCAGCATCTTTTTTGTGAAAATTTGTGAATAATTATCGGGCCGAGAGTGCGAAAACTAAAACAGACAGTGAAGTTTATCGCCAAACCCAGCGCAATCCAGCTTACGTTACGGAGGTAATTCAATTTCGACGCGTCTCGCATAGCCGATTTGTCATCTGGTTTACTGTTGGGTCGTTTATTATTTTTATCCAAAAATCAGAAGAGGATAGCACATGGCTTCTTTATCCTAGTTTAGGTTAGCTTTAGGTTCAGTAGAGTTAGAATAGGATAAGTGTATTTTTAATCATTATTTGTAATAAAAAACTAATTTGCTACCAAAAGTTGAGTTTTTATTTAAGTTGTTTTTTTTTTGGTACCCCGTTCTTTTAAATCCACCCCTCACAACTAGTCGACACCAACATTCAAGTCTTCCTTTCGACTTCGCCGCAATTTACACCCATAAGCGGAGTAGTAACAATATTTTGTGCTCCGTGACCATGTATTTATGCCTATTTATGTGTATATTAATATTCTTTTATTTTATTTTGCCACGAGCAATTACCTGCAATTACAGTTAACTGCATTGAATTCCCTACAACATTGTTAAAATTAGAGGTAGTAAAAAATATTTAAATTCTCAATTGTACTTTACTTTTAATTAAAATATATCTGGAAATAAATGCATTTCCGCGGTATTTCTCCTCCACAAATTGACAAATATAGATATTTGGGTATCAAGGCCTTAAAATAGTATTTTTATATTTTTGCTTTTAATGGTTTACATTAAATTTAATCCGATATCGTAATTTCTTCCAAAAATTGATGCACGTATAATGCATTATTTGATGTGAAGGCAAACAGCAATACATTCGGTTTCATATAACAATTAACAATTATTATAAAAAACTGAAAAATCAATTAAATAGCAACTAAATCAATATAATTGCTTATTTATATTCATCGATATCGTACAATTTTCATAATTTAGTATATTAATATGTTTCAAATTAATAGTGCCAAATGAATTAAAGAATAGTAGATTGCAAACTGATGTGGAATTATGAAAAGTGTTTGATCAGTGAGAGATGAGATAATTGTCTGAGGCGCGAAGCGCCAAGGTTAACTATATCTCGAGACAGTAATTTAACTTTTCATGGAGATTGGTATAGTATTTTATTCACATTCATGTCGTTTTAAATAAATATAAATCATTTTATTTAAAATTTTACTTTTTTGATAGTAGGTAATAATGCAATGAAATTAGCATTTGTATTTTTTGCAATGAAATATCTAACGGTGTGAACTCAAAATGAAAAAATCTAATAGTGACCCTGAAATGGAGTTAAAACAACTACTTCGCAAACATTTTGACTTCATTTGCAGGAACATTGGCATTTTTGAACAATTTTTAAAACAGATTAAAAGTGGCAATGTTCGAAATCAAACTAACTAAAATAGTGTTCTGTAATGAATATTACTAACCGGTTGGGAAGTAACAGCAGTCAGTATTGACCAACTTCCCCAAATTTTCAAAAGTTATATGAAATAACTAGATTACTAATATGATTATTCTCTCACATTCTAAGCCGATTTTGGATAAAAAAACATTTAACGTTCAACTGGGCTACATGAATGGGATTGTTGTTTCTTTAATATGTTGCTCATCAATGTATTCTTAATGTTTTAGTAAAATTTTGATGAAATAACTTTATCGGTTTTAGATAAATATGCGCTATAAATCATTAAGTTTTGTCCAATTTTGACCTTTCATAAATTAATAAAAATTCAACGATTCAACGGTTTGGCCCTTTTTGGCATGTAATTGATACGTAGTGCACAATTCTTAAAGAATTCTAAACATTTTTATGTGGTATTATCGTGCTTACGTAATGAGAAAAAAAGCATTCAAATTCGATTCCGACCCCCTACGGTAGTTTTCGAGTAAATTGTTAAAATCAACAGACAGACAGACGGACGGATGGACAGAAATTAGTGGATATGGTTTTCGTGAATTACACATTCAAAAATGTCACAAAAAAATTAAATTTGGTTACATGTTACATTTTTAAATATTTCAATAAATTCTTTACGAAAGAAGTTAATACTTTTGCAATCAAAACTGTAAGATTGAGCCAAAGATCCAACTATAGATACAATATAGAATCCGTTTTGAATAGTGTAGATTTGCGAAAAAAAATTGGCAGCAGATAAACGTAAGTGATAATAAAATTAAATAAAATTCGCTGGAAATGAGATTCCACAGTACTTCTCTCGTTGCTATATTAAAATTTGTTATTCAAATTTTTAGAATTTTAAAAAAATTAAAAAGTGAAAAATTTGTTGTAGGTACTCTAATTTAATGAAACTATTTGAAGCTAGATTTAAAATTACCAATATAAATCAATGTTTGAAGTAAATCCTAGCACTATCAGTATAAGGGGTGTGTTAAGGGTTAAAAACATGAATTGAGGATTCTAGGACATTTTTGATTAAACTAGTTTAAATTATATTTCAATTTATTATTAGAAAACAAATTTAAAAGAAATCTGACAAATCAAACTGTAAGGGGTGCATTAGGAGTTACTATTGTAATATGTAGGTCCTACCCTAATTTTAATTTAATTAATTAAATAATGATAAGTTAAGTAAGTTAAATTAATACTAGGATCCAAATTTAAAAGAAATCCGAGCATTTTGACTGTACATGGTATTTTAAGGGTTGAAATTGCAAAGTAAGGGTCGCATACTATTTTAAATTATATTATTCGTAAATATGTTTAAAATGTATAGTACAAATCAAATATGAAGAAAATCCGAACCATATGACTTAAACTCTATATTGGAGGGGTGGGGGTGTGTGGTAAGGGTCGAAAATTATTTTTACTCACTCTTTATGTAAATATTACTAAAATAACTGATGGAAAAGTGTGAGTAATGCTGCCATATAAGAATCACAACACCGGAAATTTTTGAACAATTAACTTAAATGGCAAATGGGTCGTAGGGGTTTATTTTTAGGGGATGAAACTTTTACCAGCATTTTCTTCAATGTATCCCTAATACGTATACCAAATTTGGTCCAAATCAAATATTCCTCCTGGCAGGTATTCACGTTACAACTTATTCATTTTTACAACTTTTTGACCCTTCAACCCTTAATAAAAATTCAACCCTATAATAAACTCCAGATTTTTTAAAAGCATCACCACTTGGGGTATACACGAAACATATGTTCAATATTTGGTTAAAATCGGTCAGCAACTTTAGAAGATTAAGTGGATCTACCGATTTTGCCATTTTTAGCATGTTTTTGGCCTATAACGCGCAGGTCTTTGAGAATTTTATAAACTTTTTTTCTTCGATATCATCTATGGGCAGGTACAAAAAAAGGACGCAAATTTTGCTTTAATCGGGTCAGTAGATTCTGAAATATAATGGTTTAAAGAAATGCACAGACCGACAGACCGACAGACGGAAATTAGTGAATATGATTTTCGTAATCTACGCATTCTATAATGTAGAAAAAAGCGAAATTTGGAGATTTTTTTTTTCATGAATACTTCCTCTACGAGAGAAGTAATAAAAATGGAATTAAATGTAAATAAATCATTTCACAATAAATCAAAATTTGCGATAATTATAAATAAAGATATTTCTATAAATTTAGGCAGGATAAGTCTCGAAAGTAGTGAACGCGTAACATAACGCATTTGGAATCCTCACAATGATTTGTGAATCAAATGCATCTCCATCCAACTCCTTCAAAAACCTTTTTGGTAGTAATCCAAAAACATTCATAATAATAATAATAATATTTACGGAACGAAACTGCAAAAGGGTTGTCTGTCATTTATTATTCATGTACCTTTATTAATATTATTTACGTAATCATTTACGTATTATTACGTATTATGTACAGGATGCTTAATTGGAATTTTTTATGAGCAATTTATACATACGTGAAAAACAGCACCGACAATGGATTGGCCTTGTCCCTCGGGTTTGGATTGACTGCTTCTTTGGTGATATCCATGATTTGTCACACACTTAGACCAAATCATTGACTTTAATGACAAAAAGCTTTTCCGTCGAGTTTTCACCACTGTTTATTTATTTAGAAATCCTTTAAATAATTTTATGATTGTAACAAAGTTTATTAACTGCACAAAAACTATAAAACTGATTCACGGTTGATCGGAAGTGGTTGAGTTTTATTTTTATTGAAAAAGGTTCGAAATTTCTCTCATGTGGTGTTGTTTTCTTCCTTTTTCGCTCTTAATTATCCTTCAGTCTGGAAATAATAAAATTATGAAATTGATATTTGTGAAATACTTGATTGATTGAATAAATTTTATCACATTTGTGGAGAGGCATTAATTTTTTCTCAATTATATAAAGACTATTATACAGGGTGTCTTTTAAGTTGAGGTATTAAATTTTACTGTAGATAGTTAGTGTCAAAACAAGTCGTTTTACGAAAAATTGCTGTAATAAAAAGTTCATCATTACCGAGATATTTACACTTAAAATAATTAGTGTGGCTTGAGCCGGCTCTGTGTTTTTTTTCAAATTGCACTCTAGATGAACAATAATTTAATTATCTTGTAGAAAAATCTCAGCAATCCTTGTCACTTTGTATGTCATTTGCTATTACAATTTAAACATCTAATGAAAATAATTAGATATAATTTAAATTATGGCTCACGTTTATGGTAACAACGAACTTGTTGATATGATTTTAATGTATGGTGAGTGTAATCAGAACGCAGACATGCAGAACGTTTTCCATTGCGCTTCCATCCTGGTAGGAACCGATTCACTTATCTGATACAGCGAGCCCGAGATTCCGGGCAATTACAAGAACATTGAGGAGGACATGCTGGTCGACGTAGATTACCTCGTATGTTAGAGGCAGAAGAAGACATTTTGGAAATAGTTGAAGAAGACCGGACCATAAGTACTAGACAAATTGCACGTCAACTGAATGTTTCTCGTAGTAAGGTGTGGTGTACGTTACGGGAAAATCAACTTTATCCGTATCAAGTTCAACGTGTTCAGGCTCTACAACCCCAAGATTACCCAGCGAGAGTACAATTTTGTGAATGGTTGCTCCAACAAAAAAATACAAATGCGGATTTTACGAGATGTGTTTTAGTTACCGACGAAGCTACATTCACTAGAAACGGTACGAATAATTTTCGAAATACGCACGTGTGGGCAATGGAAAACTCACACGCAATTCGTAGAACACATTTTCAACAAAGATTCTCGATAAATGTATGAGCAGGTATTGTTAATGGAACTCTTATTGGACCGTGTGTGTTACCAGCCAGATTAACTGGCTTTAGGTATTTAAACTTTTTGCAAGATACTTTACTTGAATTATTAGAAAATGTACCACTTAATATTCGTCAAAACATGTGTTATCTACATGATGGAGCACCACCGCCTTTTCGACGTGACGTGCGGAATTACTTAAATGAAACATTTTATCACCGATAGATCGGACGTGGTGGACCAGTTTTGTGGCCTCTGCGATCGCCGGATTTAAATCCGCTCGATTTTTTTTTATGGGGATTTATGAAAAGTCTGCTTTATAATACAGAAGTGGATACGGTTGAAAAACTGAGAGTTAGGATTTTAAACGCCGCAGCAACAATACGTCAACATAATGGTCTGTTAACGTCATGTGCTGAGTCATGGATACGTCGAGCTAGGCACTGTGTACAGGAAAATGGCGGAAATTTTGAGCACTTGCTGTAGACAGGACCAGACCAGAGACAACCTAGGTTTACAACCTAGGTTGTCTCTGACCAGACTCAAAAATTTTAAAATAGCTTAAAATAACCAAAACAGCAACTTTGTTATTATAAATCTTTTATTAAAGCAATTTTTCGTAAAATGACTTGTTTTGGCACTGACGATCTTCAGTTAATAGTATATTACAACCGAGTTGGGAATGATATTCATTACAGCCGAGGGCTAATATCTGACCGAGAGGCGAAGCCTCGAGGTCAGATATAAGCGCGAGGCTGTAATGAAATTCCCACCGAGGTATGTATACTATTTTATTCACAATCGAACAATTTATTATCAAATAAATAATTAAAAATGTATGAATAAAAACACATTTTCGACCGTGGTGGAAATGCACTTTTCGATCAGCAAATCTGGAGTGAAATTGCAGTTGTCAAAACTCCAGTTCAAAACAAAAATACAGTGTTGCGTGTTGTTTTTTACGATAGTTCATTAATTTGTTGTGCTGTTGGACTAGATTAATCTTTAGATGTAATTAAAAGTGTGGAAATAGCGAAATACATTAAATACTTGTGTAAATTCTACTGTTGCAAGTGTCAAACAATCATATTTATTATTTGACAGTATTACGAACCTAGGTATGTAATGTTCAACTTCCCGACCTCTAAATCGTTGGTAATCACAACATTACAATAACGATTGTGAATAAAATTAATACCTTAACTTAAAAGACCCTGTATATCCACTATTAATGGTAATTTTTTTCTTATGCTTAAAAATCGCGATCACATTGCATTTTACGGCATTTATTATTTTGAAAATCGCACCATACTAATTTACGACCAATAGAAACGTTGCATTTGAGTATATTACCATGGCAACAACAAAATTTTTCGGAAATTTTATCTTACTACACCAAGCAGTAGAAAATTTCAGCGGAAATTATTATGTCAAAACAAATGTCAAAATAAATAATTTAATTAGAACTAAAAAATTAAATAAACTAACAAAATTAATGATTAAAATTAAAAACACAATTGTTTTATTTGGTACCGTATCTTTTTGGTACCGTATTTGTAATATTTGGTACCGTATCTTCCACAGCTTTATCAATTGCATTCAATGACTGTTTTCCGAAGCGCGACATTTTTGACTTTGACAGATTTAGTATTTTGTTTTCAACAATCGTTGCTCATAGATACGCAATTCTATTGCAACTTGATTAAAAAATATCAAAAACTTTTTGAATTCTGATCAATTTTTGTAAGTGTATTGGTGCGATTTTCTTACCGAATCTGCACTCGAGCATGAATTCATATTCTGGAAATTTTTTATCGTGCATTCCAACAACGTAATCGGTCCCTCGTGTTCCACTCGGGCCGATTAATACGTTGTTGAAATGCACTCAAAAAAATTTCCGGATAGAATTCATGCTCTTGTGAGATTACAAGTGATAACAAATGATCATCCTGTTTTCACTTTAAAAAATGTATTTATCTTTTTGACACTCAATTTTCTATGAATACTTTGGTTTTTTCCAAGTTTTTTTTTTATTTCTATCAATGTAAATAAATGAATATATTTAATTTTAAATAATTAATCATTACTAATCAAAAACGTCATCATTACTAATCGGAAATGTCATATCAATTTTGATTTCACCTTTGTGCTGTTGAAATTGTAAATGTTTGCAATCAGCAATACTTACATAGTAAATTATTAATATATTCTTGATTAATAGAGATTGATTATAAATAATAATGTTAATTTAAATGAATAAAATATAGCTTGTTTTTTGATATCTATTCATTTTCCACTTTCTTTCTACACTTAAAAGCTTTGTGGAAAACAGTAGATAAAGTATAGTACTCTACTTATGAGTAATAAGCCATTATTCTCTCGAATGATTTACTCCACTCGCTATCGCTCGGGTCGTAAACTTCATTCTCAAGAATAATGACTATCATTACTAACTCGTTGAATAATATACTATTAATATATATTTAAATAATAAATTTTCTTTTATTGTCCGTAATTTTTTATATTATTGTTCCTAATCAATAAAATTATCTCGTCGAATTACTCTCGAGCTTTTTTTTAGCAGGACAAAGTTATGCTTTCTAAATTTCAAACTTGTTGCCTTTTAGCAATTTGACTCGAAAAAATGTCATCGACAAATTGCTAGGCAACAAGTATTCAAGGAAAGCAAAAATTTGTCCAGCAAAAAAGCTTTTGTGTAATTACTGTCGATTTTTTTTTCGTCTAGATGATTTTACAGCGATTAATTTTTGACATTTCTTATTAAATTTTTAGTTAAGTACTATTTTTTTTTTATGATTTTTTTTTCATGTTTCTTATATTAAAAATAGTTGGTTGTGCATGTTTATGCAACCGTATAAATATAAATGCCAAGTAGGGTTGATTTAGTTAGTTATCAATTTCCTATTAAAATTATTAATAATAATTATAATCTTTTATATAATTGTTTTATAAAAACTTTGCAAATACCATACGAGATCTGGATTTTTTTGATCAAATTTGCACTCTTTTCAGTTGCTACGCAATAAGATACCCAATCGAAATTTAACCGGCCAATCCAGACCTCTTATGCTATTACTACTGAATATATTTTTAAATTTTATCATCGCAGTGTGGAATCCACTATTAATGATAATTTTACTATTACTATAATTATAATGAATAGATATTATTCAGCGTATGATCACTTTAGAAAGTAATATTTAATCAGGATCAAGTAAATGTTGATAATTATCAAGAACAATGCTATTCGATAACAAAGTTGCAATTCATTTTTTAGAATTTAGTTTATCTTTAAAATATTTAAGCAAATAATGAATTGTACAATTTTCTAGAACATTATAATTGCGAATTCATATTTTAAAATAACTTTTGGTATATATCATGATAGCGCATTATTTTTATAAACAAATATTGAAAATACTTACAATGGTATTGCATAGAAAAAATATTTCTTTAATGGCGACCAAGAATGAAATTATAGTTTTTTAACGAAAATCTTACGAATCGCTTTTGAAACTTAATGCCTACAATAAAACATCTCGTATTTTAAATAAAATTTCAATTTATGAGTTTCAAATAATTATTACTAGTCATGACTGAAAAAGAAACGAAAATTTTATTTCTAAATTTTATTCCACATTTGTCATTAAATAATAAAATAAATTCTCGTATATACTAAAAACTTAAAAATTATCTCACCTTGGTTTGATATGTAGATTTTGGAATTATTTATTTGGCAGAATTTTCACAATACTTTTCAAATTTATTTAACTTTAACTATTTTTAATAGTAGATTTTAATTTATATGCCAGTGTTAAAAATATAAAAAAAAAATTGGGTAGTTTTTTACACTACACTAAACTGATACGTTAGCTTCGATAGACCAAAAAGTTCTTTTTGAACTTTGGTTAGGTACTTGGCGCACTGGCGTACTACCTTAGTCAGAGTTGACTCTCGACTGTTTTGATTTTGCCAGTTTGGCTTCAAGGAGATGTGATGAGATTGTGCGACAAATTAATCGTTTCATATAAGAATGAAAATTATATGTAAAACACATATATTTGCTATTTACGCCCATGACCTACGTGATTACGTTGTAGATGTAAATTGTTTAAATATTGATTATGATACTGCATGAATGAGTATTTTGTACGCGTTTTTTATGAGCATTTGGAATGAGTTTCAAAATTTGCGATCGTTACGTTAAAATGAATTACATTTAAATTCGCGACTGGCGCCGCGCATTGGTCGTTTATAAAACTCACTTCTTCCACATCTATTCACGTGCGTTTGTTTGTGTAATATAGTAACACGTGGTTGTGATTATATCTTTTAGAGTTGAAATTATTGAATTTTTCTGTGATTTATGAGGTTTTGTAAATAGTTATGTAATTATATTTCTTACTTTGTTTGCTTTATTAGTGAACAAAACTTGAACGCTTATGACTTTTTATAAGAACAAATTTTTGAAAGTTTAACTTATTGTGCACGGCTTTTTGCCTCCCACTGGATTAATTATTTCTTGGATATTATAAAATAGTATTAATTACTTCTCTCGTAGAGGGAAGTATTGTATTCATGAATAACAAAAATTCCAAATTTCGCTTTTTTCGACCTTATAAAATGCGTAGATTAGGAAAATCATAGTCACTAATTTCCGTCTGTCGGTCGGTCTGTTCGTTTTTTAAACCACTATATTTCGGAATTTACTGACCCGATTTAAACATAATTTGCGTCCTTTTTTTCTACCCGCCCATAGATGATATAGAAGTAAAAACGTTAAAAAAATTCTAAAGACCTGCGCGTTAGAGGCCAAAAACATGCTAAAAATGGCAAAATTGGTGGATCCCCTTAATCTTCTAAAGTTGCGGGCCGATTTTGACCAAATATTGAACATATGTATTGTGTATAGCCCAAGTGGTAAATGCTTTCAAAAAATCTGAAAATTTTTACAAGGTTCAATTTTTATTAAGGGTTGAAGGATCAAAAAGTTGTAAAAATGTATAAGTTGTAACGTGAATATCTGCCAGGAGGAATATTTGATTTGAACCAAATTTGGAATACATATTAGGAATACATTGAAGAAAATATTGGTGAAAGTTTCATTCTTTAAAAATAAGCCCTTGTAGCCAATTTGCCCCTTAATTTAATTTTTCAAAAATTGACCGTGTTTTGGCTTTTATATGTCAGCATAATCCACCATTTTCCATCAGCTATTTTATATATATTTACATAATGAGTGATTACAAATAATTTAAGACCCTTACCACACACCCCCACCCCTCGTAATATACCGTTTGACTCATATAGATCGATTATTTTCATAATATTTAATTTCCACTATAGATTTAAAACAGATTTACAAATAATCTAATTAAAAATAATATGCAACTAATTGTAGTAGTTGGTCCATTTCTTCAAGTGAAGTTATTTATTATAATTTATTAAAAAAATTGATGTCTCTCCAATGAAGAAATGGACCAACTACTACAATTAAGAAATGCTAGTCAAGCCGTTTTGGTTCGTGAATATAAGAAGATGCTTATTAAAAGAAAAACTTTACAACTTGACATATGGTTTAACCAGCAATGTCTCAAACAGAAATTAACACCAAAGTACATTTCCCTAAAATCAAATTCAAATTCACTTACATCTATAAATGTTTTGAAGAAAGCAAGAATTATTTGGATAAAAGAAGAAATCAAGAGACATTATTCATCATTGAACCTTGTTAATCTAAAACTAAAAACGATTTATTTTTTACTATCAAAAATATTACATCCTATTGAATTTGACATAATGGAAAACAATTTTAGAAATTTAACATATTTTCAAGGTAAAAACAAATTTGAAAAATTAGGTAATAAAATAAAAAATTTAAAACATAAACAATATAACACTAACACATTTAAAAATAATAACAAAAACCAGAATAATAACACTAATATCAATAACTCTAAAACTAATTTCTTTGATCGAGTTCTTAATTTAAGTAAATCAAAATTTTCAATTGAAGAAACATCTGTATTAAATAAAGGACTAAAATTCAATATACCTGAAGTCTCTTTAAAAAACTTTGAAAATTTAGGTATTGAATGTGAAACAATAATTGATAATTCAAACTTATCGAATAAAGATGAAATGAGAGGTCAAGTTTGTAATAAAATCAAAACATTTGTTAAAAATGTTAAATTCATTCCAAATATTCACCAAAAAACTTTAAAATCTATTAAAAATAAAATCAAAAATGATAACTTGATAATAACAAAAGCAGATAAGGGAAATTGTATTGTTATTTTAAATAAATCTGATTATGTTACAAAAGTTAAAAAAATTTCTTAATTCTCCAGATTTTGAAATTTTACCTAAAAATCCATTAAATTCATTTGTTAAAACTTTTAAATCAACTATTATAAAATGTGTATAGAAGTTAAAAAAAATTTTAACTTCTATGAATCCTCTAACTCCACTTTTATACGGTTTACCAAAAATACATAAAAATAACATTCCTATAAGAATTGTTGTCTCTTTTATTAATTCTCCTGTTTCAAAATTAGTTCCTTGGTTAAATATTTTACCTAGAAATATTATAAATTTTGATAACAAATACTCTATCAAAAATTCTATAGAACTCTGCAAATCACTTAAAACTTTATCGATACCTGATAATTCCTTTTTGGTTTCATTTGATGTGTGTAATCTTTTTCCTAGTATTCCTTCTTTCGAATGTATTAAACTTGTTAGAAATCATTTATTAAAAGCTAATTTAGATCTTATTCAGTTTGAAAATATTTGTTTATTATTAGAACTCACTTTAGAACAAAATTTCTTTCAGTTTAATAATAAATTTTTTAAACAAAAAACTGGTTTAGCAATGGGTTCTAATCTTTCTCCATTATTAGCTGATATCTTTATGAATCATTTTGAAAATTTAATTTTTAATAAAACCAATATCTGCAATAAACACATTTTATTTTGGAAAAGATATGTAGATGACTTTTTGTTATATTTAAAGGTACAGATAACGACTTAGAGTTATTTTTTAAATATTTAAATTCACAATACTCGTTTTTACAATTTACAAAAGAAAAAGAAATTAATAAAGAATTACCATTTTTAGATTTACTAATTTCAAGAAAACAAAATAAATTAGATTTCAAAATATATAGAAAACTTACTACAACAGACAATATCATTCCTTTTGATTCACCACATCCTCATTCTCATAAATTTGTTGCTTTTCATTCACTTTTCAATAGACTTTTTAAAATTCCCCTTTCAGACAATAATTTTAAAACAGAACTAAACATAATTAAACAAATAGCTTTTAATAATAATTTTCCAATAAATTCAATTAACATAGTTTTTAATAAACATTTTCAAAAAAGTATTAATAAACAATTATATCTAACAAATTGTGATAATTCTAATACTTTCTTTTCTATTACTTATTTTGGCAAATATTCTCTATCTTTAGCTAACATTTTTAGATCTTTCGACATAAACATTTCTTTTAAAACAAACTGCTCTCTTAAATCATCTATAGTTAAAATTAAAGATAAAATACCTTTATTTAAAAAATCAGGTGTTTATTGTCTTAAATGTGCCGATTGCAGTGTAGAATACATAGGACAAACTGGTCGGGCACTTGAATTAAGAATTAAAGAACACAATAAATTAATTGAAAATTTCAAGAATACAAATTATAATAACACTTCATCTAATTTTGCTAATCATATCATTTACACTAAACACAATTTTTCACCAATTTATAATGCTAAATTATTACACAGTTGCTCAAAAAACAAAAAACTAAACAATTTAGAAATTTTAGAAATTAAAAAATCAATTAAAAACAAAAATACTATATGTGTAAATGATAACACTTTTGATTTCAATACTACTATTATAGATTTTTTCGAGGATTTTGTAATATCAACGTTACCTTTTTGATTAAAATTTGTTTTATATTTATTCATTTATTTCAATCAATACTTTAAAAGTCAAATAAACGTTTACATCTAATCTTATATAAAAAAACTATATACAATTTCTAAGGTTTGTTATTAATATACTTGTATTTTTCTTATATATCATCTTCAATATATTTAGCCTGATGATGAGTTTATAAAAACTCGAAACACTGTTGCAAAAAACGTTATATTTATTGTTTTAATAAATATTATTTAAATTGTGGAGAGACATCATTTTTTTAATAAATTATAATATGCAACCTTTATTTTACAACTTCAACCCTTAATATACCCTTTACAGTAAACATGCTCGGATTTCTTTCAAAGCATTTTTAAATAACCCGATACATTTTTTTTCCACAAAGGATGCCTCAAAATTCTAAAAATTTAAAACAGAAATTTTAACATAGCAACGAGAGAAGTACTGTGGAATCTCATTTCCAGCGAATTTTACTGATAAATTTTATATGTTAAGAAAAATACCAATTTTTAATTAAAATAGACATATGAGAGCAAGAGAGCGATTATAAGCGAAATATTGGCATTGTCATTAAAAGTTTACTGACTATTAAAATAGTTAAATTGCCAATTACAATGCATTCGTAACGTAAGCACTTTAACAGCCATGTTATATTCACTATAAAATAAATAATAAATAATATTTATTTAATATTCAATTCCCATTCTGTCATGCTATGCATATGAAGGCGAAGGTAATAACTACATAAAATACAACGAAACCTATCCATGTATTCCAATAGAAATAGCTACTATAATTCATGTGAAACTTGAAACAGAATATTTTATTTTGATTACGTTACGGAACTTGACCAAAAATATGCTAGTGAATTATTGGCAAAAAAAAAACCTAGTAATAAATGGATGCCTGTTTTTGTCGAGAAATCCACACGTGACTTTTTAAATATTTTGTGAATTATTCGCACCGGATTAAATAAAACATAAAAGAAAAACCGCACGTGGAAGCTTACAAAAAGGTATACATTTCTCAAAGCAAAAATAATAAATTTATGGTGAAATTTAGTATTATGTACTCTACATGTGTATAGAGTGAAAAAAAAATGTACATCCCAAAAAATGTACGTTTCGGCACCCTTGGATTTATTATTTTACTCGTGCGTTTTTAACTTTAGGACAATGAAAGCTTGGTCACTTCAAGAACGCATGAATAACGATGCCGACTACATTAAAATAATCTTAACATATTTTTGCATTCACGAGAAAAAAATATGAAATTTTTGCTAAAATTGACTAAATGTGGTTCAACAAGTGAACATAAAATTTGATATTTAAGAACAATTATCATCCACATCTTCACTTACTATTATAAACAATGTATCAACATGTTATTTAAATATTTTAAGTAATAAGCAAGCCATTTGATAAATGCGATGGTGCTGCTGGATATTTTCACATTCGTTTTTCTCGTTTATGAAATAATATATCAGATTTTTTTCGTTCATATTCTTGCATATGCATATTTTTTACATGACTAAATTTTTATTACTCTAAGATGAAATGTAAAATTGGAATGGAAATGGAAAATCAGTAAAATTGAAGCGAGCAGAATTAGCTAGTTAAATGTCCACCATAATGGGGGAGTTATTAGTTCCTGTAGGAACAAATTATTACAATATCAAAAATTTTAATAAGCAGTAATAATCGAGCAGTATGGCTCAACAGATGTTTTATGAGTTTGAAGGTTGTGTTAGGTATGGTCGTATATTATTTGTAATTATAAAATAATAAAAAGGCGTTTAAGAAATTAAATATTTACTGTTATAACTTATATAAGTTAATATCAAATCAAAATTTGGTCGTTTTAAGCCTCTAATAAAGTAATAAAACTCAACACTTTTAAAAATAATTTGGTTCAATACCAATATTTACATAATTTGTGTACAACATTTGTTGAATCTTTAGCAACTGTTTAATATTTTTGTCAATTGACATTGTCTGATCAGAAAAATGAAATAAAAATTTCATATAATATTTGGTTTTGATACGTCCAGTAGTATCCAAGATTAAGTAGTAAAGTAGACTCAACATATAAATTCGCTGGAAATGAGATTCCACAGTACCCTTCTTGTTGCTATGTTAAAATTATCTTTTGTGGAAAAAAATGTAGCGAGTTATTTAAAAATGCTTTTTAAATTTTAACTAGGAACCAAATTTGAAACAAGAATTAAAATTGAAAGCAAATTTGAAGCAATATTTAAAATTATCAATATTGATCAATGTTTGAAGTAAACCCTAGCACTATCAGTGTAAGGGATGTGTTGAAGGTTTAAAGCATGAATTGAGGATTCTAGCCTATTTTTGAATAAACTAGTTAAAATTATATTTCAATTTATTATTAGAAAACAAATTTGAAAGAAATCTGACAAATCAAGCTCTAAAGGGTGCAACAAGGGGAAAGATTGTGATATGTGGGTTCTAGCCTAACTTCAATTTAATTAACTAAATAATGATAAGTTAAATAAGTTTAAATTACTACTGGAATCCAAATTTGAAAGAAATCCGAGCATTTTGACTGTAAAGGGTATATTATGGGTTAAAGTTATAAAATAAGAGTCACACATTATTTTTAATTAGATTATACGTAAATTTGTTTTAAATGTATAGTAGAAATCTAATATGAAGAAAATCCGATTAATATGTTTCAAACGGTAAACTTGGGGAGCGGGGGTGTGTAGTTAGGGCCGTAAATTATTTTTAATCACTCATTATGTAAAAATATATAAAATTACTGATGGAAAATGGTGAGTTATGCATATGTACGAATCAAACATCGTCAATTTTTGAAGAATTAATTTAAAGAAACAACAGGCCGCAAGGGCTTATTTTTAGGGGATGAAACTTTTACCAGCATTTTCTTCAATGTATTCCTAATATGTATGTCAAATTTGGTTCAAATAAATGTTCCTCCAGGCAGGTATTCACGTTACAAATTATGGTATTTTACAACTTTTTGACCCTTAATAAAAAATCATCCCTAAAAAAACTTTAGATTTTTTGATAGCGTAGACCACTTGGGCTATACACAATACATATGTTCAATATTTGGTCAAAATATTTGGTAAACTTTTTTGGCTTATAACGCGCAGGTCTTTGAGAATTTTATAAACTTTTTTAAACTTCGATGTCATCTATGGACAGCTAGAAAAAAAAAGACGCAAATTATGTTTAAATCGGGTCAGTAGATTCCGAAATATAGTGGTTTAAAGAATCGAACAGACCGACCGACAGACGGAAATTAGTGAATATGATTTTCGTAATCTACGCATTCTATAAAGTAGAAAAAAGTGAAATTTGGAAAAAAAAATATGAATACAATACTTCCTCTACGAGAGAAGTAAAAAAAGATAGAACAAAGTTACGCACTCGTTCATACTATGTACTTCCGTGGGCAAAATAAATTTGCTATGAAAATATACGCACAATAACTATGGCTGAATCGTGTTTTGTTCCACTGCTTTGGTTATTTGAGGCGCTGTCCGTATCCTAATACTCAATGATATTGTAATGTTATTGTAATGGACCTAAATTGAGGAAACTTTGATTTGTCTCCACCTTTCCGCGCATCGCTACCATTTTTATTATATTGAATCTACTTTATTACTATAGAAGTTCATTGAGTTTTCATAAAAAAGTTTAATAATTATCTAGTGGTGAATGTGTAGTTTATTTTGAATATAGTGTATCCATAAAGTTATTGTAGAATTATGGTAGAATTGTAATTTTTGTAAAGAGAAGCTAATTAGAACTCATGTAGAGCAGGAAATAATAGTATAATAACAGAACAAAACGTGCAGTAATTACATTCAATCTCAAAATAAACTATTGTCATAGAGTAATTGTTGAATGTTAAAAATCACGTCAAAGCGGTACTGAATATAAACATGCAACTTGCATTTTTTCCGATGTTTTATTTTTTTTAATTCATTTTTAATAAAAAAAATTTGATTTACGATTTACGACAATAATAATCTAAAACTAAAGCATGATCGTTTGAAGTGACATCTTCTAAGAAGCACATAAATATTATTCAATAATTTAAGTTGGTGTTTTAAATTACTTACCTCAGTACCACAAATTTATGTCTTGGGTAACCCGAATAGGTTTTTGGGGATTTTACATATCCTGATTCAGTTGCTTCTAGCTATTAGATAAAAGCCATTTGGATAAAAACTGCTGAGAAGCTGGTAAAGCTGCTAAAGAAATCAAATCAAATGTGTGCAGAAATTTAAATATACTAGGTTTTGTATCTTAAATTTTGAATACGAAAATCAAATTTTATTTAAACTATTCTAACGCGGAATTCTACAGATAGTCAATTCCTTAGAAACCGTTTAGACCAATTTAGGAGTCAGGTAGGAAGTTTTTTAAGAAATTGGGATATATCCTTAGAGAAACTTTTATAGATACTAAAACTGATGAATTTCTGTCTAAACGTTTCCGGTTCGCAATTCAGAATGGAGATGCAATTTCGGAATTGGAAACTTTTCAAAACAAAGTAGATTTTTTACTAAATTAGAAATTAAGGATGCCCATTTACCAAAATTTGCCAAATAATGTTTACATGTTAGAAACTTTTGTCGCGGGTTTTCTCCACGACATACAGGAAAAGGTTATTTATCGTTTAATTAAAATCAAGATTCAACATTTACAGAATATAACTATATTACCAAAATCCTACTTTCACAATTCTTACATTTTTTTTTTACTTGTGCTTGTAGTTACGATACCGCTTGTTTCTGGGTTGTAGCTGAAATTGTTGCTGGCTGGCAGAGACGTTGAAGATGGCCTAGTTGGTGGATTCAGTTCTATTTATTTTAATGCTAACGCACAATTTTAAACGCACTTCACTCAGCCTGCTTGATTTTGATGTAGCATATATAGCAACAAATTCGTTCTCCCGCGCAAGTTTTCTACTGAGTAGGAGTAAGCTCTTCAGCCCTTTTATGGCATAAATATCGCCAAAACTGTTTTAAATTCTCAATTTTAATCGTAATCCCATAATAGAGGTCGGTCGAGTTTCTACAGCACAAATAGCTACAGCCGCGTTTAAAATTATATTACTTATCTACATTCGTATATCATTAAAGTCAGGTTTAATGAGCTACAGTGTGATACAGTTTAATTGTTTGACGTTGAAGTACTGCTGTTATGTTTATGTCCGAGACATCACTTCTTTGGCTCTTTGAGTTTGTGAACTCGTGCCGACGTCGAAGGCGTTTAAGTGAGACAAAACGTGGACTATTTGAACAAAGAGTCTTGCTAACAATGATAGTGTCGACTGCCGAGGATAGTGTAAGTATAATGTGAAGTAATGCTTCTGGAAGCGTTATTTGGCTGAAGAGATAATGAATAAAGATGGCTTTGAATATTTAATGAAAGTGGATTTATTTTTGGAGGCGGTTTAAGTGGATGAAGATGAAGTGGAGGATTTAGTGCGTGAAGTGTTATTTTGTTTAAATTTAGAACTAAAACTACCTACTTGTTAGAATTTTTTGTGGTTGTTTAATTTGCCAAAGGAAACTGATTATAAAACTAGACTGTTTATCATTTAGTCTTCAATAAGAACATGTTTTATAATTCGATGTTTATAGATTTTTCGTTGTAAGTTGTAAGGATTCTATAATTGCAACACATAAACATTCTGCAATTGATTATGTTTTATAAAAAGTTTCGTTTTACTTTATGAATAAGTATCTACATTTTAAAAATACATACAATTTTAACTTTTTTATATATTTATTATGCAAAATAAACACCAATGTAATAAGTTTATCCCTTTCTGTTTGATTGATCAACTATATTTAAATAACACTTAAACAGTTTTAAATTTAAAAAAAAAAACAAACAAAGGTGAAATGTAAACTGTTAAATTAGTTAATTAATTTATTAAATATGAAATGTTCAAACACTTAAATAACCGAAAAGTGATAAAAAAAATCGCCAATGAGAACGATGTCAGATCAAAATTGTATTTTCCTATATAGCAAACTGCTACATATTTTTATACTAAGTACTATTAAAGAAATATATTTATTATAATTTTATTTATTTAAATTATTTTTCAATGCTATATATTTTGTTCGTTAAAAAAGAAAATAAAAAAGTATTATTTTAGAGTAAGTTTTTTAGGACTTATTTAAATTTTAAAATGCAACCCTATGCATATCAAATTACGTACCCAAGGTAAGCTTAAATCATCATCTTGAAAACTTGTTTTTTTAATCATTCATCATACCTAACTCTTAAATGGTTTTATTTAGTAACGGTGTGAGATGTCATTATATTTAAATGACGTTTAATTTTATCTTGATAATAAATCTTTATTTTATTCAGAATCAAATGAATTAATGATTAAAAATAAATTAACACTTTTACTTCATATTCTATCAACTTGGGTTTTGTAATAAATTATTTTGATAAAATACTATAGTTTGTGCAAAAAAAGGTGGCGGTCACGTCATCTATTTCTCGATCTAGTCTAGACGACGTTATACTTTGACTTATAATTTATGATCTGTTGTATCGAATGCGCCAGACGTATACTAAGGATTGCAAAAAAAGTAGTACATGTGTATATTTACTTGCCTAACTCATTTCCAAAGATTGAGTGGTGTAAACTCGCTTGTGTAAACAGTGAAGAAGTAGAAGAAAAACTGACAGATTTTAGAATATTATTTTTAAGTTACACTAAAAACATAATTTCTAGATTCACAAATTTTAAAATATTGATTGCTGATTAGGTCCCAATTAGACCAGTGAACGATAAGTGAAAGATATAAATTTAACGACTTTGAAAGAACGGAACTGAACTTCTTTTCGAACGATTAATTTTGCTAAGATTTGCAGCATATGAAACTGGCTTCTATGTGCAATCAATCGCGCAAGTTTAAATTTTAGGGGCGTTTCTGCCGTCCGATTGTTTACCAGAGTATAAATTTGAAATCTGTTGCAAACCCAAAAAAAATACCATTTCATTGTGTCATTGGCATGGACTTATTGACTTATTAGCTAAATCCACAATAAAAAAGATGGTGCTAAAATTTTTGTAACATCATGCATGATTAAAATAATCAAACATAAATTGCTCGCGTCATTATAATAAAAATGAGATTCAACACGATAGTTATTACTGAAAGTCATTTTATCTGAATTTAAAAATAGATTAGGTGCTTAGAATGAAATAGTTTACTATTTTTATAACACCATACTGGTAGAAAGAACAATTTACAATAATAATTTAGTTATTGGTTAGAGGCATTGAATAATAAGGTGTGTAGCCTTCATAAAGCAATCTTTGACGTTCATAATTTACAAAATGCTTGTTTCCAAACCAGACGATTTTCTAAATTTGGTCAAAACAAGTTTTTTTTATATAAATTAGAATAAAGTCGTTCATTTAAATTGCATAGAAGCAAAGAATTTATTTTAATATTGAAATACTTGTCCACTACAAGTAATCTCCTGAAGTAAACTGTCACATTAATATTGTAGAAATTTATTTTATGTATAAATTAATGTTACTAAATCGTACGTGAGCTGTTCAAATTCGTAATTTTGCCAAATTGATTGTTACTATAAGTACACCATTTTATTAAAATTCATATTTCTAAAATTATTTTATATTTAAACTCTAGTTGGTTTTGAGTCGATATTGAGTGCTGTTTGGATCCATGCACACTCACCTTATATTTAAGAAGTGTACTTCACCCAAACAGTACTTTGCGCTTAGCAAAGTTAATTCGCTGGACTGAGATTCTACGGTACTTTTCTCCATGATTTCTCGTTCTTGTGTTAAAATTTCATACTCAAATTTTTAGATTTTTTAAGCATCTTTTGTGGAATATATTCAATCGGGTTATTTAAATTTTTGTTTAAAATTTGAACAGGAAACCAAATTGGAAATAAACCCTATGTTTATCAAATTAGTTAAACGAATATTAAAAATTACCAATACAAATCAATGTTTGAAAAAAAATTCTACCTTCCTATCAATGGTAGAAAAAACGCAATTTGTTTTAATTAGGTCAGTAGATTCCAAAACATAGTAGATTAACAAAACGTACAGACAGGCCCAAATTAGCGAATATATTATTTTCGTAATCTACGCATTCTAAAAAGTAAAAGAAACTGATAACATACTTCGAAAAAAATACTTCCTCTACGAGAGAAATAAAAATATTTTAAAGTTTTGTTTAACGAGTGATCAGGAATTTCACCTTACCTTAGTAATACCTTAGAAATAAATTTAATAAAAAGTATTATAATATTTTATATTATTATATTTTCAAACAATAGAAAATTTTCATGTTGTAGAGATTTCAAATTACCGCTTCGTTTTTCGCTGGTTAGAGGACGTGGACGTGGTTTTCACCAAGTGCTTTATGAAGTATTTTATCGAATGGCTTAGCAAGTTGTTTTACTGCGAGTTGTTACTCTATTGAATAGGTTCCCGGACAATTGCCAACAAGACGATCGCTCGCACGAATATTGCTCACAGAAAACTGCCCACAGTCATAACTGCGCACACGGATAACTGTTCACAGGGTATTTTGCTCACAGGCAATACTCCCGACAGCGACTATTGCTCACCGATACAATTGCTCACGGGACTTTTGCTCACATTGCCGATTGCGCACAAGGCATGAAATTATATGTATATAAAATATTTCATAAAATAAATAATTACTACAAGTTTCTGAGTGTGTTTATTATTTTAGTACATTATTGTCACTATCTTTTAACACGAAACTAAACACTTCAAATTTTTACTCTCAGTCTTAATTTTAGTCATTTGGATCAAAAGTACAAAATACATCATCTACCCTTCTTGTTGAAATTATTATTGGCAGTGGAGCATTGCCGGGTTCTCAGTCCTCAGCACTTCAGGCCTTAAGCCCATTGGCCTAAAAGCCACCTAATTTATTATTAAGTTCCAGACACAAATACTTTTCAAAAAGAACAGAATTTTCTTTATGGGCATCTTCTCGAGATCTAGAAATATTGCTCTTAGATGTTTGGGTTTAATGCAGTAAGACCTGCGCATGCGCACCTTTTAAGATTAACCTGCAACTTGTTAATTTTTATTTTAGGGTAATTTCCAACTCAAGATAAGGCCTCTGGATGGTCATACTTAAACAGGCCCGTACTTAAATAATTGTTTACAGTCGGCCAAACCTGGCATCCTACGCGCCCTCGTGAAGTCCGTCATTGTTTCTTAACCCTGTAACTAACACTAGTATCAAAGACAAAGAATGAAAGAAACAGTTTCGAGATCGCTAGTCTTGATCTGACTCGCTTGAACTCACTACTGTTTTGAAATGTTTTAATTTCTCTGAATGACATATTCTTTTGTAAGAAATTTTGCAGAGTTCTGCTCCTCTTAAATCTTCTACCACATAATATCTAGCACTGTCGTTACAGTAAAACGCCCGTGATATCGTGGTACTAACTTTTTACTTTGTCCATCGTTAGAACTCGTTCTTTGTACTAGGACTTGCTGTCCTACTTCAAAACGTTTCATCTTTGCATGCCGTCTATCGTACCTTATTTGTTTTGCTTACGCTGACTTTCAGCAATTTTAGCGGAGGCTTCCGCTCTTACTGCAGTAAGATCAAGTGGCTGTTCGTTGCCAATTTCGTTTGTCAAAAATGAGTCATTTACACCTCGAGGCTGATACCCAAAAAATAGCTCATAGGATGATCTTCCGGTGGATGAACTTTTTACCGAATTAATGCCTCATTTAACCGTACTCAAATACTTATCCTAATTTTTGTCGTCCTCTACACTAGAGGCGAACCTGTTAAGAATCGTGTGGTTCATCCTCTCTACTTGCCCGTTGGCTCGAGGAGTCGCCGTAGCCGTAAGTACTCGTTTAACTCCTAATTCTGAACAATAAGTCGTAAATGCTTTACTTGTAAAAGCGGTTCCTCTGTCACAAATGAATCGACGAGGTACTCCAAAAAACTCTACAATTTCGTTAAGAAAATTTATAACCGGAGCAGTTTGTTTACTCGGTACAGCTTTTAAAAATACAAACTTTGTGAACGCATCTATGCCGACAATTAGATAACTATTCTTAACTTTGCTTTTTACGAATGGTCCTAGATGATCCAAATGGATGGTATCCATAGGAATTTCTTTATTTTCGATACTGTGTAACTCGCCAGGAGTTTTTCCAGATGGCTTTCTGTTATACATACATCCCAGACAACTTGGGATATAGTTTCTCACATAGTTCCTCATTGAAGAAAACCAGTAAACTTTAGCTGCTGCTTCCAAAATCTTATCAACTGCAAAATGTCTTTTCCCGTCATGGTAGTATGTCAAAATTCGCTTTTTTGAAGACTTGGGAACTACCCATCTAAGACCATTATCAGTTCTCCTATAAATTCTATTGTTCTTTAATGTAAATTCTTTGTGCACCCGTATCTCACCTGTATCTAACGGTACCCTAGATAAAAGTTTGCTTCGTCAAGCGCCGTTGCTAATTATTGTACATTTACTATGTCCGCGATGTTGTCAGAAGCAATGGGGTTACGACTAAGCGCGTCTACGTGTTTCATTTTTATCCCTGCTCTATAATCATATCAAATTCAAATTCTTGGGTGGTAAGCCATCACCGACCGATACGTGGAATTAAATCTCGCTTAACCAAAGTCGATCAAAGAGCATTACAAGATTAGTAACAACTTTGAAATGCGTACCAATCAAATATACCCGAAACTTTTTCAAAGAACAAACAACCGCCAAAGTCTCCAACTCATAGGAGTGATAAATTTGCTCTTCTTTGGAAGTAGCTCTACTAGAGTACTGCACTGGTTTAAGTTCATTATCTAACTGCCATTGCAACAAAATTCCTTCAATTCCCCATTTGCTGGCATCGGTGTGCATTTCAGTAGAAGCATTTCTAAACTGCTAAAGTCGGACGAGTTCAGTTTTTCCTTAAGCAGCCGAGAAGCGTTTTGCTGCTCACCCTTCTACAGAAAATTAGCATTCTTTTTTCTCAAATGTATGGGTGGCTTGGCAACCAAAGCAAACCCCTTCACATATTTGTGGAAATAACTTGCTAACCCTAAAAATTGTCTGATGTTGTCTTGTCCGTATGTATGTCTTTAGGTACTGGAAAATCAGGAACGGCTTGTATTTTCTCACAACCTGGTTTAATCTCCTGCGCGGAAATTTCGTGACCAAGATAATGTATTTTGGTTTGCAGAAAATTACATTTATCAAAGGGTAAAGTCATGTGAGCTCCTCGTAGAAGTCTTAAAATCTTTTCTAATCCTTCTAAACCAGCGTTAACGTCTATAGATGGAATTAGAATATCATCTAAATATGCCATTGCTGTAGTGTAACGAAGTGAATATTTTATGTATGGCACGCTAGAAGACCGCCGGAGCATTTGCAAGTCCAAACGGCATAACCAAATACTCATAGTGAGCATCTGGAGTTACAAACGCGGTTTTTGCAATAAACTCCTGGGCGACCGGAATTTGGTGGTACCCGGAAGCAAGGTCCAAGCTTGTGAAATATTGACTACCTTTGCGTGCTTTACCGTTTTTCTTTCTAACGAGTAGTATCGGACTCGCATAGGGTGATGTCGATGATACACGAATCAAGTTATTATCTAATAGGTTTTGACAAATTTCCCTAACTTCTACTCTTTCGAAGTATGCTAATCGATAAGGTTTATATGTGACGGGAGCGTTGTCAGATAAGCTAATAGAAATTTCGGCAATATTAGAGTTTCCAATTTCATTTAAACCATTTGCAAAACAATCCCGGTATTCATTAATTACATTAAGTAACCTTACTTGATGATCTGCGGAAAGACCCTTTTCAATGCGCGGAGAAATATCAAGCAAACAGAAATTACGAATTTCGGATTTTTGAATAGAAAAACATTGAAGATCAGCACATTAATTTTCCGAACAAGTCACGGCCCTGGCCACAATATGGTCTTTTCATAAGCAACTGGATTTTCGGACGTATTTAGAACGGGAAGGAACCCACCATTTTCTAAATTTGTGATACAGCGAGGTATAATATGAAATTTAAATTTCTCTGACCTAAATCGACAAATACGTCTCGAACGCAATCGTTATCAGTTAAAATGTCCGATATGGTTTGGTAGAATAACTGTAGCCTCTTTTGCCCAAAGAGTAATTTTGCGCGAGGGTGTAGCATATTCAGTTCATTTAATTTCAATTTACTATTATTAAACAACCTAACCTATCCACCTTTTACAACCATGGTTACGTCATCATGATTAATAAATGGTTGCCCCACAATAATAGAAACTTTTTGTACTTCATCCGGTACTATAATTACGTCTACGGTAGCTAAAGCCAGATCCAGTCTTAAATCAATTGGGCTTCTATAGTTCGCTACCACATTTCCTCCCGCATACCCACTTAAACGTACCTTTACTGGAGTACAATCTAACCTTAAAATAGACATTTCAGATTCACGTAAAGTAACAGTTACGTCATCATTTTGGCAGAAAATTATCGTTATGTGGCTTCAGTGGTTTTCTATGTAGCGTTTGACGTAAATCTGAAACATTTGACGGTCTCACATAGACGTTTTTCTGGGTTCCAGACGAAGATGACATATTTATTTGAAGAGTCGAAAGATATTCTTGATAAATTTCTTCTGGTGTTTGATATCGGCCAGCCCTTACACTATTTTTAATTATTTCGTCATTTAGTCCTTGGATTAAATAGGAAACTGCTCTTTTTCCATGTATGTCACACGCTCTAATTAATTCCATTTTCTCAAAATAGTAAGTTGTCCAAGTCTCACTTGGTATTTTGCGACGGTTTAGCATTTGCAAAAGTAAATTGGCATAATCAGTGTGATCTGGAAAACTCAAGGTAATTAACTCTTTCCACTCACGCCAGGTCATTTGATAATTATCTTAACTCTAATATTACTTTTTAGCAATTCCAATTAAATAACGCTGCATATTGTAAATACTTGTTATTTCATCCCAGTGTTTTACAGCTTTTAATTGGTCAATTTTGATCATCCATTGTTCAGCCGCTAAGCTACTTAATTCTAAAGAAAACTCTGGAATACAATCGCCTCTAGTACTAAAACGACTTGTAACAAGTTCGGATCGACTTTCTACAGAACGTATTCTGTCTCTTCTCAAACGATTAACCTCTTCTTTTAATCTATTAATTCTTTCATCCGTATTTTCTTCCTGTACTTCAAAAGCACTACTTTCTTTGCTGTTTATAGATTCACTTCTTGACTTGGAACGACGAACAGATGTAGTTTGTCTTACGCTCGGCGACTGTTGTCTTTCTGATGATTGCTTTTTATTTTTCGCAGGCCGTTGCCTATGTTCGCCCACTTCAACAACACGCGAATCGACGTGTGATTTTGGACGTTTCCTTGAATTAACATCTCTCTCACTTCTTTTTGACTTTTTATTTTGATACCTATCCGTTTCACTGTCCATCGAACTCGAACTGCTACTACTTAAAATGGCCGCTTTACGTCGCGGCATTTTCCACACGTGTTGCGAATCTTTTGATTAACAATAACCAATTTGCAATATTAAAACTAGCTATTTAAGATTGCGTAATATTCACTGAATAGCACGTAGATAGACCTCACACCTGATCTGTAAACTACGCTCAAAAATAGTCAAAACTACAAGATAGAATTTTATTAATTAAGCGAATGCTTCAAACAACCATTTCATAATGGCCTCCTTCCTTTGTCTTCCTCAACTCTAGCCTGTGTGTCTTCGGGTAACCTTCTTTTTTATGTTGAATAATCAGTAATGTTAAACTGTGTTTCTTGACGTATTTTTCTTTTTGCAATTTTAGGAAATGATTAAGCGGTTTGGTGTTTAGAAATAAATGACGGGGAATGTTGAACGAAGGTTTACAGAGAGTTTATTTACACAAATCGGAGCCGGCGTTCAGCTCAAATTAACAAAGTTAAGTCTTTTCAGTTTGTTTGTTAGTCTCTTAAATACAACTTGGTGCAATCTTTTCCGGGGGTAATGTTGAGAGTCGGAAATATTTTGGGATCTGGAACACCAAACAATTAGTGTTCTTGGAAAACTCCTTTACCGGATGTGCGAATAGGTTGTACTCGCTACATATCTATTGTAACATTCAGCTAAGCACATGTAGGATAACTAAGGAACCATTCGGGAACAATAGAAATGGCATAAACAATTGAAGAGTTCTATTGATTTACAAGTAGAGCAGAAAATATACAGATTGTTGGAGTTATTTAGCTCTAAGTACGGTCCTGTTGTGGGTGTTAGTGCGCATGTGGTAAGAGACGTAGTGTTATAGAATGTAGACTCTTCTTGTAACTGTTCAGAGTACAGATATTATTTGTTTCATTGTTTCGTACAACTTGTACTTCTTTATTTGTTCTCAAATTACTCTTAGTCATAAGTATATTCTTCAAGAAATAAAGCATCATAAGTTAGTAGTAAGCTGTTGCTCTTAATTGTGACAGTGAAAAATACAACAGATTATGGGACCAGCACGTTTTCACTGCGATGCCATTTTCTAGAAGAATATTGTCGTTTGGTTACTGACTGCGCTCGTTTAATCGGTAGTGTATTTTGTCGTTAGTGTTAGTGTTCTTCGTGTGCCTACAGCAAAGATAGAAAAGAAATCATACAACCTTACAAAGTTTGATGGGACAAATTTTGAAGTATAGAAGTTTGGCATTACGTACTGGATTGACGCACAAAATTTATAAGCTTGTGTTGAAGGTACGGTTACAGAGCCCGATAAAGCGACACAACTAGATCAGTGGAAATCGTGGAAAAGCAGCAGTCAAAAACATCGTTAATATTATTGACCTTAGTTGTTCCATCGTTTCATAGCGGTCTGATAAACTGCAGTACGCCGAAGCAGATTTAGGATAAATTCCATTCGTTGTATGGCAATTTAGGTAAATATGCGAATCAAAGTTCTTGGCCACAATTTTATGATTTACGTGTTAAAGATCGAGAACCTGTCGCAACGCAGATAGAAAAGTTCGAAACTATTTGCAAGAAGCTCGACAATGCAGGTGGCAAGCCGCCTAATGCAGCATGGCAAGCCAACTAATGCATTGCTGGATTGCCTACTTTTAAGATTTTCTGCATTTACCATTGCATGGAAGTGCACTGCAAACTTGGCATGAGAGGTTGGGCCACATAAATATAAATTCCATTATTGCTACAGAAAAACTTAATGCGGTAAGTGATTTAAACATTGCAGGAAAATCCGATTTTTTCTGTGATTTTTTCATGCACTTATGGAAAACAAGCTTGCAAGTCACACACATTCACTAAGAAGTTGAGAGCCGAGAAGCCTGGACATAAGATTCATTCGGATGTATTTGATCCAGTTAACGTTTGATCACCAAATGGTACAAGGTATTTTTTGCTATGTAAGGATGATTGTACTGGTTACCGCTCTGTTTTCTTCTTGCATCATAAGGATAAAGTATTTTCAAAATTTAAAGAATATGAGGCTTTTGTTTCTAGGCAAACAAGTAACAACGTAAACATTTTACGTTGTTACTGTGTGACCAGAGTTATAGTGACCAGAGTGTGACCAGAGTTATATGGGCAGTGAAATCTTTCAAACCATATAAATCTTCTGGGTCAGACGGAATTTTTCTTAATGTTGCGTTTTCTTAATTTTTCTTAATGTTGCGTCAACTTCCATGAGATGGCGCCACATGTGGTCATTCTATCACTTGTATAAGAATGAATATTCTTGCACCTGTTGCAGAATGAGTACATTCATAAATTAAAATTAGTTCAAGAATGTTATTATTCTAAAATAGTATTAGAAAAAAAAGGATTCCATACATGATAATGGCAGATCCTGCATATCCCTTGCTGCCATGGATACTAAAAGGTTATACAAAATCTACAATATAACATAATAACATAATTGAAATCAGTTCCAAAAATGTTCGTGTCTCGTCCTTATCCCATGAAGTTCTTTTTTTTTTGAGTTTGAACAAGAAGCACTGCCACTTGAGCACGACATGTTATTTTGAAGTTAAAATAAACAATTCAGTTACACGGGTAAGTGTCATCACTTACTTAGGGGAATTTGGTTTCTAGTTTTGGTTGGTGAACTTGTTTGAAGTTAATAATGCTGCGTTTACATGACTAACATAGTTTCAAAAACCGGTTTTATTACGCTACGCTGCTTAGAAATCAGCGTAGAGTTACTAATCCGGTGTAATAAAATTGGGATCTTAGTTCATGTGTATGGTTTTTAAGGCCGATGTTATTGCGCTGGAGTTATAAAACCGGCGTTATTTTGCTCATAGAAACGTACTCTATGATAATAAGTAATAACTCTATGACGAAGTAAATTTTTTGAGCGTCTTTGAGACGTTCAGCCTATAGGTCACGGAATCAGTCAGGAATATGCTGAAGGACGTTTTCGTAATCCTTATACAATGTTTAACAACTGGTGTAAATGTCAATCGGTTACCTTATCGAAAATCACACTCATAAATTAACTTGCGCAATAATTAATGACTTCAATAAGGAACCACTAACGATTGGGCTGAATGGCGGTTCCATATTGAGGTTTTTACAAACTATCTTTGTGAATTTTTTTAGCCGGTTACCGATAACGAAAGGTTTTTTACGGTGGGCTTTTATACTATTAGAAGAATGTAGGATAGGAACAGATGCTTGGGTCCATAAATAGATAGAGACTTCGCGGAAACACGCATACTAAAAAAAGGTATCATTATCTAGGCCTCCAGTGGAGTCGCACTGCTGTCTCTTTCGGCCTGGTAACTTGACTTTGATGTGTTATAGAACAAAAGAAAAATACATGTGCTGGACACATGAAACAAGTTAAAACAATATTTAAAAGAGAAAATAGCATCACTAGGAATATTAGACATCTAGGAAAGGAAAACATTTTTTACAATCGAAACAATAGATATATACAAAATGTGCCTATAGTCTCCACAGTATTCCTTTGCAGTGATGAAGTATGAAAAGCGCCAACTTGTAAACGAGCCGAGAAGCGTACACGTCTACCTGAACGTCTGCTTGATTCTAGCGGGGGGGACTGTTGCCTGTTGTTGTTGTTGGACGATCTGTTGGGTTGGATAACCTGGACTGGCCTGTCCTGGAACTGGATTGCCCAGCTCTTGTACTGGAACCGGTGTCCTCTGGAACTCGATGGTCCGTTCGTCTTCTAGTTCGTCGCCGTAATTGTCTTGTCAGTCACGACATACGCTGGTTTGAGCCGACCGATCGAAACCGTTACGTCCCGACCACGAATATCTAACTACAAATGTCTTGGCGGTACGATTGACTACTTTATAGGGGCCTTCATAGGGTAGTTGTAGCGGCCTTTTGGTCAATCATGACAGACAAATACGTGCGACGCTGTTGCGAGATCCTTGAAGACAAATGTGGCTCGTGCGCCGTGCCTGGATCCATTCGGTCGGTCGTAGTTTTTGCACGTTCTGGCGTAGATTTTGTACGAAGGTCGATTTGGTATCTTCGTTCTATTTCGTTTCTACGAGAAATTCTCCAGGCAATCGGAGTGATTCGGCATAAATCATCTCTGCTGCAGTTGCTTGTAGGTCTTCCTTCCACGCTGCGCGGATGCACAGTAAAACAGTGTGTAGAACCTCTGTCCAACAAATGCCTTGCCTCAATCAGATAGTGAAAGTATTTAACCGCCTCGTAGATGGTGAGCAGTTCTCAATCCTAAGAGGCGTACTTGCGTTGAGCGCAAGTTCGATGCGATCGTAGATAACACCAGCGGGGCGTTGATGGAAGGATGAGCTAACAGCGTCGCGGTTGCTTAACTGTCTTTAATAGCCTCAAACGCAGCTTCTGCTACTGGTGTCCGATTTAAGGCACCTTTCCTTAGACGACACCTTTGAAAAAACTGTCGGAGTTGCTTCACCGTTCCAATGTGACCGGTTTTCACTCTGTCCGGTAGTGGCTGAGTACCACCGATACTAACGAGGTAGCCCAGGAACTTTACTGCGGATTGACCAAACTTGTATTTGACAACGTTGACAACCACTCTGCAGTCCTGTAATCGTTTGAACAAAATAGTCAGGTGTCTTACATGTTCTTTCATTGATGACGAAGCAACCAGGATGTCGTCAATATAAGTGTAGCAGACGTCCAGGTCTCGGAGCACTTCGTCGATGAACCTTTGAAATGTTTGAGCGGCGTTGCGCAGTCCTGATGGTCATAACCGGAAATTTGAACAATCCAAACGGCGTGGTTATAGCCGTTTTTACGAGATCTATGGTGGAGAACATTTCCTTGCCATGCAGAGCTTGAGAAAAGATTTGTATATGGCGAACAGGGTAGCCATAGTCCGAATGTTGAGACAGCGGTCGTTCCGCAAGGGCTCCATTCTTTGCCTTGCTTGGGCACCGTGTGTAGGGGGGACGACCAGCCACTTTGAAACGGATTAGTGATTCCCAGCTTCAATATGGCGTTAAACTCTTTTTTTACTGCTTGAAGCTTGTCAGGCGCAAGTCTTTTTGGTTTGTGGGTAACGGGTGGTCCAGGAATGGTTTTGATGAAGTGCACCGTCTTATGTTTGATAGTCGCGGTTCCATCCGGGCGCGTGATCTCAGGAAATCTGCCGAGAATTTGGTAGAATTGGGTAGATCCGCTGACTGCTTTGACAGACGGTACTTTTCCAGTTACAGCTTGGCCAGCAGGGAAATGATTTGTTGGTAGCGTCTAACAATCGGCGATTTCGTACATCCACAAGTAAATTGTAGTATGCCAGAAAATCAACTACATAAATGGGCTTGGTTATGTCAGCAACTACCAATCTCCCCATAAACTCACGCCGAAGTCCTAGGTCGAAGGTCATGGTGTCATAGGTGGCAATGGGAGTTCCATTAGCCGCGGAAAGTTTGTAGGAAGATTTTTCTCGCGGTTCACCGAGTCGGTTACGCTGAAAACGCACAGATCTGCGCGGGTGTCCTCTAGAAAATGGGTGTTGGTTGCGTAGTCCGTGATATATATGCGGCGCGTTATAGTTGGGCTAGCGTCGTTTGTTGCCATAAACGAGTGGCCGTCACGTTTCCTAAATTATTGGCGACGAAAGAACAGGGCTGTAAGCATTTAATCGCCTTTAAGGCGTGCCATGCGTGGTACCAACAAATACAACTATTAGCGTACCGGCCGCGTGATTGGGAACGCGCTCACAATCGCGGTCGTTTGCTAGACCGCGATCTACTACTTAATTCCGCGATCTAGAGGCGCATGTTGGTCATATCCTGCTTGAATTGGTCGAAGTAGTCCACCAGACTCTGTGGAAGCGCGGCTGTCGCTGTCGGTTTAACTGGAATAGTGGCTAACGCTACGGAAGGTTTACTCACGTTGAACTCCATTATCGTGTCCGCGAGTTCTGAAATCCGTTCCAGCGTCAAGTCTTTCTGTGCAGCAAGGATAGGCTGAATACTGACTGGCAGGCAGTTGAACCAACATCGCGCAACATCGAATCGGGCCGTTTACCCCAGCTAGTGCTTTTAAATGGCGCAGAAACTGAGTCGGTTTCCAATTGCGCATTTTTTCCATTTCCAGATGGCGACTAGAAACCTAGGAAAGAAAAATAATTTTTATATGCGCCTATAGTTGCCACAAGGTTTTATTGCACAAATGCTAAGATTGCTATTTTGCCTAGTGGAGTCTGTTTATATCTAGGCTTTTCGCAAATTATGGTGGTTTTGGTGTTGTCTTCTATCCTAAACCCTTTCACGTATCAACCCTTAAATAGTGTGACTTAATCTCAGACTCTGGGTTTAAGTAGCACTTGTGGCTTTCAGATTAATTTTTTCATACAAGGTATGCAGATCTTGTTTTTCCTTTCAAAGTTGAAGAACGGCGGACATCTGTCTCTCCTCAAGATCGAGGTGCTGTAGGACGTGGTCGTGTCACACAGGTCCCTACTGTGTTCCGTCTCTACATGCGAAACCCAGCTGGCCTAAAAATGGCCGTTTTAGTCATCCTTGTGTATATCACAAGATTTGCTATCTTCTCCATTTCCCATCGCATTCTGTATGTAACATAAAGAGTTTTTTAATAAGGACGGGTCGATGTTTGTTAATGCGAAGTTCAATCGGTTTCGCACCAAATTAAAATAAGCAAAAAGGTAAAAACGGCGAACAGTGAAAATGCACTTACCTTTGGTTGCTGTTGTCGTTGAGGTTGATGATGGTGAATCCTCGTCCTGGTGGTACAAAGATGAAAAGCGAAGCAGGATGCGAAAGCGAAAGGGAAGGAAAAGCGAAGCGAAAAAAACGAAGGAAAAGGAAAAGCGAATGAGCAAATGCAGGAAAAATACAGCGAAATGCATAAAAAGCGAAAAGAGTTGCGAGTAATACGGCGCGTATTCGAATAGCAAAAGCGAACTGCGGAACGTTAACGGTCGAAGCGGGAGAGCGGCTCCGCTGGCCACGATCGTGAACGCTCGAACGCCAAAAACAGTGCAAAAACACAAAATTCGCCGCTTCTCGAAACTAAGAATGTTAAAGCAAAAAATCTATCTCTCTCTGCCTTTTTACAATAAATGAATTAAAACAAAACGAAAACGAACGTACAGAACATACCGCCCACCAAAAACGCGGAACGGTTTTTAAACAATCGAAGGATTAGGCAGTGGGCACAACTTGACCACTGGGCGCTTCAGTTCGCCATTAGCGGTTTTTACCGTTACAACCCGAACAATTCCATCTGGACCCGGATGAGTTGCGACAACACGAGCCAGATTCCAATCCCTCGGTGGAACTAAATTGTTCTTGACCAATACTAACGTGCCAGGTTCAATCGGAGTCGAAGGGATCGTCCATTTACTCCGTTGTTGTAGCGTATGCAGATACTCTAAATGCCAACGCGACCAAAAATCTTGGTGGAGACGCTGAAGCAACTGCCACCGACTTAACCGATTTAGAGCGAGGTGCGTAAGATCTGGATCCGGCACGGCCGAAATTGGCTCAAGTGATAAGAAATGACCGGGAGTCAAAACCGAAAGATCGTTCGGGTCATTACTCAACGGACAAAGAGGTCTCGAATTCAGCAGCGATTCGATCTGGATAAGTACCGTGGACAGTTCTTCAAATGTCAAGACTTGATCGCCGACAACGCGATACAAATGGGTCTTGACCGATTTAATTCCGGCTTCCCACAAGCCTCCGAAATGAGGAGCAGACGGAGGATTAAAATGCCATTCGAAGCCTTCCTTGACAGCAGCATCCTGAATAAATTGCACAATCAACTTATTGGCTCCAACAAAGTTTGTGCCGCAGTCAGAAAAAACATACGAACAACGGCCACAGCGCGCAATAAAACGACGAAAGGCGGCTAGAAAGCAATCGGAAGACAAATCTGACGCGAGTTCAATATGCAAGGCCTTAGTTGCGAAACAAACGAATAAGCAGATATAAGCCTTTGTGCTCTTTATCCCTCTACTCCTTCCAAGGGTAACGTTGAAAGGACCGCCATAGTCAACACCGACGCACGAAAACGGTTTTAGTTGGGACAAGCGTAGAGTCGGCAAATCGCCCATCGGGGGTTGGACTACGGAAGGATTCAGACGCCAGCAACGAATGCATTTAGAGACGATACGAGAGATAACGCGTTTAGCAGACAAAATCCAAAATTGTTGTCGTAAAAGACAGTGAAGCGTCTGGGAACCGGGATGTAAGTAACGAAGGTGGAAATGCTCAATCACCATCTCAGTCAAACGATGAGAGGCAGGAAGTAGCATCGGATGTTTAGCATCAAAAGATAGCGAAGAGTTGCGAATCCGTCCGCCCACCCTGAGGACATCGGCTGCGTCCAAAAACGCAGATAATTTCCGGAACGGATTATTTCTAGGACCAACATGTAACGAAGCGATTTGATCACGAAAGACATCTTGTTGTACATGCCTTACGAGGACTCTGAGGGAATGGTCGAGTTCTTGGTCTGACAGCGGAGCGGAATTACGAATCTTTGATTTGCAGTTTGTTATAAACCGACGGCAATAGGCAACAATACCCTGAATCTTTCGCAACGAAGAAAAACGATTCAATAAGTCGTCCCACGGAATCGACTCATCTTTTGCGACTGCGACTGTCAACATCGTTGTTTTCTTCTCCTCGAGAGAATCCTCAGGCAAGACCCCTTGTTTGTATAAAGCGACTAGTTCGGAATCGAGATTATGCAGAAATTTGGGCCCCGCCCACCAAAGCGAAAAGGAGACTAAATCGGAAGGCGATAAACCGCGAGATGCACAATCTGCATCTGTTGCAGATTGCAACCCGCACAATCTGCGGGTTGTCTTCCGAACGAACATGGAGCCAAATAACCGAAGGGGCGAGTTGTTGGATCTGCGTGACACGATTTGCCACAAAAGTTTTCCAACGATGAGGAGAAGAGTTGATCCAAGCGAGCGTTACTGTCGAGTCCGACCAACCAAAGCAATGGTCAAAGGTGATCAAATTTTTGTAAGTTTTGACGGTAAAATCCAATAATTTAGCGAGCAACAGCGCTGCACATAGTTCAAGGCGAGGAACGGAGATTCGCTTAAGCGGCGCAACCTTAGATCTGGCACAAAGTAAATGAACATTAACTTGGCCAACCGCATCAGTAAATTTAACGTAAACTACCGCGGCGTATCCCGACTCAGACGCGTCGCAAAAACCATGCAGAACGCAAGACGTGAAAATCGAAGCAAAACAAAAGCGCGGTATTTTGAGACTGGCTAATAGAGGTAATTGCGATTTGTAATTTGACCATTGATCAATGATCTCAGAAGGAGGTTGTTCATCCCAACTTAAATTTAAAGCCCACAAACGCTGTATGAGAACCTTTGCACAGAACGTGAGAGGGGCGAGAAATCCAATAGGATCGAAAATACGAGCGAGTTCTGACAAAAAAGTTCGTTTGGTACAGGGGCGATCTAAAGGCTGCACTTTGTATGTGAAACAATCCAGATTTGAATTCCACTGCAAACCTAAAATTTTAACTATTTGTTGTTCGTCGGAATCAAACGAAAGCGGGTCGATTTGACAATGAGTTTTGTCAAGATTATCCAAAACGTCGGGGTGATTACTAGCCCACTTGCGAAGCTCAAATCCACCAGTTTGCAAGAGTTGAGTCAGCTGATGGCGCAGCGTTAAAGCTTCTTCGATAGAATTGCAGCCGGTTACAATGTCGTCCACGTATACGTCTGATAATAGCACTGAGGATGCTAAAGGAAAACGATCTTTTCCATCCATCGCCAGTTGTATTATTGTCCGAAGGGCTAGAAACGGAGCGGATGAAACGCCATACGTAACTGTATTCAGCTGATATGTTTGAATCGGTTCTGTTGAGGAAAATCTCCATAAAATCCTTTGATACATTTGATGCTGTTCTGAGACCAAAATTTGCCGATACATTTGACGGACATCAGCGGTAAAAACGACAGGGAAAAAACGAAAACGACAAAGCAACGTTGCAATGTCTGGTTGAAGTTTGGGACCTACCAAAAGCGAATCATTTAGCGAGAATTGTTCCGAAGTTTTTGCCGAAGCATCAAAGACCACACGCAATTTAGATTCAATAATGCCCGTTTTTATCACACAGTGATGCGGAATGTAATACGAAAAAGGAGTGTCATTCGATTCGACAAGCAAATGCATATGTCCAGAGTCACGATAGTCTACCATGAAATCGTGATATTGCTGTTTAATCGAAGGTTCCCTATTTAACCGTTTTTCCAGCGCAATTAGTCGACGTTAGGCAATAATCTTTGAATCTAAAAAGGCAGGAGGTTCTGCCTTAAATGGTAATGGCACGACATAACGTCCGGACGCTTGACGAAAGTAATTGTTGGCGAAAATTGTCTCAGCGCGAACTTCGTCTGGACAAGCGGGTGGTGGCAGCGCGATCTCTTCTATCTCCCAAAATTTCTTGACAACCAAATCAAGCGAAGGTTCCGATACTAACGAACAAAAGGTATTTATAGATGGCGAAGCAGAGTTGGAGTGGAGATTAATTTTTCCCATGAGAATCCATCCGAGGGTCGTGTTCCAGGCAATTGGTTCCTCTGTTTTACCTTTCAATCGGCCGTCTGTCATAATATGCGCGAAAAGTTCAACCCCCATCAACATGTCGATGGTTCGTGAAACGTGATACTCAGGATCAGCTAGGTTAATATTTGACAGATGCGGCCATGGCGGCGGAGAAAACGACATATTCGGCATATCCCCACAAATCTTGGGAATAACAACGGCCTCTAGACAACATTCCCGACGCGGCGCATACCGAGAGCGATAAGTACAAGTTACGCCAGACGAAGATTTGGAACTCATTTGATCTAATCCACTTATGCAAAACGATAGCGAATATTTTGATAGACCTAAACGAGAAACGCAACTTTCGGAAATGAAATTTGCCTGACTAGCATTATCCAACAGTACACGCACAGGCTCAAAGACTCCGTTGGAATTCCGTAATTCGACAACAGCGGTCGACAATAAAACTGTAGACTTGACAGGAATCATCGTAGTAAACGAAGTAACCTGATGAGAATTCGAAGGATGGTCCGAAGACGGCGCGGAACTAGTGGAAGGAACCGAAATATCAGGTCGATCGGTCTGGAAATGCAACAACGTGTGATGTCGTTGCGAACATATCCGACATCCAGACGTAGACTTACAGTCTTTTGATTGATGTTTTGACCCTAAACAATTCAAACACCACTTCTGCTGTTTGGCCACACTATAGCGATCTTGCGGAGTTTTGGCGAGGAATGCATTGCATTTGTAGACTAAATGATCAGAGTTACAAAGCGAACAAGAATTGTTAGTTTTTACGAAAAACGAAGAACCGCGTTTAGGCAAAACGGAACGAGAAACCGAAGCAGAAACGTTGCGAACCACATTAGAAGGTTTGCGAATCGAAGGTGTAGCGGCATCATTCACATTCTCAAGTGCGCTGCATTGTTGTGAGACGAAGGCCATGAGCGAAGCAAACGTCGGCATTTCCGAAGAACTAACAGTAGAACCAATTGTGAGTTCGAAACGTGTCATACTTTCTGTGTCAAGCCGTTTCATCAACATTTGGAACATGATAAAGTCCCATTGATCGCAAGCAAAACCGAGATTTTTCAGAGCTGCTAAGTTCTCCGAAAAAATATTTATAAGCGCACGAAGCGACTGAGCGGAAGGCTGGCAATTCGAAAGAGTTGGTGCGCTATCTATGGCTTTCCAATGTGACGAAGCTAATAAACGTTTATTGTCAAATCTTTTCAACAAGGTATCAAAAGCGATCGGATAATTATCGTGCGATTTGGGAATGCATTCCAACAACGACAATGGAGCATCTTCGAGACATGAAGTTAGGAAATTGAATTTTTCTACATTTGACAGCGCGGCGTTTTCATGAATAGTAGCGGTATACATATCGACAAAAGGTTTCCATTTACGGAGATCCCCATTAAACTTAGGTAACTCTAAGCGCGGCAGCCTCACCTGACTCTTAGCCAACGTACCGTCTGGCGTAGTCACTTGGGCCGAAATCCCGTCAAATAAATCACTATACACGGCCTTAATTCGATAGTACGAATCATAAAACAATTCCCGAACTTTCATTTGTTCCTTCAAATCGGCACCCTCGATGGTAGCCATCGCAGTCAAAATGGTACCCTGGAGTTGAGTAAACTCGTCAAACATACCGTCGATGTGAACATATCTGGTTTTGAATTCAAGGTACAAAAATTCATACGCTTCTTCCTCGCTGTGGGCTTGTTCCGCAGCGCGTCTTAGCTCCGATAAACGCGAGATAACATCTTCACGAAGCGCAATTGCTTGTTTCAATTTAGCAGCGGCGGCGGCCATAGTAATCAACAAGTTGACGCGAAAAAATAAATTGAAAGTTTAGGAACGAAAGCGTAAAAAACGAAAGCGAGTTTTCGAAAAGCGACAGAGAAAAAGCGAAAATTAAAATGAAAACGAATAAAACGAAAGCGAATTTTCAAAAAACGACAGAGAAAAGCGAAAATTAAAATGAAAGCCAATAAAACTAAAGCGAATTTTCAAAAAAGAGACAGAGAAATTGCGAAAATTAAAAACGAAAGCGAATTTTAACTCAACGAGAGAGACAGTTCAAAAATCGAAAGAGATAGAAATAAAATCTAGGCAAAAATCGACGAAATAGATCAAGGTCAGAAATCGACACACAGTGCGAGCGACAAAAAACTGCTGTAAAGCGACGCAAAAAACCCGCACCAGAATAAATGCGTAAAACAACCGAAACAAAATGGACTTTTGATAAAGTCAAGCGAAACAATTAATTCAATTAATAATCGACAGAGAGAGAGAAAATGGTACGAAAACGATAGAACTGCCAGTACCGGAAAATCCGGCTCGAAGGACCAAAATGTTAATGCGAAGTTCAATCGGTTTCGCACCAAATTAAAATAAGCAAAAAGGTAAAAACGGCGAACAGTGAAAATGCACTTACCTTTGGTTGCTGTTGTCGTTGAGGTTGATGATGGTGAATCCTCGTCCTGGTGGTACAAAGATGAAAAGCGAAGCAGGATGCGAAAGCGAAAGGGAAGGAAAAGCGAAGCGAAAAAAACGAAGGAAAAGGAAAAGCGAATGAGCAAATGCAGGAAAAATACAGCGAAATGCATAAAAAGCGAAAAGAGTTGCGAGTAATACGGCGCGTATTCGAATAGCAAAAGCGAACTGCGGAACGTTAACGGTCGAAGCGGGAGAGCGGCTCCGCTGGCCACGATCGTGAACGCTCGAACGCCAAAAACAGTGCAAAAACACAAAATTCGCCGCTTCTCGAAACTAAGAATGTTAAAGCAAAAAATCTATCCCTCTCTGCCTTTTTACAATAAATTAATTAAAACAAAACGAAAACGAAAACGAACGTACAGAACAATGTTAATATGAAATAAATGAAGCTGTGTTCGAGTTATTATAAAAAAAAATTTTTTAATTGAAAGGCCATTATGTATGGAATACCACATCATTTAAATGTCCGCCGCGGCTTCTCACGGTTGCCCGGATCCGAGTGGTCCAATTTTTAACAACTTTGCCGCCTAGATCTGGCTGAATTTGGGCAATGGTCTGGGATATGTTGCCTTTAAGGTCATTGGTTGTTTGCGGTCTATTGTCATAGACCTGCGACTTCAGAAAACCTCACAAGAAAAAATCTAGTGGGGTCAAATCGCACGATCTTGGCGGCCAATTGACGTCACCTCTACGAGAGATAACCATACCCGCATATCTTTGATGCAGAATGTCCATCGTGTCGTTTGCTGTGTGGCATGTAGCGCCGTCCTGCTGAAACCACATGTTGTTCACGTCCATGTGGTTTAGTTTGGACCAAAAGAAGTCGGTTATCATCGTCCTGTAGTGTTCGCCGTTGACAGTAACGGCCTCACCAACTTCATTTTCAAAAAGAAAAAGACCGATGACGCCACCGGCCCAAAATCCGCACCAAACGGTTACTTTTTGTGGATGCATGGCTATCTGGTGAACTTCATGTGGGTTGGCACTGTCCCATATTCAGCAAATTTGCTTGTTAACATAGCCATTCATCCAAAAATGCGCCTCGTCGCTAAAGATAATATTTCGGCCAAAATTGGGGTCCTCTTCCAAGCGTTCCGAAGCCCACTCAGCAAACAATCGGCGTTGTCTATGGTCAGTTACTTTAAGCTCTTTGGTGAGTTGGATCTTGTAAGGGTGCAGGCCCATGTCTCGACGCAAAATTCGCCAAGTTGAGGTATGCGAAAGGCCGAGTTCCTGTGAACGGTGGGGAATTAACTGCCTTGGATTTTCCTGCACACATTGACAAACAGCGGCGATATTATTCTCGGCCGATCTGGCGTTCTTTTGACGTACGGGTGTTGGTTAATTGTTTACCGAATCGGTGGTTTCAAATTTGGTCACTAAACGTTGGAGCGTAGACTTTGAAGGGCCACCGCGTCTGCCATAAAATGGGCGCAAAGCGCGCAACGTTTGCATTAACGAACATTCATTTTGGTAATAAAATTTTATCATTTGCACGTGCTGCTCAATTATGTAACTGGTCATGGTGATTTCGCATGAGTTAATAAATAATAAAAAATAGGATAGAATAAAATTGCCGAAACAACATGGCTGCCACAGGCTGCCAACATTGACTTGTTCCTATTGAAAAACCCTTTATATAATTAATTGAAAATATCCAGTCGAAATACAATATAACCTTTATAGTTTGAGCGCATGTCTATCTTAAGGGTATCCCGATGGTCACCGATTTAATATATTCTTTTCCTACGTATATTATGAAGTTTTACCATAAAGTTTTCAACCTGTCATGACTTTTTCTTTTTAACGCAATGTGTACAATAAGGATGAAATATTGTGTGCGCCCA